>VZTG01007664.1:28039-47804 GCA_013397845.1 Melanocharis versteri
CCCTCTCTTTCCCCCGTCTCCCCATCACCCTCATCATCCCGCACCACCTCCATGCCGCCTCTACTCCCTCACCCCCCTCCATCTCCCCTTTGCTCCCTTCATCCCCCCAGCCTCAGTCAGGGCTGGCCAAGGGGATGAGCAGCCTCCCACCTTTCCCCTTGCAGCCCTTTAGTAGCCTCCAGACTCAACCCCTCTCTGTTCCCCACCTCAGAGCAGGGTTTAAACACACAGAAGAGGCTCAAAAAAGGTCAATTTGGACACTTCGTCGAGTTCTTCACCTCCATGTACCCCACACTGCACCTGTTGCCCCCCTGGGGCTGCCTCAGAAGGGGGAGGAGGGAAGCACCTCCTTCCTGCATCCCACGTCACCCCAAAAGATCTGTAATTACACCGAGCAGCTTTAATACCTGGTGTTGTTGTTAATTAATTAATTAGTCCCAAAGCAGCAGCCAGGTGGGGGGAGGCCTGGCTTCCCCAGCGCACTGCCTTGTGTGTGCAGGGGTGCGTGAGTGTGGGAGGGAGTGTGAGTGTGTGCAACTGTGTGCATGTGTGTGAGCACGTATGCAAGCATGTGCAAGCCTACACAAACATGTGCATGTGTGTTCAAGCATGTGCAAGCACATACAGGTGCTGCAAGAGTGCACATGTGTGTGTAAGTACATGCAAGGACACGCACAACACATGTGGCTTCAGGCCTGTGTGTGTCTGGGCAATGATGTGTGGGGGCATTTGCACGTGTCTGCAAGCGTGCACGTGTCTGCAAGTGTGTACAGGAATGTATGGGCTTGCAAGGACCCATAGGCACTTGTGTGCAAGGACTCCCTAGCACATAAGTGCAAGTGTGTGTAGACATGAGTCCAAGTACATGCATGAGTGCAAGGACACATGCATATGTGTGCAAGTGTGCAATGATCCATATGGACAGTTGTGCAGGCATGTGCACAAGTGTATGTATGCAAGGACCCATATGCACCTGTGTGCAAGTCTGTGCACGAATGCATGTGTGCAAGGACCCACATGCATGTGTGAGCAAGTGCACTTGTGCATGTGTGCGAGTGCACACGTGCAAGGGCCCTTGATGCACGTGTGTTCAACGACCCTTATGCATGTGTGTGCATGAGTGGATGTGAGGACCCATAACCGTATGTGTGCAAGCGCGTGCATGTGTTCACAAGCGCACACGTGTTTACAGGCACACATAATGCACACAATGCACACGTGTTTACAAGCACACACACAATGCATCCGACTTTTAAAAATAGGAGGCAGTACACATACAAGTATTTACAAGCACATGCACATTGCACACACGTTTACAAGCACACACCCAATGCACACACATTTTTACAAGCACACACACACACGATGCACACAGGTGCCTGCCACTGCAAGCGTGTCCCAATAAACTCCCCAGGCTGGTGCCAGTGCCCACGGGTGGGTTTGGGACGTGTGGAGCACAATCCTGCCGGAATCCGGGGGCTTGGCGGCTGCTCCTTGCCGCCGCTTGGGTTTATTTTTAAACCCGCTGGCCCCGAGTGATTCACACGCTGCCTGTTCCCTGTTCCCTGCTCCCCGGCAAGTTTTACACGACTAAAATAGATGTTCTGGAAGGAACGGGCCACCCGGCAAAGCCGCGGCGGGGAAAGCGGGGTTCTCCTGGGATCCCGGCCCATCCAAGGGTGCAAACGTCACTGAACCACCTCCATGATGGTGGTTTTGGGAAGATGCTGGTGCAGACACCCGGGAAAATGGGATCATGGGTGATGTTTAACCTGGATCACAATGCCAGGCTTCAGTGGAAGGTGCTGTGTTGGGGACTCCTCCACAGGCATTCCAAGCCCTGGGGGCTCTGGGGGAAAGGGAGCCCAGCAAGGCAGAAGTGCAGGTGGAATGAGGGCAGGGAGCTGGGGCAGAGTGGTGAAGAGCCTCTTCTGCAGAGCATCATCTGTGGGAACAGAGCATCGTTCTTAGGAACAGAGTACCCTTCCCAGGGCCAGGGTGCCTCTTGCCCCAGCCTTCCTGGCAGCAGCTCCCTGCAGTGACAAAAGCACCTGGCCAAGGTACCACTCTACAGCACGCTGGGGAAAAAAAAAGGAAAAAAATCCGACTTTTAAAAATAGGAGGCAGTAATAACTGTTAATTCACTATTTTTAATTTAAAGTTCAATCGTAAAAGGTTTCCAGCCATAACAGTGCATCTCACTCACTTAAGACCAAGACACATGTACAACACTCCCATCTAGCCAGGATTTCTCCCTGAGAGATTCCCTGCTTTCAGCTGAATGCTGTTTCCAGCACAGCAACCTCAACCATAGAAGGACAACAATCACACCTGTCCCAGTTCTGTGGGACAGCAGCACCACTGGCTCCTTCTCCATGGAAAACACCACTGAAACCAACCCCTCTGGATGGAGGAGACCTGGAGCTGAGCTCCTCACCCTGAGAATAACAGAGCAGGAGGAGGACGGGTCACTTGGCCAAATCCCAGGCAGAGGTGACAGCCTGAAGAGCTGAGCAGAGATTTCGTAATATCCATGCACCACTCAGCAGATTTGCAAGGGCTCCTCAAAGAGGCTCCAGGGTGTCATCTGCTGAGGAGAAGCCAGAGGAGGTGGCAGCAGCCAGGCTTTAGGGCAGCAGAGGTGGTGGCTTGCAGGCCTGGCCATCAGAGGAGAGAGGAGGGACAAGGACAGGAATGCACAGCACAATGTGACTGCAGAAGCAAACCCTGGGACAGCAGCAGAGGCTAAGCACAGTTTATCCAGCTGAGCAGGCACCCTGCAAGCTCCAGAGCCGCTGCGATGATGCTTCTCCACCAGCATCTGTGGAGCAAGCCCTACTGATCTCCTGCTAACCCTTGCACAGTCTCCCAAGCCCCAGCTGCACAGGAATAGGCACCTTTTTCCTCTTTGGGGTCATTTATTTATAGATTTAAAGAAATAAAAATAGAAAAAGAGGCAAAGAGTGCATGCTGAGGCAGAAAAAATGTTCATTGCAATGAAGCCAGAGCAGAAGGTGGGGTGGGAAGGGGTCCCTCCGCCCTTTTGAGGGGGAGACATTCCTCCTGCACGCATGGAGACTGAGGGCAGGGGTCTCTCCCTTCAAACCCCGCCGAATTCATGGTCACAGTAACCGATGTAGAGAGGCTGTGCCTGGACACCACGCCTGGGAAGAGAACAGAAGGATGGCATCAGAGAGAGGGCACAGGTAGAGCCACCACTGGGCTTGAGGGCTTCCAGTGGCACAGGGTGGCCATTTCAAGTGTGACAAGGAGGGAGTGGTTTTCATCCCGTGCTTATAAACCCAGTTTTGTGCTCATGTGTGGGAGCATGGGGTGAGGACAGGTTTCCTGGGGAAGCTGGTGCTGCAGGAGGAGTGGCAAGAGCTGACAAGTCCCCTCCTTCCTCAGCACAAAGCCCTCTCCTCGCCAGAGCCACCAGCCCACGCCAGCAGCAGGAGCGCTCTTCCAGCGCTGCACAAAGCAAGCTCTGCCCACGCGCAGGCAGCAGAAAAACCAGGGCTTTCCAGAGGAACAAGGGTCATTTTGCAGCAGGGCAAGCCCTTCTCCCTTGCTGCCCTCCCAGGGTTGAGCCCAGAGCAGTTGTGCCAGGGGGAGCTGTCCCAGGACGGTTACCCAAGCAGGGTGCAGCGGAACTCCACCAGCCGGGCATACGCGTCTTCCACGTTCCTGACGGTCTCATTGCTCCAGAGTCTTTCAGCAACGGCCCCACCTCTTGGCCTTGAAGACAAGGGACAGGCAGTCAGGACAGGGGGGAGCTCAAAAGCTTCACACATGAAGCCCTGAACTCCCAAACACTTTCCCAACCAGCATCCTTCCACACACAAAGGCTTCAGAGTATCCCAAGATCCATTCCTGGACACATGCCCATCAGGAGCAGACCAGGGTGACAGGACAGACGGGTGGTTGCAGCAGCAGGTTGTTACAGCCTTGCAAACCCTCATTTCAGCCTCAGTGAAGCTGTCACCAGCACAGAGGGGACAGGGACAGGCACCATGTGCAGACCAAACCCACAAGTTCAGCACATGACAGTCAGTGGCAAAGAAAAGGGATGCAAGCCCGGCCCCACGCAACCCAAGTGACCTCCCTGTGGCCTCTCTTACCAGAGCCTGGGGGTCAGGTTGGTGACATCCACGTATTCACCCCACATGCAGGCCTCGCCACCCATCACCAGGGCCTTCTGCTCAGGGCTGCCTGTGGAGGGGACAGCAAGACAGCCGGTTCTGGCGCTATGTCTGAGTGCCAAGCCAGCTGCCATGCAGAAAGGGGACACAAGGAACACACCTTCAAAGTTCAAGGGCTCCACCTTATAGGCTTCTATCCAGTCCTGCCCGTAGGAGATGCGGTTGAGGTACCAGGGTGCAGACAGCAGAGCCCGGTAGCCCGCCCTGGTGACATTTGCCATCTCCTTCAGGTACTGCATGGCGTTCTCCTTCCACACGTGGATGATGGTGTCGGGCCTCAGCTGAGGAGCACAGGTGAACACAGAGCAGGGGATCAGTGCGGTGACAGAAGCATCACCTGCTCCCCCAAGCAGACTGCCCTGACCCCTCCACACCCCCAAAAGGAAGCTGAGGCAGACTGGGTCAATTTTTGAGCCACGTTCCATCTGGTTTGCAGGAACAACAGAAGGAGGGATAGAGCCACTTGCAGAGTGTCCTGGGCAGGGTTAAAACCTGCATCTTGCAGGTGAATACACAAGAACCTAGAGGGAGCAGAACATTGGCAGCAGTGCGACAAAGCCACAATGAGGGCAGCTCACTGGCAGCACCATCTTGAGATTGACCCCAGTCCCATTACAGAGTAACCCCCACCAGCCCCAGCATGGCCCCCCCCAGAGCACACCAGTGTGTCAGGCTGGGGTGCTGACACTGTTCACCCCAGCACAGGCAGCTCTCACCTTCACGTCGTTGTCAAACACCTCTTGCCACACAATATAACCTTTTCCAAGGGAAGAGACGATGTCCAGAAGCCTGGAGTGGGAAAAGTACCGAGTTTTGGGTGATCCCACTGATCCCTTTGGTGGTTGCATATAGCCAAAGGAGCAGTACAGATATTCCCAACACCCTCAGCGGGATGTAGAGGTGCTTCTGAAGGAGAAGGGAGAGAGCACAGCCCCTTATGGGACTTCTTTCTCCTCAGCCCCAGGCTTTTTTGTGGTCAATCTCCCACTGAAATGCTCCCTTTTGAGGTCGGGAGACATGACCAATGGGGATGCTACTGAAAAGGAGATCTAGTGTCCCCAAGACAGAAGACATTTGTGCTGGTCACACAGTGTAGCTGCAGGCCCTGGATGCCCTGTCCTTACCTCTGGATGTAGAAAGACTCTAATTTTTTATAATCTTCACCAAAGCCCATCTCCGTCATGAAAGCACGGATTTCTGGATTGGATTTCCTGCGCACCAAAGAGAAGGAATAAAACCATCACAACCTGAGCTCTGGAGTAAGGCCAAGGCATGGTCAAGTCCCTCCCACATCAGACCAAGGCTTGCCCAGGCATTCCAGAGCTGTGGCTGGACCAGCACCAGCACCAGCAGCTCCCTACATCCAGCATCACCATGAGCGCAGCAATCCCAAAAATCCCAAGCGCCACCACTACCCCCGGCCTGGGAGAGCAGGACACCAAAGATCATGACCAAGAAGCTCTGGGCTGGGACTCCAATCCCAAATACCTAACCCCAGTCCCCATCAAGACCGATCTCAGACTCACCAGCACGAGAAATCCACCTCATCGCCACCAAGGTGGAGAAAGAAGTCTGGGAACACAGTGCTGACCTCTTGGAACAAACTGGTCACAAAGTGGTAGGTGCTGTTAACAATGGGGTTGATGGGCCCATAGACTCCAGAAGGAGCCTTGCCCACATAGCAGGGAGTCAAGAGGCCTGGAGCACCTGATGATAACAAATGCAGGATGGTGAGGAAGAAGTGTGACCATGTCATCCTCTACAATGCCTCTCAGTACAACTCGGGGCCTGCCAGGAGACAGAGAAAGAGGGACAGCCACAGTTCCAGCTGTGACTACACACATGGTGAATTCTAACACAGGCCTTGGCATTTGGAGGCAGGGGCAGGGGAGAAAAAGACAACGGAATGTTTTCCTGGAGCTTTTTGCACTTCTAGACATAGAAGAGGAGACACAGCTCTCGGAGCAGAGAGCAGTGTGTCAGGACTGGGACACAGCTGAGAAGAGCAAGGAAGCTTGGCCAGCTGTACCTTCAGTTAAACACAAGATCCTTGCAATAGCCATGATGTTAGTTTCGGCAGAGCAGATGTTCCCACAAAAAAATCACCCAGCTTGGATCCAAGAAAAGATGGAAATGTTTCCCTTTGGATTTTGCTCTAGAAGTTGGACCATTGGGTCCCACATCCCCCAAATAATGGTTTGCTCCTCATCAAAGCCAGCCTGTGGGACACTGCTGTCCACATCCAGCTTTTAGGGTCCAGACTGCAGCACCCATTCCTGCCCCTGGGACATCTCCAACTCTCCTCAGAGCAGCAGCAGCAGCAGGCAGGGTCTGCTCCTCACCTGGCCCCCACAAGAGGGTGTGCCCGGGGGTGTCGAACTCAGCAATGACTCTGATGCCGCGCAGCCGGGCGTACTCGATCACAGTGCGCACGTCGCTGGCTGTGTACACATGGGTCATGGCATTGAAGGCTCCCTGGGAACACGGGAAAGCTCAGTGTCTTGCTCAGGAGCAGAGGCACGGATCTGCTCACCTGAGCTGGGCACTACATGGTGACCATTACCTGCTTGCTGAGCTCTGGGAACGTGGAGCTCTCATAGGGGAAAGACGGGTCATCCACAATGTGCCAGTGAAACACGTTGAACTTGTTGTAAGCCATGACGTCCTGGGAAGGAACAGGGACAAAGATGAACATGCCCCATCCCTTCTGAAAGGTCATCCAGCTTGCCACAGATAGGGGACAAGGTCCTCCAGCTCCAGAAGGACAAGGCGGAGTCCCTACAAGCTCCCCAGGATCCAAGAGGGATTCAAACACCTCTCTCTAAACACAAAAAGCTTCACAGGGCCAGGAATACTTCTGCTCAGTAAAATCCCTGTTCCCCCTGTAACTGAGCCACTGGTGGAGACCCGGAAGTTTAATTCTGCTTGGGATGACCACAGAACCACCACCCCTCTCTGCCAGTGTTTTTCCCTGCCTTAGAAACAACTCAGCCTTGGAGAGTAACCTGGACTGCAGGAATCCAACATACCTCAGGGTTTTCTTTTTAACAAAGGCAACCAAGAAATCACCCAAACAAGGGAGCTTAGTTGTCACAGAGGAAGGGACACCTAATTAAACCATCTCATCTCCCAGCACGGGTGCCCTACCAGAGTTTCCAGGATGGCTCTCAGAGGCAGGTAGTGACGAGAGGTGTCCAGCAACAGTCCCCGGTGAGGGAAGCGGGGAAAGTCCACAATTTCTGTCTCATTGATGTAGTACTATACACAGAAGACACGAGGATGACAAGCAGGATGTTGGGCAAATGGCCATTAGCAAGAGACATTGAGGATCACCATTGCCCCCAGGGCTGGCAGGACAGGGGTGCCCTCAGGGCCCAGAGTGCAAACTGGCCAGAAAGAGCTGCAGCACTTCTTTACCCACTCAGAAGACAGGGATCTGGCTGGATCCACGAATCTCCACTTGGCCCTTGGCAAGGCTGTGCCCACTCATCTCAAGCATCCCAGCAACCCTCAGCCTGTCTCCATGGAGGCAGGGGCACTATGGAGAGCTGCCTGCCCCCAGGAAACGAGGCCAGGACTCACCGTGCCATTCTCGTCTCTCCCAACGAGCTGGCTGAATGTTTCCAGGCCTGCAGGAAAACACACAGCCCCTTTCTCAGCACACACACCCCCAAAGGAGTAGAGCTCAATTAACAAAGAAGTCTACGGAAAGAGAGAGGCACCACGAGACATCCCCGCAGGCCCGAGGCAGGGAGAGCAGGAATGCCCTGTGGGAAGCGCAGCTCACCTCGGAGAGCTCCCCAGACGGTCTCTGCCGAGAGCAGCATGGAGCCTTTGGAGATGGACAGCTTATCTGAAACACAGCATTAGGAGGCTGTCCCACACGGCCACAACAGCACTGGGCAGGGCTCAGGTACAGAACTGCACCCCGGGACCCCGGAGAACTGAATTCTGGCCCTCTCTTGCTGTTTTAAACCCCTCCCCCCTGCTTTATCAGCACCCTCAGGTACGTCCCTCCTGCCCCGCCCCAGTGTCTCAATAGCCAATAGCGGGGGATTGGTGCCATCCCCAAAACCAAGGGTAAAAGAACAGTGCTACTTCCCAGTGACAGGCACAGAAACAGCCACGTTCCCTCCTGCTCCCAACCCCGACACTTACAGCTCTCCTTGGAGTCCAGGCTGGGAAACCCATCGCAGCCTGGAGTGGAAACATAGACGAGAAGCTCGGTGCAGGGTGTTTCCCAGGACGGCTCATTCTCTGCAAAGGACACAGACCATGCACATCAACCCCATCCCAGCTCTTTTCCCTGCTTCCAAGCCCATCACCATCCCCCCAGCCCAGCTAGGGATAGAGGCAGAAACAGGCACCCCTTCCTGCACCCCAAAACAGACACCATGGTGTTCAGCAGGGCTAATTTCAACATGGCCAACCAGGAGAACATGAGCTAATCCCAACCCATGAGGAAGCCCCCAGGGAAGCTTAAAGGAGCACACAAGAGAAGACAAACATCAGAATATGGACTAGCAGCAGCCACCGAGGCTTCCTGGACACCAGCCCTGGCTCTTAAGCTACAGCCATGACTAGTCAAAGCTTCTCCATGAAGAGCTTCTTGTTTCCAAGCTCTCCCAGCACAGCAAAAAAGTACAAGGCCGAGAGCTCTGCCCTACCCACACTTCTTGGAAAGGGCAAAAAAAACCTGTAAAAAAGGGTGGAGAATGAATCTGCTAAACTGGGCTGAGTTAGAGGCAATCAAAAGGTCTCACCCAGCTCAGAAAAGCTGCCGAGTGACTTCACCTTCTGCAGAGCAGGTCCCAGGTGTAGCAGCCAGAGAAATGAACCCAGTCACATTTAGACCTCAAGTAGGAGCTCTGGGCATGCTTCCCTAACTGAAGAGCACTTCCAAGGATGCAGAAGCATGAATCCCCACTTGAGTCACTCCCCCATTCCAAAGGGATATTCAACCTTCGCTGGGATGCAAGGGACTACTCACAGCAGTCAGCTGCCAGGAGGAGCATAGGGTAGCAGGGTGGGACCCTGCTCATCCCAGCCAAGGTCCATGCCTACACTCCCACAGCATCTCCAGGAACAACCGATGTTCAGTGTTGTCACTGAGAATAAAGAGCTTGGCTTTGAATGAGCCAAGAGCACCAAGAAGTTTCCAGAGAGACTGTGGCACTGCCAGCATTTCAGAGAAATGCAGGGAGCCCCTGCTCCACAGCTCACAGGAGCCAGAATCCATGAAGGGATGACGAAACCTCTGCGGAGAGAAGGAAAACAGCTTGAAGCCAGCCCTGTTTTGAGCTTTCCTCTCGGTTGCAGACAAGCTGGTAGCCAAGGCAACCTCGCAGATGTGCAAGCAGCACAGCAAGACCTGCTCCCTCCACTCGGGAAGGCGGCAGTTCACTGGGAACAGCCGCTCTCAGGCCTGGGGACACAGGGAACACTCATCCTGCTGAGGAGCCTGGACAGAATTGGTCCCACCACCACACACCGCATTTGAACTTGCCCAGGGAGACGCTTCCCAACCCAAACACGTCCTCCTAGGCCAAGGTGCAGGTAGGCACCACCACTGCCACACCTGCAAGGCAGCACAGCCAGAAAATGGTTTCTGCCATTTATTTCCTCTATTAATAGAAATTATTTCCTTTCATCCAGGGTTTCCACTGCCTGTTCTTACTAACCACCCATGCAGAAAAAAAAAGACAAAAACAAAACGAAGGCAAAGAGGGGAAAAAAGGCCTTAAAATAATTTGTGTAGTTTGAGCATCATAAAGCAGGGCATATGGAAAGTGATGAGTGTGAGCTGGATCTTGTGATCACAATGTTGCTCCAAGTGATTTGATGGTCACATTTCCCCTCTGAGTGGAACAGGAGAGCGTGAATAATTAGATCAGCTGTTTTTAGTTCCTAGCAGCAAAAGAGAACCAAGAGGAGTCTTCTTGGCTCCCAAATAAAAATTTATTTCTACTGCTACTCACAAGAGTTGAAGAAATAAAATAAGCTAAAGGGTTCTCTGTTTCAAACCTGCTTTTTTCAAAGTATGATGTACTCAAGACAAAGCCACGCGGATTCCAACGCCGCCACCCTTCCCTGCTTTGATCAGCAGCGACAGAGTTCACACTGACATTTAAAACACTCGGGAACAGAGTTACTAGCTCTTTTTGATGAATGAAGTGCTTCATATTCCCTGGATATAGCACTTCAGGCTGCAGCAGACCCACGCAGATACTGAGCATCTCTGCGCCTCAGCTCCACAGCCAAGAGATTTCCTGCAGCTCATCCCAGACAAGCAATAGGTGCTACCATGAAGAAGTCTGGGTTCAATAAACCTTTAGAGCCTGTCCCAAAACAAATGCAGACTCTCAAAACTTCTGCCTTTCGTCATCTTACCCTACAATTTCAGGATGAATCCAGGAGCTAATCCCTCCCTGGCAGAAAAGCCATGCCGCCTCGGGACTTTTAGCAGCTCCACTTTGGCAGAGGTGCCCCGTGGCACAAGCATGTACTTGGAAGAACACACACGAAGCAGCAAATCTTTCCTCAAGGTGAGACCTCACACAGGACACCGAGAGCTGCTAGGAGTGGGAACAGCCAAGACTTAGCAGTAACCCTGGAGCAGGAACGGTTGCGAGACCGGGAGCAGCTCTCCCTGCAGCCACAAGAGAAGGAAGTGAAATGAAGCAATGGGGAGCTGTAACACTACCCGGAGGAAGTAAAAAATGAGATGAAGGAAACCGTTGATAGCAAGAGCCTAAATCCTGGCAGAGAGACAACTAGTGCCCTGCCAAACTCGACTAGATTTATTCTATACATGCCATAGGCATTGCCCTCCAAATCCCAACCCATCGCTGCCCTTGCCACCAGACTCCATCCAAGGCAGCGCCCGCGCCGCCGCCATGTCGCGCCCGAGCCTGAAGGAGGCGGCACCGCCCGACAGCGGGGGGCCGGGCGGCCGCGAAATGGCAGCTCGGGCCCGCCCTCACGGTGTCTCCTGCGCTGCCCCTTCTCCCCACGGCTTTCCCCAGTCGTCCGCAGTCGCCTCGTTCTCTTCAAATAAAAGCCTCCCAAACCCCTCCGGCTTCCCAGCGAGGGTCATTTCTGCCCCATCCTTCAGGCTTTACAGCCCCCCTACCCCCGCCATGCTTCCTGCCGTCAGGAAGCCTCAGCAGCCTGCCTCGGGGTTTGAGGAGATTAATGGTTTAAAACACGTATTTCACCCGTGCTGCGTTCGTGGGATCATGCAGTGTTTTGGGTTGGAATGGACCTTAAAGATCATCTCATTCCACCCCCTGCTATGAGCAGGGACATCTTGCACTAGCCCAGGTTGCTCCAAGCCCTGTGTCCAGCCTGGCCTTGGACACTTCCAGGAGTGCGGCAGCCACAGCTTCTCTGGGCAACCTATGCCAGGGCCTCACCACCCACACTGTAAATAAATTCTTCCTTATATATAACCTAACTAGACCCTCTCGCAGTTTGAAACCAGCACCCCTTGCCTGTGCTTTGGATCCACCTTGGGTTTGGGCATCTTCTGTTCGTGCTGTGTGTTTTTCTGAGCAATACTGTATATAAATCACTCCTTGCATAGGTTTCCAGGGATATTTTATATGTGGCCAGTGAAATATTGGTTGGGTTGTACAAATAAAAGAGGCTTTATCCCATGGTGGATCCTCACAGTGAAGTGTTTCAGGGATGCTTTCCATGTAGTGCTTGGCTTTTCCAAGGAAAGCCTTAACCTCAGATGAACTCTTTCTAATTTTGCTTCCTCCCTCCAGCTCTGTTTTCCTTAGCAATCCCCAACTCAAATAAGGGCCTTAAGCCCAGGTCTTACCCATCTAATTGCCAGCACAAACCTACAAGGGAATCCACTCCATCAAATTATTAAAAACTTGTTGTCCCAGAAAACTCCAAGGTATCAGGAGTGCTGGGAGACAAGCCAGAGGCATGGGAGCAAGCAGGAAATTAAACAAATGGCACAGGAGAAAGTGTGACAAGGGAGATGGCCCCATCACACAAGAGGAAAACCCCCTGTGTGAGCAGAACATAACCATGGAAAGGTCTGGTGGGGAATGTAAGGGATTGTCCCTCACGGGAGCAGTGTAGAGAGAACAGGATCAACAGGGAAAAAGCATTTTGTAGAAAAAAACCTCAAGAAACTTGTTGTCAAAGGTTAGAATAGCACCAGCAGAAAGCTGGGAACCAATGGTGAAAAGGGTTTCAGTGGGCCTGGGAAGATATGGAGGGAGGTGCTCTCCAATGTTGAAGGAGGCTGTGAGGTTCCAGTGAAGTTTTTGGAGCTGACATGGAGGTGCAAAAGTTGACGGGAGACTGGGCACCAGGAGGAGATCACAGTCAGGTTTGGGTCTAAATGGGATTGTGGGAATTGAATGAGGTTAGTGAAATTTAATAGGGGCCTCACAGGGAGGAAGGCAGGGAGGGGACTGAGGGTCACCTAGCGATAGAGAAGCTGGGCTCCATCAGGAAGGGGGTCAAAGAGAGCCAGATGGTGTTGCCATGAGCTCAACACCTACATAGCACTGCATCTTTCTTTTCCAGCTGTGTAAAATGGCAAAGTCCACCTAATGGGAAGGTGAGCCGGGAGCCAAGGACATGCACAGCCTTACCAGGTGAGTGTACCTCCACAGCCAGACTAACAGAGCACAGGGGTGGACCAACAGCCCAGGTATCACCTAGAGAATTAAAGGCACCAAGTGAAGTCCAACATCAGTCTAGGAATACCTAGGAGCAGGTACACTCACAGGAGAGATCAGGAAGAATTGGTTGCCTGGATCTCTGATTTAATAGAGTTTATGGAGTTCATAGGCGGAGGTCCCAGGAGAGGCTAATTGGGGTAATTTAAGCCTGTTGGTTCCCTCAGGCTCCTGACAATCCTCCTTTGTTTTCCCTACAAAAATGGCAGGACCCAAATTCAACACAATGGCACATGCCAGGCTGCTTCCTCACCCTTCTTCCAGGATTTTGTGGCCCTTCTCTATCTTTGTCCTCATCACACAGCAGGAAGTAAGAACATATGTATTCCAGCCTGTGTCAGACCTCTGGGAAAGTGGCCCCTGTCATTCCTTGTGTTCAAGTTTCCTGCTGGCAGTCTGCATAAAGCCTCTGTGGTCTTGAGCTGGGTTTGTTGCTTTTCCCTGTGCAAACTTCTGGAGCACCAGCTGTTGCCACCATTTTCTGACTATATTTGATTGATTCCAGTATCTCTGGATTTGTCCTCAACTAGTTTCACTGTATTAAAATTTCAGTGGAAGGAAAAACACCCCAAACAAGCCAGTTTGTTGCTGTCTTGCATCAGGCAATGTCAGCATTGCGCTTCCCGGCACATGAGACAGAACTGTGGGAGTGCCCTGGCTTGAGGCAAATTCTCATTTCAGCCTGGGGAGGGTGGCATGTTTGCCAGCTTATGTAAAGCATTGTGATCAGAGCTTTCAGTCCAAATATTCTAGCCTTTCTACAGATTCAGTTGCTGATGCTATTTTAGGGGACCTGATGTCTTTGGGGGATGACTCATTGAAGTTCATCTGTAGCTGGCCAGCATTAATCCAGACTAACAGTCTGATTTGGGAATGTTTCTTTACATAAGAAAACTGCTTAAGTGTGTGTTTAACTGTAGAGCTTGGCTGAAAGAACCTGGATTACACTCTGTCCTGTGGCGGGCACGGAGCACCAGCAGCCTGAAGCTGCTGATGCTCTTCAGTAGCCCGTCAATCGACCGGCTCATGGGCTCGGAGTGTTACCTGTAGGGTGATGTATCCACCTGGGAGGCCTTTTCCAAGGTAGTTCAGCAAGGAACATGCAGGGAGTGAACCTGAGGCAGGGCTGTACTGGTTCAGGTGAGACCCATGGTGGGGGTACCTACAAACCCCTCTTGTCATCTCTCTGATGCAAAAGCTGGGACTTGCTGGGGGACTGCAAAAAACTGCTGCCCCAGGACACTGCTGGGTTACCTGCTTGCTACCAACAATGAATTTGGTAGCAATCCAAATTAATTATTCTGATATAAATTGTTATAAAACCTGGCTGGTGTCACACTTGAGTCTTTCTGGTTTGTTTGCCTTTGGGGCATGAAGGTGGCCTTTGGGCTGTCAGTGCAGTTGTACCACAGCATTTTTAAAAGATATAAATCCATTTATTATGCTGCCTAACTCCCTATAATATTGTCTGCTTCTGCATTTAACCAGGAGGGTGCTTTGCACACAGATTCTTCCACTGGTGAGAAGCGTCTGAGCCAATGAAGTGGGAATGGAGGAAGCCATTCATGAAGACCTTCACAGAGCATGAGTTTCCTATTTGCTTTGCTCTTTGGGCCAACGCTGTCTAGGAAAATCGCTCCTGAATGAAGCAACTACCAGCTCAAGGGACCTGCTGGTGGTGTGGCTGGAAGAGGGCTTTGGAAAACACAGATCAGCTCCTGGAAATACCTCTAGACCTCTAACTTGAATTTTGGCATCTCAGAGCCTTTCTGGGCAAAACTATTGTCTCCATTTGCTTGTTAACCTTCCCTTTAATCCTTGGTAAAATAATGATAGGATTTGGACTGCAACCACAAGTGTTGCAGGGTTGAAGTGTCCTTACTTGTGGTGGTGGTCTGGAGGGAGTGTGGTCAGCATGTGCCAGGTCTTTTCAGGTGTGGACCCTCCTGTTGCACATCTTTGTATTTCAGGGATGATGTTGCTTGTCATCAAGCAGAGGGGTGCTCACATTTAAAGACCCAGCAGGAGTCCCCAGAGACATTTGGTGGAGCTTTAGCACATGCACAACTAAGATGCTCCTAAATCCACATCCAGGGTATTTTCATCAGCTCCAACAGCTCAGCCCATGAGGAACCTCGATATTTTGGGGGGCCGAAGCAGGCTGGTGTATGACAGGATGCTTTTGGAGCCAGAAGGATGCAGCCCAGCGCTTTTCAAAGCACAAGATAACTATTTCTGTATCCCTACCTTCTCACCTAGACCACCACTTATCAATGCTGCCATCGAATGGTTTAGCAGGTACACATGGTGAATGAATTTCTCAGCAAAGATGGGGTTTAACAGAAGAGACCTCTTCAGCTAGGAGAGCACATGTGAGGGAACTGAGGCCTGGGAGACTTGGAGTGAGCAGGCAGCAGCGAGGAGAAGTATTTCAACAGTTATGAGCTTGAGAGTGGAGTTTAAAGCAAAAAGCTTGAAGTGAGATGTGTTGATCAGTGTGGAGGATTTGGGGTCCTGACTCGAGCTCAGCCTGGTGGTGTTTCCACTGTTGATGTTATCACAGAGCCTTTTTTCTTCTGGGTTATCTCCAGCTCACACAGCTTTGGGGTGGTGATCCAAGGGGCTGCTCAGCCCATGCTTATGGTTGAGGTTGTTAAGGAGTGTGCAGACACCCAAAATCAAACCCTAGGCACTGAGAAATCTGGATTTCCTTTCTTGCAGCGTGGGAGCTCTGTGTGTCTCTGGTGGTGGAGAAGAAAGGCTTTTTCCAGAGATCCTGCCTGCCTCACAGAATGCGGGAGCAGGAAAGAGGCTAGGTCAGATGAGAGGTTCACCCTGAATCTGCAGGCGGATTGTGGTGTGGGGAACCAGCACTTTTCACAGCATTTTGGTATCACGAATCAGGGCTTGTCACGAGGAGATGCTGCAAGTTCTTGCGGAGGCTGAGTACATGTGGCTGCTGTCCCTGGCTGCTCCCAGTCATGGCTGTGGGGCTGAGCTGGAATCAGTCAGAGCCTGTGGATGCGCCGTGACAAACTCCCTGTGCCCAGAGGCGATGCTCCCATAAATCCTGTAAGCATGTGCTTAACTTTGGGGAGCAAGGTGATTGTAAGGCAATATTTTATTCCTGTCAGCTTCAGTGTTAAAAGTTACCAGGGTAATTAAGCTCTTGCAAGAATAAAGTGAAAAAGCACCAGGTGTCTATGGAGATCTAAATCATTTTTGAGAGTGGGCAGAAGAACAGTTTTTGGCTTTCCTCAGTAGCTGGAGTCCTAAAATCCCCAGAGACAGCGCGGATCCCCTTGGAGTGAACTGAAGGCAGCAGCCCCGCTTTTCTCAGGTACCTTTTGCCAACCACCTGCAAGAAGCTGGTGAGTGACCAGGGCTTTGTACGTGACCATTGATTGGAAACTTCAAAATAAAGAAAGACCTTTTGCAAAAGGCATGGCTAAAATTTAATTCCAAAAAGTATTTTTGAGATGTAACTGTTGCTGGAGTAACCGTCTGCAAAGCGCTGATCCCTGTCTTGCAGTTGGGAAAGATAAGGCTGGGACTGTAGAAGGCGAACTGGGTTTCTTTATCTGTGGGATGTCATTGGGAAGATCCCATCACTGTTTATAAATATTTATTACTGGGATCATAGAACCATTATAGAATCGTAGCATGGTTTGGGTAGGAAGGTAGGTCCCTACCTCTAAAGATCATCTTGTTCCACCCCCTGCCATGGACAGGAACACCTTCCACTAGCCCAGGTTGCTCCAAGCCCTATCCAACCTGGCCTTGGACACTTCCAGGGATCCAGGGGCAGCCACAGCTGCTCTGGGCAACCTGTGCCAGGGCCTCCCCACCCTCACAGGGAAGAATTTCTTCCCAATATCCCGTCTAACCCTGCCCTCTGGCAGCGGGAAGCCATTCCCCCTTGTCCTGTCCCTCCATCCCTTGTCCCAAGTCCCTCTCCAGCTCTCTTCGAGCCTCTTTAGGCACTGGCAGGGAGCTTGAGGTCTCCCTGGAGCCTTCTCTTCGACAGGTGAACACCCCCAGCTCTCCCAGCCTGGCTCCAGAGAACCTCCTCTCTCTGGGCTCCGTGCAAGGCTCCGGGCCAAACTCCGCAGCCTTGGCCAGGGCCAGGACAGGGCTGTGGGGAGGTTCTTGGAGCACCTGGAGATGGCCAGTCCCTGCTCCCAGGAACAGCTGCTTCCCAAACAGGCTCCTGGGCCTGTCCCTGAGGGGAAGGTCACCTTGGCCAAGGGTTTTTGTGTCTTGCGCTGCCAAGATCCAATAAAGCCAAACCCCACTGTTTGGTCAGTGCCTTTCTTGGGGTCCCATGGGCAGATGAGCAGCCCCAGAATGGCTTGTGCCTTGTCATTGTTGGCCAGGAGCTGGGCATGTCACCAGCTGGGCAGGACTAGCTCAGAGTCCCAGAGGGTTACACACAGCCTCCCCCTTGGGGATGAAGCATGGAATGAGGACTTGGAGCAACCACCTGAGCCCCCATGGCTTGACGTGTGAGGTGGGACCAGCCTGGCAGATCTCCAGATGGTACATCTGGAGCTGAACCAAGTCAGGGCTACTTACATTTATGTAGGGCAGGATGATTAAAGCTCTGGCCTTTGCAATTCCACCTAAGTTGGGTAATTAGAGAACTGGCTTTATTGACTAGGTAGCGTGGCATGAGGCAATGTGCATGCCCAGTCCACATCCCCTGTGGGATCCACATCTGACCCGGGCAGAGCAGAGCTCAGGGAGCTGCCTGTGTGTCTGAAGATGCAGCTGGTACCTAGCAAGGGTTCTAGAGACATCTACCAGGCCATCAGGCACTTAATCTCCCTGGATCCTTGAGGGCACCTGCATGTGTAAACCCCTGTTGCTGTGGCCATCATTATGCTGTGTTCCAGCAGGAAATAAACACCCTTTGGGATGCAGCTTCTAATTTTCTTCCTGTTTCACAAGGGATTTGTATGAGACAGAAGCAGGAAGCAGGATCCCACTGCACTGGATGACTCCTGTCCAAAAGAGCTGATGAAATTTGTCACACCTACACCACATACTGCCCTGATGAGTCTCATCTTCATCTGGGCAGTGGGTGAATAACATCACCACATCCGAATGGCCCCACTTCACCCCAGGAAGAAATTATTCCCTAGGGCATGAGGAAGTGGAAGGTGAGCACCAGTGGGAGAAGGTGGCCCTGGAGCCCTCCTGGTGCTGTGCCGGGCTCTCACATCCGTGGTGAACAGTGGCAGAGAGGGGGGAGCAGCTGGTTCTCCTCTGGGCCAGACTGCAGCCTTGTTTCCAAGCCAACCGGTGTTCCTTGAGCTCCCCGAACGGCTGCAGACAATGAGCCCAGCGAGCCTCCCCCATATCAGGCTGAGCGCAGCTGATGCTGGAGGCAGGGAAAGCTGAGGCAAAGCGTGCTCAGCCCTTGCAGCACCTCAGTGTCCACCCTGCCCTTTGCTGGCAGCTCAGTGTCCAGGTGAGAGGCTCTGGCAGGGATGAGACCACCTGGGAATGGCATTCTTGACCTGCCCAGGGCACTTGTCAACACCAGGAGGTAAAAAAGTCTATCCCTGGTCTGAGGATGAAACCACTCATGTGTTCTTCCCCCTGAAAAATGCCAAATTAAGAGAGAATAAAGAGAATCAAGGCTAGCACCAGTGAAAACCCAGGCAGTACCATCTTCACGGGCCAGAAGGCAACCCTGGAGCTTGGAGATGCCACCTGGCACAGGCAATGGCACAGGCACTAGAGAGGGTGGGTTCATTTTTATCCCGTGGAATGATTAGGAATTTCTGCCTGGAGGGTCTCAGTGCAATTTTATTCTGACTTTGAGGCAGAGCAACCTATTTTCCTATACCTTTCCCTCACACTTGCATCACATTGACCTCACAAATCGCTTGCCACAAACCCCACACCACTCAATTTAATGGTGGCATTGGGAGTCTTCTCCACACTTGGCCCCACAGCACACTTCAGGAGAGCTCCATGCCCCAGCTCCACCTCATGTCCCGTCACCGGGTGGGCAGAAGGAGAAGCTGGGAACCCCCTCCAACCTTCCGCTCCCCCCTGCACCCAGCTTCCTCAGGAACTGTAGGGATAGGGCAGAGTAATGGGTACAAACTAAAAAACAGAAAATTTAGGTTACATATTGGGAAGAAATTCTTCCCTGTGAGGGTGGGGAGGCCCTGGCACAGGTTGCCCAGAGAAGCTGTGGCTGCCCCTGGATCCCTGGAAGTATCTGGAAGTATCCAAGGCCAGGTTGGACGGGGCTTGAAGCCACCTGGGCTCGTGGAAGGTGTCCCTGTCCATGGCAGGGGGTGGAATGAGATGAACTTTAAGGTCCATTCCAACCACTTAATATTGTGTAGCACCAGGAGCACCTGAGGGAGCTGGGGGGGCTCAGCCTGGAGAAAAGGAGGCTCAGGGGGGAGCTTTTGGCCATGCACAACTCCCTGACAGGAGGGGGCAGCTGGGGAGGGTCGGGCTCTGCTCCCAGGGGACAAGGGACAGGACAAGAGGAAGCGGCCTCAGTCTGTGCCAGGGGAGGCTCAGGTTGGACATCAAGAGGAATTTCTTCATGGAAAGGGTTGTCAGGCACTGGATGGGGAGATGGTGGAGTCCCCATCCGTGAACGTGTCCAAGGAGGGACTGGACGTGGCACTCAGTGCTCTGGTCTGGTTGACAGGATGGTGTTGGGTCTCAGGCTGGACTCGATGGTGTCAGAGGTCTTTTCCACCCCAGTGGTACGGTGATTCTGCGGTTGTTCCCCGCCGCGCCACACTCAACATGGCGGCACCGGCGGGAGGCGGGCGGGGCTGGGCGGGGGCGTGTCGCGCACCCAAGATGGCGGCGGCGGGC
>VZTG01007664.1:48019-146096 GCA_013397845.1 Melanocharis versteri
GGTGGAGGGGGCTCCTCGTCATCCCGTTCTCTCGGGAGGCCCCCCTCGGGCCCGGCCAGCATCTCGCTTCCTGCCGTGGAAGCGTCGGGAACGAGGCCTTTGGCACTGAAAGGGCTCCTCTTTCTTTGTGTGGTTATGAGCTGGGGGCCGCAGTCTATGTTTTTTCCTTTATTCCCCTCCGTCCTCATGGTGTTTGGCGGGGTGTAGCTCCTGCAGCTCCTTCGGTAACCCGCGGAGTTCATGGCAAGCCCTGGAATTCCAGGAGAGGCAGTGCTCTGGTTTTGTTGCCGTCTCCCTTCCCTTCCCCCCCCCGCCCGCCGCCACACACAGAGGTTGAACCTTATGTTTATTTCCAGCACAGACCAGGAGGGGTACGAGCAGTCCCTTCACAACTATAACTTTTTTTACCCTCGGTTTTTAAGCGCGTCTCTTTAAAACTGAAATAGAGTTTGAAATAACATTTACCTTCTTTAGATCAAGGTATCTAAGTCTTGTCTCTTGGCTCCTGGGCTTTTGGGGAAAAAATTCAAGCCGCTGAAGCGATTTGGCATCCGTTTCTAAATGTTCGTGACAGGGTTTGGCTCCAGCTCACCATCAAGTTTCTGATGCAGTTAACTTTTCTTCAGGTGATGCGTTTTTAGTTCCCATTTACTTACCATTATTCAGAGTCAATAGGAAGTGCTACCCTTTTCCAGTATGCCAACACGAATAGCGTGAGAAATCTGTGGATATTAAATATTGAGGGATCCAGTGCCCAGAAAGCAGTTGTTTTGCTGGTTGTGTGTGTTAGTAAATCTCTTTAAACACGAGATGCCTCAGTGAATATTTTTACTCCAACTGTCCTGTGCTCTGCAGTGGCTGTAACAGCAGCTTTAAAATGTTGCTTTATATGCTATAAATCCCCTGTAGTTTATATGGAGCTTGATGCAAACAGCTGTAAAAGTATTTGCGTGCTAAATTAGTAAATGGCATTCCTTGAGTCAAATTAAAGTTTATAACTTTAATGATAGCATTGCCCATGTAAAGCTGAATAAAGGAGTCTGCCCGGATTAGCTGATTACCCTGCAGTTAAAGAAGATCTCATGGTTAAACAGAGATGTTTCTTTGCTCCCAGTTATTGATCCTGATGTAGGGAGGGAAACAATTGGCAGGCAGACATGCAAACAGTTGGGAATTTCAAGTTTTTACTCTTTCAAATAGCCATTAAAATGGTGAGTCTGTGTTCAGTTATTAAGATTGCAAAAGTCATGGCCCGTACTGTTTGTATTGAACAGATCCTGACATATTCCTTATCTTTGCGTAAGACAAGTGGTGGAAAAGTTGCTGCCAGTGAGGAGTTATGAGTGTTCCTGCTCTTGCATTTTCCAGGCCCGGCTAGTGGACTCACCTGCATGTTCTTCATGAACTAATTTGTTAGAGGAGGTCCTGATTGCTGATCTGAGCATATTTGCCCCCCTCTTACGCCCTGAAGCTGTTTGACTTGTATGCTCGACCTGTGAGTTGCAGAACTAGTGGAGAGAAATGGATTTAGGTGATGAGCCCCTTGTTCTGCCCCGTCCCTGGGGTGGCAGCAGGAGGCCTGACCCCAGGCTGGGCTCTGCAGAACCATCCCGAGACCTTTCTGTGGCTGCTCTCGTGCTCCAGTTGCTGCCTGGGGTTTGCAGGAGTTCCTCCTGGTTTAGCAGAGCAGGGTGCGCAAAGCCTGTCTGTTCAGAATGTCATGGATAAACTTGAGACCCAAAACCAGCTTAAGTCCTGGAATGCCTTTAAGCCCTCCTACCCTAGAAGAGGGTAGGAAAACACTCAGTTGCCCTGGATGGCTGTTAAATGCCAGCTTCCTGGCATCAGATTTCTGGGCTGTTCTGAGGTAAGTGGCCCGACTTCGGCTGATGCTTCAGGGTTTGCTCATCCCCACTCCTGTGGCTGCTGGTGAAATCTTCCAGTGCTCTGTTCTGTTTATTTCCTTGTGTTTGGCGCCCAACCAGGATTGCTGCTGCTGCTTTTCTGGTTCAGTAAACCTTTTCTGGAGTCACATTGGCTCGGGATCCCGCTGCGGATCCTCGGTTGCTGAGCTGTGATTCACTTGTTCCAGTCAAGTACTGGATGGCTTCTGTCCCTGTGTGTCTGCTGTGGGTTCTCGGTAGCAAATATGTTGTGGTTACGTTTTTGAGTGTTTTGAACTTACTTGTTCAAGGGAGGATGTAATGTACAGCCTTAAAACTTCAGCTGTAGGTCTTGTGCTCTCTACTGAGTGATTGTTTTGATGATCAAGTGTAAGGTATAAATGGGATTTTGTTTTGCAGCTGCAGCGAAAGGAAAATGGGACAGGGAGCCAGAGAGTATTTGCAAGGAGGTATCTGAGCCATGGCAGGTGTAATTCTATATTAAAACACTCCATTTGAGCAGTTATTAGCTGACAGGGCTATAGTTGAAGGGACTAAATTAAATTTATTCTCCCATCCCTTTGGTCATTTCCAAATACAAGCTGTATGAGAAAAAACATGAACTTTTCAGGGCAGGGATTTGATCTGATGGAGACTTTGCAGAAGTAGGAGCCAACTTGTGGCTAAGTTGCTGCTCACAGAGCCTGTGATTCACCCCGTAGTGTGGAATGGGCTCTTGGAGACATCTGCTCAGTGCCAAATTCTGCTATCACTTGGCCTCCCTAAGACCAGTGAACCAGGCGGGTTTCAGAATGTCTCAAATATTCAGAATAGTTTATACTTGCTCTTTCTTGTCCGAGCATAAGTAGGACTTCAGGTGTTTAACGGTGGTTTTTGCGCAGTATTTGGCACTTATGCTCATAATCTGATTTGTCTCCATGTGTTGCATAGTAAGAATTCCCCTTGCTCTCTAAATGCAAAAATAGGGGTATGAATAACCCCTTAACTTCGTGCTGTTGGTTGACTGAGACTTGTAAACCTCAGAGTATTCCTCCCATCCTCTCCCTGTGATTAGGCGGAGCAGAGAGCCATTTGCCATGGTATTTGGAATTTTAGTTGTCTAAGTAAACAGGAGAATTTCTGGTGGTTTTCCAGGTGCTGGCAGAATAAGTTAGCAAAGGACTGTAAAAACCTAGACATAGAGGTGCTGTGGAACAAAAGGCTTCCTCCTCCCAAAGGCATTTTCCCACAGTTGAATGTCTTCCCTATATTTTTCCTCTCTGAACTTTCATCCAAATAATCCACTGCCACTTTTTTTTTTAGTATCAGATTGCTATTTCCATTTTTTGCTCTAGATTTTTTCTGAAAATAAACTTGAAAAATGTTTAGAATGGCATATTTATTTCTGGTCTGAATAGGGCACATGATGTGTCTCTGTAGCCTGGCTTGGCCTAGTGTTCTCCTTGCCTGGTTGCAACCTTCTGCAATTCCAGTATTTCCAGGTGGCATTAATTTCCCATTTTTGCTTGCCTTTTTCTGGAGCATTCCAATGACATTGTTGTGATGTCACTGACCATATTCATTCTTCCTGGACTTTGTAATGGTGAGGTGTTGAAAATACTGAGATGAAGCTCTGAGGTGGCAGAAAAAGGAATTGAGCCTCTTGTTTTCTTTCCCCACCCCACAGCAGGGATCAGGATCCTGGATGTGGCTGGGTGTTGTGCCTGGCCTGCTGTGTCATTTGTGAGCATGTTGAGCTTCAAACCTGAGCTTTCTCTGGAAGCTTGTGGCATTCCTGGATCCAACAAAACTTAGTCTAGCTCAAAAATACATTTTCTTTTGATTAAAGGCTTTAAGTTAGATTTTTTAGAGCAGACCAGGTCAGGTGTAGCATCAGAGCATTTGCAGCAAGTACAGGTTTCTCATTTACATGATGGAGCTGGATGACTTCTTTGGAAGCAAGGTTAGGTACTTGCTGGTAGAAGCTTTGCCATTAAAATAAGCCCAAACCCCAGGCCACTCTGAAGTTAAAAACCCATGTTTGTTGAGGAATGGCTTTTTTCAGAGGCCCCTGAAGTTCCACAGCCCTGGTTAAATAGAGCTCTGTCATGGCAAGTGCAAACCCATTGTTACAGGAGGGGTCCTTTTAAACGGTGGCTTTGCTTGCTTGGACAAAACGTCCTGATTTCCAGGCAGAACTTAGGAAATCTTCCCAATACTGATGTAGTTCAGCATACTGTGGGCAGTACATTCCAAAGGTGTTGTCCGAAACAGGGATGACTTGCCAGTGAGCAATAGGAATTGCTGCTTGTTGCACAGGGTCGTGCTTAAAACTGTATTTAATGCTAGAGATGACATCTTGGAAATCTGGAGTGCTTAGAGCTGCCTGACAAGCATTAGGTGGGAGTCTGTGGGTGGAAGCACTCAAGGCTCGTGCTGCTTCCATCCGGGTCCGCTTGCAGCGCGAGGTGCATTTGCAAACCTCCTTGTGTGGTTACTTACTTGATAATAAAATTCATGTCAGGGGCCTAAATGTTATGATACTGGAAGGAAATGCTTTGTTAAACCCCATGTTTCTGTCACGTGGTGTTTATAAGGTGTTTCATTATAGTAGGAATGCATTTAATATTTCCAAGGAATGGAATAAACTTCATTGTGACAAAGCATTCCTGGAATCTTGTATAAGCAATCACTCCAAAGCTTTTGGAAATGACATGGTGTCTGTTCCTGACTGCTAAGACATGTAATTCTGAGTATAATAGAATTTTTTTTTAATATTACTTTAAATTTCAACATTACCAGGTAGAAAAGTCTTGTTAAGTCTCCAGAGGAATTTCGACTTTGTGCTTAAATCAGACCCATTTGCTTTGTGCTTTATGTTTCTGTTAGGCCAAATGCAAATCTCATGGTTGGCCACATGTGAAAACATTTGATGCTGGTTGCTTTTGTCTCAACGTCGTTTTCCCAAAATCACAGCAAGGCAGCCTTTTTCTCAGGGGCCTTGGGGTGCAGATGGGGACCAGCGTATATTGGGATGTTTTCAAAGTGAAACTGAAAACACTCATTGTTTTTTAGCTACTCTTAGTTTGTTTCCGGAAAGCTTAAACTAAATAGTAAATACAGTTGTTGCTGTTCCCTGTGGGTTTAATTTCAGTGAGCAGGACCATTCCTGCTGTGCAAAGTAGAAGGGTTGCTTCTACTATAAATTGGAAGCTATGCCACGGAGAAGTCAGAGTTGAGACTGCAGTTGAGGTGAAACAAGAGCTTTTTCTGGGTGTTAAAGCATAGTTAAAAATGAAAACATAGATTCCCCATTTATGCTTGTCCCAAGCTCTGACCCCTTAGTTTTAACCTTGTACGAGTTCAAGTTCCTAATAGCAAACCCCAAAGCTCCAATGCCCTTTGGAAATGTAGGGAAGTCCTGTGTTTGGCACTTGTTGAACGGTTTTCAGTTTCGAAACTAATTTCTCGTCCCCTTTACTCCATGAATGAGACAAACAAGAATGTGCTTCTGCTGTTGGTGTCAGGTGTGATAGTTGAAGGAAGTGATGGTTGATCGCCACACTGTGCTTGTTTTAACAGCGAGTCAGTGTTTTCATCCAGGATTTCTTTCTAGGAGCCTTTTTTTCTGGAGAAGGTAGCAACTCATTCCTCTACTTAGGAAAGCTGGTTAACTGGGAAAAGAATCTGAAATTTGTCAGTAACTGTGGAGGCTGGAGGTCCTCTTCACATAGCTCAGTCCCAAACTCATCTGATCAGGGTCTTCCAGATTTCTGGTACTTCTGGAATTATCGGGATCTGAGTATTGTAAGTGATGTTTTCTCTTTGTGGCTGGCTACGCTGGATCCCTGACAGCCACAAAGGATGTTTGGAGGCTTTTGGGTGCATACAAGCACATAATGCTGCTGAATTTCATCAAGTCATTTAGTAGCTGCAGCAACTGCAAGGAAATTGCAGTCTCGTTTGTTGTAAAACACCTTGGGAGGGTTCATAGCTGCTCAGTAATGCCAAATTGTGCATTTGAGCACAGGCTGGAATACAGATGCCTGAAGTTTGGGAGAGGACTGCTGGCTTTGTGTGGGATGTTGGTGCAGGAGGCTCTGAGGGGATGAGGCAGTCAGCTGGAGGAAAAATCATTAGTAATTTGATAATGGAAATGCTGATAATATTTAAGTATCTTCACCATCCTGGGTGTTTGGTGTTGGGAGTGTTGGAAACCCTGAGCTTGGCCTGTATAGAATTCCTTGCCTTGCTCTTAGCTTTTGGTCTTGAGGTGTGATGGAAACACTGTTGAAGTAAATGCTTTGAAAACTGCCATCCAAGGCTTCCCTCAGTAGTTGTTTCGGGTGTAACTGAGTTTATACTTCACAAGTCCGTTCCTTTCCCGAATTTGGAGTGCCCGTATAAGTGCAGAGGCTCTTGCAGGAGCGAGCCCTAGTTTAGGTGGTGTAGCAATGCCAGGTCATTATCTCTGGTACTCAGAGCAGCTCACTGTGGTGAGGGTTTGAACCACTGTACGTACACAACATTCAAAGAGAACCGTCAGCATTGAGTCTTTTCCTTGTTTTTAGAGACTGAGAACTCTTTCCAGATGTTGGGAATTATTTCTCATCCAAAACCTGACGTAGATAGCTTTTGACAGCATCAAAGTCACTTGGAAGAAGTGAGTAAGCCCTTGTGAAAGTGTCTTGGGCGGTTGTGGTGCATTTTGGCATTGGCAGCAGTCTTGCCTTGAGTTTTGGGCAACTTCTGGGAGCTGGTGGAGCACAAAGCTGGTAGGCATTGCCACTGCCTAGTAAAAAGGGAGAAACAAAGAACTTGCTTTGGAGGGACGTGTGTCCCCCCCTTGGTGTCCTCCCTCTGGAGAAGCATGGAGCCCAGAGAGTTGGAGAGGAGAGCACAGCTTCTCCATGGCTGTGTTACGGTGCCTGTCCTTGTTGCCAGGCTCCAGCATGTCTGATGTGTGACGGCAAAAGGTTGTGGTCCTCTGTGGATGTATTTGGGAGAGGAGCCAAATACAGCTGCTGGAGACAGGGCAGTAACTGAGAGCCCTGTGAGCAGGTGGCTCTTGGCTGTAATCTGGTAGTAATTGAGTATACAACCTACCTAAAACTGGGCTTCTTGGTCTTCTGGTGGTTTCCACTGGTGCCCACTTACTGGCACTGGCACATTAAGATCCTTCTTCCTAGTCTTTCTAAAACATTCCTGGTTTTGTATCTTCCTTGGTTAAAAACTTATATTCTAGAGCACCATGTGGTGCCTCTTGTTTCCAGGGACAAGCAGTGCAAGGATCATGTCTTGGCCATCTGCTTCAAAATTAGGTCTTGTGGAGGAGAGTGCTTGTGTCTGAAACATGAGGGTGTGAAAGGCTTCCTGGTCTGAGGGGAAGGACTCTCCATCTACTGTGACACCACAAATAGGCCTTTTCATGTGCATTTTAATTCACAACAGGTGAAGCTTTTGTTGCTTTGTGATTTGAGAAATTTGGGAGCTGGAGGGAGATAATCCCAATGTTTGAAATTAAAAGCTTGGGTATTTGCTTATTGCCTTTGCAGCCCTTCAGAAAAATTGTCTGTGATTGTTGCACTGATTTCACCAGATGAGGGATGTAGACTCTAAACTCTGTTTTCCAACAGATAATCAGGATAGAGTAGGAGTTCCTGCTCAAAAGGATTCTACTTGGGCACAGTTAAAGTCCTCTCAAAGTGGAGAACACAGTAAAAACTTAATAGAACCAGAAGAATCTGTATAATTGCACCTGAAAGTAGTCAAATGTCAAAATAACTGACTTCTTTGGGTGTTAGTTCAAAGATTTTCTTTTTAAACTAATATTTGCTATTCTTATTAAGGAGACAGTCTGAAGAGACTTTCTTCCAAGGTAAAGAAATGAAAATTTGAAGTGGTTCTTCTCGTTCCCACTTCCTGCCTGGTGTTCGTGACTGGGTCAGCCTCTGAAAGGAGTGTGTTGGGTGCTGCCCTGTGAAGGGTGTTTTTTTGCTGTTTTCTTCAGTAAAACTCTTCCAGAGTCACAGAGGAAGGAGCTGGTATTTGAACAACATCCTTGTGTAAAAATCACAGCAGGACATGGCTGTTTTTACCATCCTGTGCTCCTTTGATGCATGTGTGGACCTGGTTATGGTAGTGACAGTGCAGTGCTTTGCTCCCGGTCACTTCTTTGTGTTTGCCTTTGGTTTTTTGAGTTGGGGCATTTGGGATGGGCTTGGTTGGCTTGAAACACGGAAGCATTTGAACCATTCTGGTGTTTGAGTGTCTCACACTCATCTCCAGTGGTGCTTTTCGGGATGTACAGACATGTGCACCCACAACAGTGCCATGATTACGTGGCCATTGCTCTTGGACAGTTCCCATTCCCAGACTGCCTGGATGCAGCTGTTTGCAAGGCCATAGAATGCAGGGGATCAGGGAACTGTCCAGTTAAAAGCGTCTCCTCTGTGCTCTTCTTGCTCAGCCCTCTGACCCCATGAGCAGCTGCTTTGCTCCAGGTGCCAGAAGTGATGGTGTTTGAATTGTTCAACTCTGTCAGCAGAACAAATGGTGCATCCACACCTCAACATTTCTGTGGCCTGTTTTGTGTGCACATCTAGTTAGAGGTCCATGTTTAACTTTGGAAAGAGCTCTGGAGAGTTTTTCAAAATTTTGATCCCCTCTGCAGCTGGTGACTGTGGGCTTGGTGTGTTCTTGTGCAACAAAACACGAATGCAATCAGCATTCCTTTGTCTGGCAGATAGAAATGTGGAGAGGGATTAGAGGAAACCAGGAGGACTCACATGAATAAACAGTCTCCCTTGCAATGAGCTTTCCTGTGTGGGAAGAAAAACTTAGACTAAGTTAACTCCTACTTATCTCGATCCTAGCCATCTAGGATCTGAGAAATAGGGAGTGAAAGGAATGGTGTGGAAAAA
Organism: Melanocharis versteri; assembly: GCA_013397845.1. Classification (NCBI taxonomy): domain Eukaryota; kingdom Metazoa; phylum Chordata; class Aves; order Passeriformes; family Melanocharitidae; genus Melanocharis; species Melanocharis versteri. The sequence goes on from VZTG01007664.1 coordinate 56,826, forward strand.
AGTGTGGGAAAGCCACGTCTTGAGGTTGGATTCCAGAGCGGGAGCTTGGAAGTGACAGGTCTTTATTGACCAGTATGTATTGAAACTAGGCTGAACAGCAGCTTTTTAGTAAAAAGGGAGGAAGAGCAACATTTCAGCTCTTAGTTAGCAGCATAATTTTTCTCCTGGGAGCAACAGTGGAAAATGGAAGGTCCTTGGAGTAAAATCTCACCTAGTGTGCATAGAGGAAAATAACTATATTAAATAACAATTCAATAAAAAAATTAACAATTTCTGTACACTCTGAAGATCTGATGAAATAATGTGTTGGATGTCTTTGTTTTGATAGTCTGTAATACTTCTACAATGACTGAAAGGCCATCTGAGCAAATTGAGGTGATACTCTTTGATTTATACACATTTTGGATATGCATTAGCTTGTTCTGTAATAACCAATCTCTTTATTTTACTTGGTAATATGACATGCTTGAAATGTCCTTATTTGTATTGTTAATAGAGCTGAAATTGATGCTTGAAAATGTGCACGAAATCATTTCTGGCTGGGATGATAACTTCTAGGAGGGGAGCAGTGGAGTTCTTTTTAGGGATGATGGATACTGAAACTCTCTGGAGAGAGGCTGTTTGGGATCTGTGTCACTCTCGTGTGCCGTGGTGTAATTCCCTGCTGTCCTTTGCCAGGGTGTCTCTGCAGGCAGCAGGATTTGGAGGAGGCTGGGTGCCAGCCTGTTCAGTGCACTCAATTATTCACCAGTCATTAGTGTAATTATTCCTCTTGCTGCCCTGCACAGCAGTTACAAGGCAGGGCTGATTGGGTGGGTTTTTCCTCTTGCAGGAGCCCAGTCTTGATGACAGTAATATTTTAATGAGAGAGGAACAAGGGGTATCCTTGTCAGCTAGTGCACAGTCCATCAAATACAAAATTGCACATCCAGGTTTGTTTCCCATTCCCTGCTAGAAGGGAATAGAGATAAGGAATCTGCACCTACTTAATGGTTTGACTCAACAACAGTAGAAACACTTCTGATTAAATGAGTGCAAGTCTGCAAAGCCCTTAAATGAGAAAATGGTGAAAACACTGGCGGTTTCCTATTCTCCCCCACTGCTGTATGACTTGTGTTCTGCTATTTCTGTATTAGATCCCACCAGACTATTTTCTCTTAACTCGAGGGAGCTCAGGTGGCTGGTTAAAAATACCTGTAGCAATTAGAGACTGCAGTTAGACTTTGAGGTATATCTTGTTGGGAACAAGAGCGAACAAGTGATTGCTAAACTCCTCATGCCTCCAGAATATCCTTTCTTCAAAGGTGGCTTCTGCAGAGCCCTTGGAGGAGAGCGTTCTGGGGTGTAAACAGGCAAAATTACTTCTTGTAGTGGAAATCCCGGCTTATGAAATACCGCGTTGCCGGGGCTGTGTTTTGTTGGCTGTAAAACTAAGTAAGAATAAATGAGCAGAGTGTGGTAAATAAACTGCGAAGTCATCATTAAAAAATGATCCGAGCTAGAAGAGGCTTGTTGGGAAGAGGATGCTGGCAGGTTTTCCAAGTGCAGATGCAGGTTGTGCCAGCAGAACAAAGTGCTTTTGCAGGTAAAGCTGCTTTTTGCAGGGAAGTGGTACAAGCCACAACCACATCTGCACTGGGGCTGCTGCCAGTGTCAAGATGCTGCCAAAGATTACATCCCCAAGCCATTGCTGCATTGGCAGTGGTTTCCTGGGCCTAAAGAGTTTCTTAGGATGGCTAAATTATTATTTTTTTTTCTTGATTGAGAGTTGTAGACTAAGGCATTAGGCATCACCAGAATGAATTTCCTGCCTGTTTGTCAGGGTGACACTGGGTGTTTAAAACATATTTTGCCTGTGATGGGGAGATGAAATCACCCTAAGGAATGTGTTTTTTTCTTTCCTAAAATACTGTGGAGTGTGGTGATGCTTCACTGCGATGGGAAGACTTCCTCTTTGCCCCAGTGAAGAGGGAATGGATCATAAAAGTGAGTGTTCCTTTGAAGAAGGGGCAAAATCAGAAATAGTGAGGGGCAGAGAACTGAAAAAAAGTACCAGGTGCTCACCTCACTGGGGCCTGGAAGAGAAAGAGAAGACAGAAGAATGTTAATTTTTTTTTTTCTCCAAAGATGCTCATGTAAATCGCCCCAGGCTGAAAATTCTTGTGCTTAAGCCCATTTTTCTCATCAGTCACGCTGTTGCTGAAGGGGTTAACACTTGCACGCCACCAGTGACTATGTATGCAAGTATTTTTTGAGTAACCTGACCATTGCCATGAGAGAAGTTATTCATTGGGATGGCTTTTGTTTACTTACCATGGTAGATCTTTAACTTGCGGGGGTTTGTAGGTGCCACCTCATTGTGCTCATGGAAGAAGTTACCCCTTACCATTTTCTTCTTCCTGTCTGTATATTTGTTGGACAATATTAATTGTAATGTTGTGAACTGGAAGTCAGGATTCAGGACAGGCAGCACAGGCATGTTACTGTGAGATTTTTGCATAGTGAGTTATTTCCCCCAAGTACCTGTGAGTCTGAGGACTCTGATTTCTGGGGATAAAGCTCTGTTCACGGTCAGGTTATCCTGTGATTTTTAGGAATCAACAGTGGTTGTTTTGAGGTGATACAGAGTTTGGCTGGATTATATCTTGTGTATTAAACAACTTAAGTGTCTTTGTGCCCAAGCACCCTGTGATAAGTGTCCTCCAGCAGTGCCCAGTAACAGAAGCAGGTGGGAGGCAGATCACTGCTGGTTAAGTCTCAGGTTTTGAGTGTTTGAGAGACACATTTATGCTGAACATCCTTGGGGTCTGATCCTCTGCTTGCACACTGGGTAAAGAGGGGACACCCTTAAATCATCATCTGGAAGGACAGTTTGAGAGCCCTTTGCTGAGAATTTACGAAAGTTAACCCAGAAAATCAATCAGTTGTTTTCATGGCACATGTTTGAGCCTACAGACAGACCTGCCATGGAAATAGCCTGGAAAAAAATCCACAAGTTATTGGGAATTTACCCTTCCCAGTATAACTGTGATGCTGAGTATTAGAAAAATACCTTCATCCTCCCAGAGTTTGTCTGATTTCTTCTAAACATTTCAAGTATGCCGTGGTATCATTATTTCTTCAAGTTGCTTCTGATACTTCCTCCACTGATCTGCTCACAGCAGCCTCCTAACACTGCCCTGGACTGGGCGGTGCTTCTGAATGTGCTTAAAGCAGCAAAAGCAAAGTTGTGTTGTCCTAAACCATGAAGTGCTGGGTACTGTTAACTGGGAAATCATTCACTGGCCAGAGCTGAGGTGCCTGTTCCTTATGCTGCATGAGCTGCTGGAAGCCGAAGCCAGCAGTTTTCCTCTCTGGTGTGGAGGAACAGTGCCAGTCTCCTACAGATTTATAAATCCCAGCGTGCGGGTACAGGCCTTTGGGTGCCTCTGGGCCAGACCCTGGCAGTGCACAATGCGGTGAAAGAGCCGAGTCAATGCACCAATACATATTGGAGTGAGGGAAAAGAGCAGGGAAAGCTTTTTTAAGACTTCAGAAGACTTGTACAAAATGATTTAGAGGAAGAAAGCAGATGTACAGTTCATCGTTCAGCTTTATTCCTTTAACATCCATTTCTGCCTGCAAACAGGACAGTGTCTGGAGCTCACATCAGCAGACCTGTACTTTCCCAGAAATGCACAGTTCATTCAGGAGTTGAGTTGCTGAAGACAGCATTCCCATGAAGCCCAAATGTGGTGCTTTGGGTTGTTTCCTTCTATCAGGTTGATGGGTAGCTGATCTGACATATGCCACTTCCAGTCTTTCCAACAATGACTAATAAAAGACTGTAAAAAAAAGTATATTTCTGTCAGGCTCACGTGGTTAGGTTGAGGACACTTGGTAGTAGATACTGGCAGTATTCCCACAGTTTACTATCGAGATCTGCTGTTAGCTAGCCCAGGTGAATACAGCCCCCAGACACTGGGGTGAAGGCCTACTCTTCGTAGCTGGTGGGATAATGGAGAAAAAAAGTGGGACCTTTGTCTGTACCTGGCATGAAAGTATACCCCAATATGCTTTACAGTCTTTGGGACAAGAAGATTTGGGGTCTGTTGATATGGGAACACCCAGCTTTAACATGCCTGACACATGGCTCTTGGCAGCCTGAGACAAACAGATTTCTTGGAAGCAAGTCCCTGTTGTCAAGGTTGTGCCAGCTCAGCTGTCTGGTGACATGGTGATCCCGTCTGTGTTAAAATAAACCAGCGACCCCCTTCAACCAGTCAGTTCCTGTGTCTGGTCATTTGTGCTCCCATCACTGACTGGCTGGTGGCAAGTCTGGGAGCCAGTGCTTGTGTGAGCTTGTGTTGCTGCTGAATAAATATTTTCTGAGCTGGTCTGGTCTTGCCTAGTTGCTGCCCTATTTCAGATTAAAATCATAATCCAAGTAGCTGTCACTTCATCTCATAGGCAGAAATAGAGCTGGTGCACAGCTAAGCCATTCTGGGTGTCTAGAGTCTTCCTCGGCCTCTCTGGAATCTTGTGCAGGGGGAGAGATTTCTGACTTGTGCTCTTGGGCCAAGCCATGGTGTTTTGGTACTTACTACCAGTCACTGCCTTCATTCAGTATCATTTCTTTCTGTGGCAGAATGTGGTTTTGCTTTCCTCTTGAAGCAACACAGTGTATTTTATTCAAGTCGGGCGTTAGCGAGTTGTTGTATTGGTCTAAGAGAAGAATTGAAACTGTCCCCATGTGTAGTCTTCTTGAGACTGTGTAGAACTGAAAGTATCTAATGATGTTCCTTCTGCCTTAGGGATGCTTGTGACCTGGAGAAAACCCAAGTTTTTCTGTCTGATGGTGCTGGACACAATTGTGATCCATGTATAAGATCAGTGCAGTAACTATGTGGTGGGTCCAAACTAAGTGTGGTGGGGTGAGAATTTCAGTGGTATTGGGGTCATGTTGGATAGAAGAGGAAAAATGGAACCTGGAGGTCTGGAAGAGCAGTGGTGTCAAGAGGGAAGGGGGCTCAGATACGTTTTGTGGACACTGGTTGTGGGACTGGTGTTCTGTTGGCAAGCAGGGAAGGTGGCTGTGCATCATTTGTGATGGGGACACAGAGGTCTGTTACTGATCTCCTAAATATCCATTTCTATTTAATGGACTCTCATCCTGTCAGAGCAACTCTGTGGCACTGTATGTTGACTGAAGGTTTGACTCAAGGGGGAAATTGTTGATTACCAGGGACTTCGAGTTTACCTGGATGAACCCACAGGCCCTTTACATCCATGGTAGCCAAAACTTGCAGGGTTTTTGCTCTCACCTCGTGCCCAGCCTGGCTGCAGCACTGAAAGCCTTTTGCTTCCTCCACAGCAGGAGGGGAAATGTTACAGAGCTGCTGAAGTAGTAAACTGGAAGAATTATATGGAAATGATGCCATCACCTTCTCCTACTCTTTTAAGGCAAGTCTTTGCAAATCCTTGAGTGGGAGGCACTGGGTTGAATAACGCCGTTGTGCAGCGTACTCTGGCACCCATGTGCTCCCACTCCGGTGCTCAGCACGGCAGCTGCAGTCGCTCAGCAGGGACTCCGGAAACCAGAGCTGGGCCTCATGTTGTCTACACAGCTTTGCTGAGTTTTCGTTCGTATGTTGGGATTTCTTGTGCTGGGAGACACCAGGAAGAGAGAGATCCTTTGGGTGATACTGCTGTTGTGGGTAGTAAAACATGAGCTCAGGACTTGTGGGTCCTTCCTCTTTAAAGGATGGACTTTTTACTCCAGAACTATAGCAAAAGAGATGAGAAACCAAAGTGTTCTTCAGATTAAATATATCAAATAAGGGTTAACACCTCTCCATGTCCTCTCATCAAACCCTAGCTCTCCTGCTGTGGAAGCGAGCATAGCTGAAATGCTGGAAGAGGCCTTCCCTGGTCATTTTTAATTTGTGTTGTGTTGGTGGTGGAGCTTCTGCAGTCGTCTGAGGGCAGCAGGGTGAATCCATGCCATCCTCTTTTATTTAGAAGTATTACAGTGTGAATTCAGTTTTTGTATTTCCAAATTTGCTAATTCATCCTGGAATTGTTGCTTTAGTATTTTTTTCTGATTTTAAAAGCTCTGTTAGACAATGGTTCTTCGTTGCAGCTCCTAATGATTAACCTGAAAGCTTTCCAAAAGGCTCTGAGAAAACGTAAAGCAGCTGACTGCTTCATTTCTGTCTTTTGAACCAATTAACTGAAGTAATAAGAGTTTTCGCCAAAGTTGCTTTTTATTATCTTCCCCTGCTAGAAGAACGTGTGTTCGTCAGTGCTGGAAACAGTCAGTAAAGTGCAGGTAAGTTACTACAAACTGAGATCATCAGGTCAAGCTGCCATTTGGTGCCATCACGTAATGGTACTAATTCAGTCACTCCGTAAAACTTAATTTTCAGAATCAGGAGATGATATGTGAAGGGAAGTTAATGAGATGAAGAAAGATGTAGGGAGCTGAGGAGATGATCGATGTCAAAGTTGTAGGCTCTGTATATGTTAATGGGAAGTTACAGTGAGGTGGCAAATGCCAGATGGAGGACAGTAGATGACAGCAGTCACAGGGAGTAGCCTGGCTTCTTGTGGAGTAGTGTGGAAATGGTGGGAAACAGGTACATTTTCAGGTGGTTTAGGGTTCTAGCTCAAATCTTGTGATACGGCTTCAGTAGTATGTAAGATGCAAAGATGAGCAGTACTGATGTTGTTATTATCTCTTAACGGGAAGATGAGAAGTATCTGGGATCCACCAGCGTGTTGTGCTGTCCCTGGGAGCCCTGAGATGACCAGTGGCAGAAACATCCCATGGTGTGATTCTCTCCCAGACCCCAGGGGATGGCAGAGAGAGAGAGCACGGATGGGTTGGCAGATTGATTGTTTTAGCTGCTGTCCTCTTCTCGCAGCAGCCCTCTCGTGTTCTGGGTGTAATTGAGCCAGGGAATATTAGATTACACTGAAGTTTTCCAGCAGCTTCTCGGAGTGCTCAGTGGTGGTTAAAAACTAGCAAGTTTGAGATCATGTCCTGGAAGTACTCAACGCTTGGATCTCATCTTCTGTGCTGGCTTCCTGGGAATTTTATTAAGCTGCTAGAAATGAGGTTTTGTGCTTGTAAGATTTCCTGTAATTGTCTCCTGGAAGAATGGATGTGAATGGATCTCCACAAATGAAGGTCACTCAGAGCACTTGCAGAACAGTGCAAACCTTTTGCTGACACTTGTACTGTGATGTGTTTTAGCAGGTTAAAAACTGATTTAAGACACTTTCTGGCTGTATCTTTATATCTGAGATTATCTGTGTGGGGCTGGGAGAGGTGCAGGTGAAGAGCAGAGGGTTCAAGTGGAGCAGGTACCGGGTTATTGCAGAATTTTGGGCTGGTGCCCCATGGTTATTACGTGATGAAGCAGCTCTTTGGTGCCTGGTGTTGGTAACAGTCTCTCATGGTGGGGTTGCTCCTCCTCTCCCTGCTGCCATAAAACGTGACCTGTGGGTTATTAATCAGCGCTTCTCTCATGGCAAGGTGTGCACGTGACAAGCCTTGGAGATGCTGGGCAGCGGGAATTTCCACTTGGTGCTCTGCTATTGCGAACACTGGGAGTTTGGCTGGTTAAATATTTACTGTGGTGGTGTGACGGCTGTCCCCAGGTGCAACTTCACTGGAGCAGATGTTTGTGCTGCTTGGCTTCAGACCAGCATTAGCTTGTGATGGCTCTTCGCCCCTCCACCAAGCCAAACTGTAGGTCTTGTCAGCTGATGTGAAACCTTCGGTTTCCTTCTGCTGGGGTATGTAAACCCAGTCTTGTGTCCCCATAGAATACAGCAGTGGACATTGCTGAGGTTTGAACCCTGTACAGAGTTCTGAGGTTTGGGCAAAACCAGGGTTTCCGGAGCATCTGCTTGGATTCACAAGTGCAAAGCAATTGTGTAGAAAACCCAACTGGAAGCGGCATCAAATCCTTATTGCTGTGAAAGCCTCTGTTACTGGGATGGAGGTGCTGCAGTTGGGATGAAAACTGTTGGAATGCAGAAGCTGCCGTGGGTAGAAAACAAAACCAGCCATGGCATGGAAAGAAACAAAACAAAGAATTTATCAATATCGTGTCTCCAGGAGGTGGGAAAGGATTTTACTGGAGAACTGAGCTTAAGTTATTCTTAAATGGTTTTTATTTGCGGTAAATGTTGAAATCTGAACCAGGGGCTGACTCCCAGCATGTGAGGAGAAGCTGAAACTGTAAAAAGTGCTTTTCTTGGTAATAACATCAAGAATTAACCATGCAGCTTGTCTTGATGGATGGAAACATGAATGGATCAAGTGCTCCCAACTGTCATTCAGCAAACTGTGCTGCTTGGAAATTCTGATTCAAGCTAATGTTCTAATAATATTTAATTTATAATTCATTTATGCATTTAAATGCATCCAAATTCTTCCTTCCGATTCAGACTTTCTTATTTTGACAGCAGAAAGAATTCTAACTCTTATCACTGATGAAAGTTCCAGTTGAATTAAATTCTATTAAAGTAAGGAGTTTTATTTGAATTAATAATGCTTCTTTGGTGAAGTCCAGACCTTTGTAGGGCTTCCTATTGCTGTATCTCCTGCTTGCATTGGTGTGCCGGAGCATGGCAACATAGATAAGGATAGTAAATGTAAATACCTCCAGTGAAAAGCTGTGGTGGAGTGGAATTTGTTTGACGCATATGTGGGACTTGGTTGCTTTGTTAGCCACAACCCCCCCAGAAAAAAAAAAAAAAAAAAAAGGAAAATAATGATAATAAAAAAAAAAATTAAAATTCCCTGCTGAAGGACTGAGGGTGTTTCTCTCTGGGCAGAGCTTTATTTGGAATGTTTTGTTAGAGAATCTTTTGGAAGTGCCCAGAGAATTTCAACAAAATGGCTGCTTTCCTCGGGTTTGTTCCTATCTGGATATCAACAGGCTCACTGCCCTCGGCTCCAGGCAATCCGCCTCAGCTCTGACATGTAAAATTTAATAGGAGGCTGCTGTAAGTGAGATCTGCTGTTTCAGCTTTCATCAGACCATGTTTGGAGGAGAACGTGTTGGCTGTTCCCTTGCTCTCTGTCCGTCCCTGGCTGCTTTCCGTAGGAAAATTCGTCTTTGTAAACAGAAAATAGCCTTAATAAGAGCGCGCTCTTGCAGCCTCGGGAGTAATCCTGTCTGAGAGGCAGCGGAGCCTGTTCATAACTAATTTGTGTGGTGTCAGTCGTAGGAAATAATCCTGTGTGCCAAACGGGGAGGCACAACAGAGCCTGTGACTTCCCAGTGCTGTATAACCTAGTATTTGGACATTCCATTAATTTTTACAGCGTGAGTGTCCAGAGCGATGGCTGAGAGTTGGTGGAAGGCTGGGGTAGAACTGGTTTTGAAATGCCACAGTATTTTGGTAGTGTTTTAACTCTGTGTGTCCGAGGTACAGGATACAGCTCTTGCTAGGGTGGATGCTGTGGTTGACTCCTCCAGCACTGCTCTGGGATAATTGTGAGGGAAGTGTGTGCATGTGAGCTATTCCCATGGAACAGCTGTTCCATGATGGTGTGCTTGGTCTTAGACTGGAACAATCCTTCATGCCAGAACTTTCAGCATGTGTATTTAACTCTGGTTTGTCCCTTAGCTGCTTCCCTCCCGGTCTTCTATGCTCCCTGTGTGCTGCCAGCCCAGACTGTGTCCCTGTCCAGGGATGAGCAAGGGCAGGGCTGTGTTAATCCTTCCCTACTGTATCCAGGAAACAGCCAGGGGATGTTTGAATGCTACATCTGGGATGTGGCAGACAGTGAAAGCAGGCAGCCTTGCTATTTCTGGTGGGAGCTTGTCATGCTCCTGGCGTTTCTTTTCTTTTTTAAATGTTCAACCTACAGTGCTGGAGGAAGCTGGAGCCCAGCAATCCAGGAGAAGGTGATAGTACACTGAGTCAACAGTATAATCCTAAACAATGTCCAGTTCTGTACCCTGACCTCGCAGTGCTGGGATACCTGGGGGCTCTGACCTAGGAAAACTTTCAGAAAGCTGCAGTGCCTGTGTGTTGGGAAAATGGAGAAGCCACAGATGAAACCGTCTTGTCCTTTCCAACCACATGTCCTTAGGGGAGTGGTATTTTCTGGATCAGCCTTGTTCTACTTAATAATCACTGCAGACCATTCGAGTTTCTTATCCATGTGCTGTAACTTTTCCTTCAGTGCAGGGGAGACCGCCTGTCTTTTTAAAGTCAGCCAGAGACCACTACCTCAGCTGCCTCTTAGCCTATTAAGTGATTAATAGGTATTCCCACAAGCCTTAATAAGTGGCCAAGTGAGCTGCTGTGGCAGAAGGTAGGACAGGACTTCAGGCTGCTTTTAATTGAAGCTCTCTCAATGCCTTTGCTTGAGACATGAAGAAAATTGTGTTTCTCTGTACATCTGGCAGATCTCTGGGCTGAGTGAAGACTCCTTATGTTGAAGGGCTGCGTGCTTTGCTGTCTGGAATTCATAACTGGAGAATTGCAGGGGCTGGTATCATAACCAAGATAATCTAGAGATAAGATTGGTTTATTTACTAAGGTATTTTCATCTGTGATTAAATTGCTCTAGGAATTGTGTCTAAGTGGGCTTTTAAGAGCTCCTTTAGGTACTGCTACACAGTACAGATAGAGTTACGGAAAAGGATGTTGTGGAGACCCAAATACAAGATAACCTGGAAAGATCAGAAACTAAACCCCGAAAGAGGCTGCTGGAGGAGCCTTTTGGTGAAGGAGACCCTTAAATTCCCATAGAGCTTCTTGTTGGCAGGACTGACTTGAAAGAGTTGAGCTGCTTGCTCCCCTCTGCAGGGCTGGATGAGGGAGGGATGCTGTTGGAGAGTGGTGACATGTGGTTGTCAGCCAGGCACCTCCTGTTGCTGCAGGGAAGAGCTTGGATCCCTGTCACCTGGGAGACTGGTTCAGATATGGACCAGAACCACATTGTCACCTTGCTGTGTTAGGCAATGCCCATTTCTGGTATCTTCTGCCCCATACTGTGTAGATCTGCTGTCCCAGCTGTTTATGGGGTTCCACAGGGACTGGACCAGGGATCTGGTCAAACTTTTCTGAAGCTGCTTTGGTTCACATGGGCTTTTTAAGCTGGAAAAAATTTCTTGGTTTGGCCTTAAACAATCTGTGCTGGCATTAATAAGAATCAGAACACACTGTAGAAGGAGGGGAGTGTCACTTTTTATAGTATAAACCACAAGACTGGTTCTTTGTGCTTATTACACTGTCACCCGAGGGCTTTATTTCAGTGAAGGTTTTGTTGGTGTTGGTGGTGAAAGAGGCTGTCCTGCTCTCCCCTTGTGCTAATGCAGCTGTTTGTGTGGTCAGGCAATCAAATAGATTGGAGAACTGATTCCATAAAAAAAAAAAACAACCTAAAGGAAAAGAGAAGATCAGTTTTGGAGCCAGTATTTGCAGCGTAAAATGGCTGTGGTGTGGACTGGTGAGGGCAGGACGTGCAGGGATAGGGTGGGATCTTGCTGTGGGTGACAGCATTGGCTTTTGGCAGCATCAGGTTATGGCTGTAGCTCCAGGGCTCAGGAAATCACATTGCTGGTTTATGTCCTACTTTTCAACAGCTTCAGAGTGTCCATTGAACATTGGCCCTGAGGCAAACTTCCATTTTGGTGTCAAATGGCAAAGTACACACAGCGCTGCTCTTGTCTCCTTTGCGTGTAAATAGTCCTAAAACTGAGTCCAGAGAGTGGATTTGGGGAGCTGAGACGTGGTTCTGGGGTGTAACAGAAGCCGTATGGTCTGGTGTGTTTCTCATATAATCAAACTCTTGGCTGATGATACAGATTTAGTTGGAAGAAAAGCTTGTACACGAGTGAAAATCACAGCTCTTATGTTCCACCTTCTTTCTGACCTTTCTAGGCTGTATTTCTTTCCTTAGCTGTACGGCTCCATGAGTGTTTTCTGGATTTCATGGTGCTTCAGGGACATCTGGGGTCTTCCAAGGGCTTTGTCATCTTACACTGGCTTGTTGTGTTCTGGGAGAGTTTTCAGCCCAAGTGTTTTGGTTGTCAGGGCTGGAATATTCTTGCTCTGCAAGCAGTGTGGAGATTGTGGCAAAAATGGGTATGATGGGTGGAAATCAGCCCTTCCTGTATTTTACAGACATCCCGGAATTACGCTGTGTGGGCATGCTGGATGTGGAGATGTTGGCACTGTGGTAGCTGTAGTTAATCTGGTCCTTGAAACTTCAGCCAAATTCTCATTTTATATAGATGCTTGGATTTATAGAGTTGGGGGTTTTTTCCTTTTAAATCTGTCTATCTGTCAAGTCCAGCTATTTCCCAGTCCATGCCAGTAAACATGTATTGTCTGATCAGACGATGCTATCAGACACCCTGATTTTTCCCTTTGCCTATTCAAAGCTCTGCTTAGTGTTCTCACTCCAGCTTGGTTACTCAATTACTGATTGTTTTTCTCTTCTTTCTCCAGAATCCAGCGACTATCACTCGAATACTGCTTAGCCATTTCAACTGGGATAAGGAGAAGCTGATGGAGAGGTAAGCAGCCACCTTAGCATGCAACCACCTTGTGTTGCAGAGCTGGAAAAAATGTTTGTTCCTGGATTAGTTGAGGATGGATGAATGCACAGTGTGTGGCAGGCAAATCTTCTGTGTATGTTCTAAATGTTCCCCCTTTCCCAGCTACGGGTGACTTGTGACTTCTTGTTTTAATATTATTGGTGCCTGGTTAGACTTAGAAGTTGTGGAAGTTAAGTTGCCCATTGGAAAGAGGGATTTCCAGTCGGAACATGTACAGGCACAGCATTTGGACAGGCTTTGGAAAAAAGCAAGCAGGAGCAGGTTCTTGTTATCTAGCAACTGTTTTGGATTTAGGTTTAGCTGCTCTTGCCTGTCATGCTGGCATGTGTATTCCTGACATGTTTATTTGCTGGTCTGGCCAAGGCTAAATTGTTCCTGACTGGTAATCGTCCTGCCTTGTCTTCATCTCCACAGCTCCAGGTTTTCTTCAGTGTGTGTAAATAATGGCTTGAATTTTGCCTCTCCCTCCCCCTCAGAGCAGAGTGTTTTATGGTTATTTCCCATCTTTGATTCCCAGCTCTTGGAATGTTGCTTGTTAAAGGTACTTTTCAGTTTGTTTTTACACAATGGAGACCAAATCCAGCTGCATTTGGTTCATTCCAATGCCAGTGTTGGTTTTGAAGAGAGTTGAGGAAGCTGGAGAATTTAATTCTCCTCCCAGCTTCTTATGTAAATAAATCTGGACCAAAAGGATCAGTAAAAGCTGTACAGGGACTTGCTGGTTATTGTGGTTTCTGCTGGTCTTACCAGGTGTGAAGTGACCCGTGGCTGAGTGTGGAGGGCCTGGTAGGATCATTAGTTTGACTTTGTCTTAATTACCATTTCCTTTGCCTGATGATCAGGGTATGGGAAGATGAGGTGTGCTTGGTAAACCAGGAGCAGTTGTGGGTGCTCTTGTGAATTGATAAATGTCCCTTCTCTGAGCCCTGGGCTGAGCCCCTGTAGTTTGGTACTCTGTCACCCAGGGAAAGAGGAGCAAAGGTTTTCACACTGTTAGTAATTATTTTGGAGTATAAATATTTCTGCTATCCTTGGCTAATGGATTTAGGACATCTTTAGCCCCCTTTGTGTAATATTTTTGGTGAGTGATGGTGCTCAGGTATCTGTTATGTTTTGTTTAACCTAGATTTTTTTCTGTAGTGATTGTATTTTTTTACAGCTTTCTAGTCCTTATTTTCCTGAGATTGACCTCTTTTAGTAAATGGTAGAAGTCTGAAAGCTTTGTATTACAAATATAGCCACTATTTAACTCTGGCTACAGCTGTTAAGAATTCTGATTTAATTCCTGCTCTGCAACATGTCTGTTCACTTGGTATTTGAGTTTCTTGGGCTGTTTCTCTTGGTCAGGGTAAAGTTCACTCTCCTTGGCTGTGAGATACCTCTACACAAGTGCACTGAAAAGCCATCCCTTTGTACAGTAGGTTTTGTCCCTTGTCGTTGAAAGCTTGTTTAGGACTGCCATCAATTTAAAAATAAAAATTGGGCTGTGGTTTTGTTTTTGTTTTGTTTTTTTTCTCAAGGGAGATGCCAGCCAGGTCAACGCGAGGTATTATTGTTAAGGCTTCTGCAGTTTAAGTACATGGTATATTTACAAATCCACAGGTAAACATATTCATTAAAATACTTAACTCAGCAGGATTACCCCTGTGAGTAATAGAACACATGGCTTGCTTAGGCAGACCTGTTGCGCACTGGTCGCAGTTTTGGTGCTTATTGATGTCCTGTTGTATTAGAAAACATCTCTTGAGTGCCTGGTGCTGCTTTCTGTCACTTCTGCACCAGATAACTTCCATGAAATCTTTTGGAGTGCTCAGCTGTGTTCAAGCAGGACTAGGAAGCTGGGAAGGAGGCTGAGAGCAGACTCTTGGTGTTCAAGAGGGTTTGGTCATTGCTGTGATGATAGGTGAGGATTAAGGGGAAAAAAAACCCCAAAATATACATTGTGCTTGAAAGTTCCTGTTGTTTGATGGTGCGTATTTGCAGTTCCTAATCAGTGCCTGTTTTCCCTTAGCTCATGGTGAGTCAGCAAGACCTCCCAGCAGCCTTATCAGACCTGGCCTAGAGGGAAGAGCTTTAACCAAGTGGCTTCTCTTTTTTTGATAGGTGGGGAGGTCTGAGCTTGTGACATGAAAATTTCTCTGTTTTCCCACTTTTTTAGCCTTATTATACCTGTTTTTAATGAGCAGGTTGTTATTGTCTGTGCCAGCTTTGTCGTGGAGTAATTGCACAGTGGTGTTGAGAGGGCAGATGTGCTACAGGTATTTATTACACTTATAGTAAAGTAATAACAGCCACAATTGAAAAACTGCTCTGTCCCACTGGTGAGACACTAATTGTTTGTGTGCAAAAGCAAAATTGGGGGTTTGGGGTGGGATTTGTTTGTAGGATGGAAGTGGGGAGCGGAAGAAATACTGGTTCAGCCTCTGATATTCTGCATGTCTTTAAGACAATAAAGATGTCAAATGTTATTTTCCTGGGTCTTGCAGGCTTGATTCATAGGGACAGGAGAGCAGCAGGTGCAGAATGACCACATCAACTCAGAAACAAGTGAGGAAAGTGCTTTAGCTTGAACCTTATCTTGATTACCTTCCAGTTTTACTGTGGTTGATGGTGTCTTCTCCTGAGGGGAGTTTGAGGAGGAACCTCTGTGTGGTGAAGAGGTTAAAATGCAGCTCTCCTGCTTTATGTGCCTTCCCCATGTCATTTTGTTAAGAGAAAAGTGTCTCAGCATGTCCCCAAGGCCCGATTTAATCCCTGGAGGCACAGCCAGAGGTACAGCAGTCCCTTGTAGCTTCTTATCTTGGTGGCCACATGTTCCTGTTCCCTCTGAGCGGAGGAGGGATGTCTGGAATGCCCAGATTGCCTCTTCTCCAGGACCTGGCTGCCTGCTTTCCTTGGAACAAATAAATACTTTACTCTCTTCAGCAGAGGCTGAACAGGTGAAAAATGGTGCATGGCAGAAGTTTTGATGTGGAGATACCTTTTACGGCGAGTATATTGATGCACTGACACTCAGAAATGCTCTTCCATGGAAGTTAATATCCCAAAGTGTGTACTAGAAGCAATTTTTTTCAGTGAAAAGGCTTTTTATCTTTGATACTCCCATGGGTAGGATTTGATTATGTCTGGAAAATGGTGATTAGGCGGTTACAAACAGCAGGAGGGAATTTTGAGGAGATAAAGGAGCTGACAGCTTGATCCTTCTGCTAGAAAGGCTTGGTGTTGTTATAGGTTTGGTCTTGGTAAGCAGAAATACTTGAAAATAATGGACAAACACTGGTTTGTCCATTCATTTTAAAATAGCAGAAAAACCCCCAACTTTGTAATGAAGCAAATGAATTTTGAAGAATTAATAGAGGAAATTCTCATGCACCAGAAGTGCTGGAATTACTCAATATCTGCATTGTGAAGGGAAAGGAGGGCAGAGGATTTAAAGGGCTATTAAAGGTGCTGTGCTCCTCCCTAGGATGACAATAAGGATGGAGGTACCAAGAACCAATCCTTTATTAGAGAGTATTTGAGGAAAAATCAGAATTCTTGGAGTTGTGAAGAAAATGAGGAGGGATGCTGGCATGGAGGAGCTGTGGAGAAATGTAGCCATCTTTTGCGATGCATTAGGTGAGGTTTGCAGGAGAAATCTAAGTGAAATTGTGTGAGATCAGGGTCAGATCTGGACTGGGATTGCATATGTTGTGACTTCCTTGGATTCAAGGAGGATGAATGGAAATGGAAATTGGTGGTAGAGAAGGTTTACTGGCCAGGGAAGTCAGTGAATGTCACATGGAGCTCACCTGCTGTGAGAGGGAAGGGTGTTAAGAGCTGCTGCCTGGGAATCCTTAGACCAAAGAACATGGGAAGGGCAAAGGGAGATCTGCCTACATGGATAATCTGTGGTGATGCTATAACAAGTAGGGAGAAGGGATGGTAATTGGAATTAGGTATTGTTCCTAACCATTGAAGGAACTGCAAGAGTGTTCTGACTGAGCCTTTGGCGTATTTGCATAAGGAGTGGTGGAGCAGTTTGAGAGCTGTTGGACTTTGGAGTATCCATTGGAACTGTGTGTTTTCAGGGAGATCCACATTTTCCTCTGCATTTTCTGGAGTTCTTATGGCCCACTAGCAGCCTGAGTTTGAGTCTTAGAGACATATATGAAAATAAATGTGGAAATTACTTACTCAGAAAGAAAATGCATGAAAAGAAAACAGCATGGAGAAGCATGAGTACTATCCATAGGTATTTAAAGGGGATAGGTAATTCCAGGTGAAAAAAGTCGAGTTCCTGATGTGGATATTCACCCTTAAAACCAGCCTCACTGCAAAAACCTCTGATATTTCCATAAGCATTTAGCTGGCCGTGAGTATCAGGGTTCAAGTTGCATCACAGCATTTGTATAAAAAACTATTTTCCTTGCAAACTTCACACCCAGCTGCGTGTCTCCTCTCCTCAGAGCATGTCCTGTGCTGCTCCTGCTGCCTCTAAGCGCAGTTGGAAGACTGGAAAACTTTTGTGGACTTAATATTTATCCATGAGTCTTAATAAACAAATACTGCCTATAATGGGACTGTAATGAACTCACTTGCTAAAATTTTCTAAATATATAATTTTATATATTTATATTTAAATAAAACATACAAATTTCTAAATATAGCCCTCTAAGCAAACAAAAGAACTTGGTTGAGTAAAATCTTGAGCTACCTCGTGGATGCTGTCGTGCCAGAATTCACCACTTCCTTCCAGATTCAGTGTCTTGAAATTTAAGATCTAAAATATGTGAACTGCGCTGAGAAACATATGAAACAGCAGGAAAATTGGTATTTTTTCAATTATAAATCAAGCCTTGTTGGTAGGTAGATCTGTAAGGAAGCGGGGAACGACTTACTGGGTTTGGCTGGGGATGTGTGCAGGTGATGAGGCTGGTTAATTGTCTGGTTTAATTAGTTCTTTGCAGCCGCTGCAGGCTGGAGAAAGGTGTGTGAAGGATTCTGGGAAGAGGCTGAGCTTTCTGACAGTGATTCTCGTCAGTTTGGTCCTCCTCTCCAAGGAAGAGCTTTTTATAAGCCTTTGAAGCAAACTGGTATTGTTTTCCTTAAGGCACTAGGAAATAGAAAGGAAGTGGTCTTTTTTCTCCCCTCAAGCAATTTTGCATCCTCCTTTCCAACAGGTACCTAATCTTTGGAAGCATTGTTAACCTGGAACTGTATTTTTTAGGAGGTTGTTAAATTACCTCAGGTTGACTGAAGAGAAAAGATGCTCAAATGGTTAATGATCAGAATATTAGGAAAAATGGAAGGCTTCAGTTGGAAAGAATTGAGCTTGGAGGCATCAAACCTGTGCTTTAGGAAGGTGTTCCAGTGCCTGGACTGTGAACTCAGGTGTTCTTGCTCTAGTTTCCTGTCCTGGAATTCTAATGCAAAGCAATCACTGGGGAGAATTACGAATTACTTGAAATGCAGCTGAAGAATTGAAGGTACCTGAATTTCAGGAGTGTGTAGTTCAAGTGAGAGTCTCTGAAATTATGTAGTTGTCTAATACCCACCTCTGTGTTGTGTTAGCAGAGAGTTTGTTGAAGTAGTGGGTGTGTGAGTTTCGAAATATAAAAAGCATTTTTGTATACTTTAATGCCACATAGAACGGAAAAATGATTTAGAAGGTGGTTAAATTTTCATTCTCCCCTGTGTTGTGCAGGTACTTCGATGGCAACTTGGAGAAGCTCTTTGCAGAGTGTCACGTAATTAATCCAAGTAAAAAGTCACGAACGCGCCAAATGAACACCAGGTCGTCAGCCCAGGACATGTCCTGTCAGATCTGCTATCTGAACTACCCAAACTCGGTGAGTACCCAGTGGCCTTGATGCTACTTGACCAGCAACTCCCCAGATTTCCTGCCTGAAACTTCACATTTTCCTGCAGAACACCTCTGAGGTGCTGGGGCCCGGGCAGCGGTGTAGTAGTTCAGGAAAAAGCAAGCAGGGGATGTTTGCAAAGGTCAGATACCAACTGAGATGTACAGATAAATGATACGTGAAATTAAAAATCTGTGAAAAGCATAATGGGCAATGGAATTTACTTAAATAGAAAGATAAGGTAAGAAACAGCTTTTAAAAGCAGTAAATAATGCTACAAAATAGTCCAACTAGGAAGTCTAGAATAAAAGTGAGTAGAAGTAAAATGTGGATATCTTTGGATCTTTATTATGTTTGGACAATACCCTCTTGGTCAGACATGAGGGTGTGTTACTCAGTGCTTGCTGGGGCTCTGCATTAATGTCCTGAGTGATAGTGCTGCTTTTATTTGTTGCTGTTGACCAAACTGAAGCGTTCCCGTACACTGCTCAGAGGTCTAGGCTCTGCTGGGGCTCCCAGGGGCAGGGCATACTGTTGGGAGATCTGGGAGATAAGGAGATTAGTGGAAAAGCTCAAATAGGAGAGTTCATCAAAAGGCAAAGTGCTGATAGTAAGGAATTCTTCCTTTATTGGAACCTGCTCTTCATGGGGGAGCTGCCCCTCCAGAACACCCTAAACCATGTGCTGGGCCTTTCCAAGCAAAGCTGCCCTGACATAAGGCTTTGCTCTTGCTCTGGGTGTGTTTTCAGCAAGGAACCATGATGAACTTTGGGGTTCAGGAGTAGCTTGGGGTGAAGTTCACTGGTTGCGGCTTCTTCCTTGCTCTGGATATTCTTCCCTGGAGTGGGCAGAACTGAGCAAAGCCCAGCTTCAGGCCTCCCATCCTCAGCATTAAGGTCCCTGTTGCTCTTGAGCCAGGAGCCACAAGGCTTCGTGTGTTTCCTCTTCAGCCTTGTGTGCCCCAACTGCCTTCTTGGAGAGTAGCTGGAAAGGCAAATTCCTGCTTTGTATGATGAAGTGCTTTGAAAAAAAAAAAGGCAGTATATCCTAATACATTGTTCTCTGCTTTTTCGGGTAGTTGCTGTGCTGGGTGGGGGTACAACTCAAAAGTGACAGGGCTGTCCTCTGGCTGGGAAGCAGAATCATAGAATAATGGAATGCCTTGAGCTGGAACAGGCTCACAAGGATCATCGAGTCCAACTCCTGGCCCTGAGCAGGACAACCCCCAGAATCACACCCCAGCTTTATCCAGAGTTTTGAAACTGGAAAAAACAGCACAAAACACACTAACACTTCTTGATTTTGTAGCTCAAATAGCAGTGGCCCAGTTGTTAAAAGAGCAGATTTTTAGCTGGAGCAGAGAGATGTTGCAGGTGAGCAGGGCTGTCTCTGTTGCTGGTGTTAAAAGACATCAGTGGGGAACCTCTGTTTCTTTACCCTACAAAAAACCTGGAGCCTATAGGAAAACTAGTATTTATTATTTCTTCTGTAAAAGGCTGTAGTGTCTGTGTCTAAGGTGATTGAAATCTGTTTTGAAGCTGTTCTAGTTGATGTGAATTATAAATTCTAGGATGATTTTTATGTTCAATCCCCAGCCTAAAATCTCAGTTTTGAAAATCCTCTTGGAATGATCAGCTAATTATTTTTCCACATGAAAGCTGGGGAGCCCCTGAGAGCCCCTTTTAGCCTATGGAAGCTGAGAGTTTGGAGGTGTTAAGAAGTTTTACAGTGTACAGTTGTTGCAGGAATGTTAGTCTTGAATATTCCCTCTCTCCTGTCTGCAAAGTCTCTGTAGCTCTTCAGTGATCTCCACAGAACTGTGGTTTGAGGTTTTGGGAAGCACCTGCCAAACAAGGTGTTTGAAGCTCCCTGCAAGTCTGAGGACTTAAGGGGCATGTTTCACCTGCTCTTTGTCCCTGTTCAAGCAGTGTCAGGTCCCAGCAGTTATTTTGGGTGACACCTTTATTGGGAAGACAGGAATTGGGAGGGTCGTGGCTTTGCCTTCCTCCTCTCTTGCCGCTCACCCTCAGGAGAGTGGGCTGGGGGTGTTTTTGGGAACATCCTGCTTTGTCCAGACTGTAGATGTTGAGCACAGATGTGGTGACAGCAGAGCTGTCCTCTGGGCTAATGAGCTGCCTAAGGAGTTACTGTTCCCCCCATCCTTGGTGGTTTAATGTTGGCCTTTTTACTTGCTCCCTTGACATCTGCTGTCAGCTGAGCCAAAAATAATTGGGAACTCCCTCAAAGTAAAGAAAAGAGCTCAGAGATTCTCTGCATTCCTTGCAGCCTGGGAGGAAGCGTGGTGGTGGCTGCCTTTCTGTGGGCATTTAGCAAAGCTTTTCCCTGCCTGAAATAACCAAAACAGGTCTTACATGAAGATGTGTTCTGTGCTGGTTCCTCATGTGTGCCTGCTGCAGAGTATTTGGGTTCAATAAGGGATGATTCCCTTGTCTGTGCTTGCTTCCTGTCACACGTAGAGAAGCCAAAATTCAGGGAAAAGTCAGTGCTGTCTTTGGGATGGTTTCATGCTGTGGCATCCCAAAAGTTACAGATGTTAAAGTGTTTTTACTCTAACTCGGCGTCTCCAGGAGATGTCACTTGGCCACAGCAGCATCTGTGGAGTACCAGATACCTTGTTAGCTGGCTCAGTAAGGGTTCAGAAATTGGAAGGTGTCTTTTTTTCACTCTTGGAGCCAGTGTACCTGGCACCACATAGGTGTCAGCCTCCTCTCTGATCTCTTTGTTGGTTTTTTTGGGGTGGATATCTCTATTTTTACCTGGAACCAAGTCAGATGTTCAGGTCAGATTAACCCGTGTTGGTGCTCACAGGCTGCAGCCTGTGCTGGTGGCAGGAGTGTTAGAGCAGTGTAATCACAACCTGCCAGCCCATGGGAAAGGGGTGCTGACAGGCACCTTCCCTGGGCAATCCCATGCTAGAGCATCCAGAGATGGCACAACACAGCTGCTACATCTCTGTGGGATGGACAGAATACATCTGTTGTGGCTGAGAAGGCAGTTTGAAAAGAATGTTTGCCTCAAGTGGATTCTCCTTTCCTCGATTGCCACCATCCTGCTGTTGTTTTGGGCTGTTCCACAGAGGATTCCAGGTTCCTTCCTCTGTGGAGTTTCATAGTTTGATGGTATCTGAGGTTAGAGTTCTGGTTTTATCTCACTGGCTGAGGAGTTGGTTTGAAAAGCTGAGCCAGCAAATATTGCCTCTATAGTGGTACAAATGAAGTGTTTTAAATACAGTTTTCCTTGGTGCTGACTCTGGGTATAAAATAACTTTAAGCTGACCAGAGAAAAGTACTTTAATTCCAGTCTTTTCTCAGCAGTGTTTGCTTCTCCACCCCTTGTGTAACCACTCAGTCCCAGATGATATCTTGACAGCTCTCTGCAGATGATGCAGACAATGACGGAGTTGTCTCTGTTGCTGTCTGTGACAGCTGATCATTACTGAATTTTATTTAGCAGTTTACACCTGCCAATTAGGATTTTGAGTGTCCTCATCTGATGAGCATCTGGGTTTCAGGGGGAAGTTCCCCGAGGAGGTCTGGGACTTTTGGGCAGCACCCACATGTGACGAGGGGAAAAAACAGGAGGAGTAAGACTCTGTATCCTTATCACTGTGACCTGTTTGGTGTTGCATTTATTTGACTGATTTCCCAAGTAAAATGGGAGAGAGCCATGGTGTGCTGCATATACACTCCTAAAACAAGGATAAATTTAAATGGGCAGGATGGAAACATGGGCCACACCTTTCCTTGCTGCTGGGGTTGGGGATTAAAGTCTGGCTTTGGAACAGTGACTAAGGCTGCCTTGGCAATGTTCTGTAGGGGTGATGATGCAAAATGAATAGCAGTGTCTCAAGTTTGTTGTGGGGAATGGGGGATGGGATGGATGAACTGCACAGCACCGAGAAGGATGAAATTATGGAGTGAATCCATGTGATAAAATGAGGCCATGTCTTGTGTTCTCTGTCGTTGCAGTACTTCACTGGCCTGGAGTGTGGACACAAGTTCTGTATGCAGTGCTGGAGTGAATATTTAACTACCAAAATAATGGAGGAAGGCATGGGACAGGTAAAATCTCAACTCACCTCATGGCTTATTTCTGGAAGTTCTCTGTGTTGCAGAGACGGGGGAGAGTCTTCCCTGCTAAAGTTTAAAAAACACCCAAAAGAACAACAGAGAAAACCCAAACCTCAAAGGTTTGGGGGCTGCAGGCTCTGCTAAGGTGAATCTGGAGAGAATTCTATGGAGTTAGTACAGGTATCTGGGCTGGGGAAGGAGGAACCAGTGGCGCACTGGTGGGAGAGGCAGAGCATTCCTTTGGCTATGGATTGTAGTGAAGTCTGTTGCCTTGGAATTCCTTGGGATGCAAAAGCAGGATAGCCACTGATCCTCCTATGACCTTTTTGTGTTTTTCAGACCATTTCATGCCCTGCCCATGGCTGTGATATCTTAGTGGACGACAATACAGTTATGTAAGTAATGCTCTTGGCTTTGCTCTCTCTTTCCATTGTGTTACTCACGTGCTATTCAAATCTATTCAAATGCTTATAACAAACTTCACAGAGGCTTGCAGGCAGCAGAGAAGCCTGTCTTGAACTGTCTGGTTTGATACCAGAATGTCTCTTAACTTACTGTTCAGGTGTGAAAACCCCATGTCACAGCACTGGGAGGAAAGGCTCCCTGACCAGTTTGGTCAGTGTGACACCAGTGTTTCCAAACCCTGTTTTACTGCTTTGTGCATTTTGTTTCCTTTGATTTACCTTGGAATTTAGGACTTCTACTCAGGTCAACTCACTGGTTCCCCAAGCCCTATAGCTGTAGTTCATAAGTGAGTCAGAGGACAGGAGTCCTAAGGGCTGATGCAAGTTGTGTTTTTTGCCCTCTGATAGGAGGCAGTTGACCCTCAAGCACAAGAGTTGATTAAGCTGGTGTGTCAGCCTGTGTCCTTGGAGTTACTAAGTTGTCCAGCTGTAGAATGACTGTTAGTTCATGGTGGAGCAGTGAATTCCATGAGTTTCCTTCTCTTTTATGCTGGGGGAGGTGATTGCATGAGCAATATCCTTCATAATTCTGAACTTTGTTCAAGATCGTTTTAATTCTTCTTGCTAAAAAGCATCTCAGTAGAGGCTTATTCTGTTACCTTATTCTTTCCTTCCTGAAGCCTGACTCACTCATTGATATTAATTTGGTGGTTTTTATTATCAGTTGCTTTTGGAGTAGTGTTTTTCCTAATTTTGGCTCTTGGTTACTCATGGAGTGTAGGCTGGATGGAAGTGGAAGTAGCTGAAATGCTTTCCTGCCCAGTTGGGGGGTGGTTTGTAGAGCCCAGTGGGTGGAAACTGAGCTGAAGTTGGCATATCTTGAGCAACTTGATTGAGATTTTTGTTTACCAGAGGTTGAACTTCAATTTATGGTGTCGAATGCTCTCAGCAGGACTTTTTGGAGTGTTTTCTTGATTGCAACAGTTGGAATGAGCTGTTCAAACAGTGTGTGTGAAACTGAGTAGCTGAAACCATTGGAGGCTGCAGTGGTAGCAGCAGCAAGGAAAGGATGGAAGAAAAGGAGGGCGGTGCTGTGGGATTCCACTTGTCTGGAGAGGACAGGGATGAGGCCTGGGATAGGGCAGAGGCAGCTGGGTGCTAAAGCAAACAAGTCCCATTTGTCTGAGTAAAACTAGAAACTGGTTCTAGAGGTAAAAATCCACCTTTCCCTGGTCTTACCTGGATTTCTGTGAGGAGGAATGTGCATTTTTTGAAAAACTCTTTCCTTTAAAAGCCAAGATGGACAAGTGTGGCAGTCTTAGGATATGTTGATATATATGGCAAAAATGTAAATGATCTCAACTGGAACCTGTACCCACTTGTGTGTCCTTAATTATTACTTTCTAGGTACTTTCCTGTTTACAGAGTCTACAGCTCTCAGTTTCCAAGCAATAGGAACACAAAATTAATATGATTTATGGGCTCTGGGCATGGATTTAATCCCTTCATTTGTCTAGTTTCATTTATGATTTGCCAAAAGACAATAATATTCAAAGCAAAATTCTTGAAGATCTTGACCTGGTGATATTGATTGGGGAAATCAAAGCATTTTGATAAGCAAAAGAACAGTGGATTATGTGCTCTGGTTAGTCATGGCATGACTATTAATTTAAATTCCAGTACCTGATATATTGTTATAATACAATGCATTTTCAAAGTGATACTTAGTATGTCTTGAAGCCCAGGTATAGGGTAAAAAAATTGGAATTTATAATTTGTACTAAATTCAAATTGTTTTCTTATTCTTCAGTAAGTTTGATTCCAGAATTGCAGGAGAGATGCTTTGTCAGCTGATTTGTTTTATTTTAGCCCTGGGAATTGAGCTGCCACGTGCTGTGATTTATGTAATAACCAGCATGTGCTTGGGTGAGGAGCTCCCCAGCTGCCCAGGGCTGGGATTTGTGCACATCCCATGGGCACACGCCGCTCCTCAGGGAGTGTTATAAGGATAACATACAGGAGTACACTTAGTTTTGGCTGCAGCTGGAAAGGAAAATCCCTTAATTCCAATATTTGTCCATGGTATGGCCTGTATAAAGCTGTATTCCACATCAGGATTTAAACCGGGAATGCCACAAAGGGTGTGGTAGTGCAGCTTTATATTTAGATGTATTGGGAAGACACTTCAGTCATAGCTAAAAGACATTTTTAGAAGTGCTCAGCAATCCATAATTAAGTTACTTTGGACGCATTTAGGTTGGGCAGTCTGCAAATCCCAGCTGGGATGGTGTGCCCAGGAGAAAAGTGGTCACCACGCTTGTCAAGGGTTCCCATCAGTCAGTTTTCCTCTGCTCTCCCAGTTCCAAGCAGACTGGAATTAATTTAAAGTCCATGTTGTGTACACCTCTAGTGATGTTGAATTCAAATCAGCTTTGTTTCCATGGTAAATAGATTAAAACACCATTAATTTTTAAGCTGAAGCTGTAGCATTCACTGAAACCCAGCTAACATGAGGCTTCTCAAAGTTATTAACCACACAAGGGTTGTTCTGGAGCTTTTAAAAAGGGATTTGCCACAAAATGTGCATGTTTTATGTAAATGAATTGAGTAAGTTACTTGCTTTGTTTCTTGGGCTCTTCAGGAAAGTGTTTTTAAATAAAAATCCTCACACCAAGAGGTTCAGTTCTTTTGAATTGCGTGAGCTTTCTGTTTCTGAAGCTAATATATTTATATATGTATTTATATATTGAATACAGTGAATGTAGTTTTCATAATAATAAATTATCTAACAAATAAATAGAGAACAGGTAAGTACAAAAAGTACCTGCAAGTATAGCAGGATGAATCAAACCTATTTGTCTTAACTTACTGGCAGTATATGGGAAAAACGAGATTTCTGCTACAATTTTTCTGTTTCTTCCCCTCCCACAGGCGTCTGATCACAGATTCCAAGGTTAAATTAAAGTACCAGCATTTAATAACCAATAGTTTTGTAGAGGTGAGTTTTTATTTAAAATTTTTAATGGCTTGTGGGTTCTTTTTGTCTCATGCATACTCAGCCAGAGACTGGAGGCTTGTTTAGAACTGCAGAGCAGGTTTTTTGCATAGTCTCTAATCAAGTGTGAATGCAGGGGTTGTTTTATGGTCCTTTGCCTTACAGGGATAGTTGTAGGAAAATACTAAAAAAACTTTAGGACAAAAGACCTAAAGAGAATGTAAGAGTCGTTGCTTAATATCTGGGTTCTGAGAAGCAGAATTACATAGTTATAATAGTTACATAATAGTTATGTAATATTTATGAGTCTTGAATGTTACCTGAGATACTTCAGATTGAAAACCAGGAAATGCAGTAAACAAGAACATGCCTTAAACATTTTGCCAGTTGAAGTAAAACTGCAAAAGTGCTTTAGCAAAATACTAACAGTTTCGGAGCCTCAAAATAAACTTAGAGAAAGGTGCTTGGGGAGATGTTTGCATTGTCCCAGTTTCCCAGCTGTGTGGGTTCAGCTGTCCTGTAGAGCTCTGGGAGGAAGTTGTTACTGGATCAAGCTTTCAGTCCTTGCCAGAAGTGATGGGTGCAGTGGGTTTGGTTTTAATTTCTTAGCTGTTTGCAGCCACGACAAAGGGATGCAGGGCAGGAGCTGTCCTTGAGCACATCCTTCCTCTGTGATGTGGGATCTGTGCTTTGTTCCTTAGTGTAACCGACTGTTAAAGTGGTGTCCTGCCCCCGACTGCCACCACGTCGTTAAAGTCCAGTACCCGGATGCTAAACCCGTGCGCTGCAAATGTGGGCGTCAGTTCTGGTAAGAGCAGTCAAGGAAAAGATGCTGATACTGCTTTGTACTCCTTGCCCTAGAAGCGTGGTAGTGTGTGTTCATGGAGTCCCAGACTGCTTTGGCTTGGGAGGGACCTTAAAGGTGATCGAGTTCCACCCCCTGCCGTGAGCAACCTTCCACTATCCCAGGCTGCTCTAAGCCTCCTCCAGCCTGGCCTTGGACACTTCCTGGGTTGGGGTGACTTCTCTAGAAACCAGTTTCAGTGTCTCACAACTCTCACAGTAAAGAATTTCTCCCTAATAATCTCATCTAACCCTGTCCTCTGGCAGTGGGAAGCCATTCCCCCTTGTTCTGTCACTGTTTCGAAGTGGCCCTTGAGGGATTTCAGGATTGAAGGGAGGGCGTGTTGAATTTCCTTAGGACTGGCTTTGAACAACTCAGAAGAAAACATACACTGTTTAATTACAAGTACAATCATCTCCCCTGTTTGCTTATGTTCCCTTTCTTTCTCTTACAGTTTTAACTGTGGTGAAAACTGGCATGATCCTGTTAAATGCAAGGTGAGCACGTCAAGGTTCTTGTCCAAATCTGTGTTTTGAAAAAGTTTAAAGTCAATTTATGTGCAAGACTTAACAATGAAGTCCAAGTTTTTGTGGCTGTCCATAGAACCATAGACGATCCTGAGCTGGAAGGGATCCCCAGGGATCATTGAGCCCATTGTTGTTCCCACCAGGGAGCAGAGCAGCTCACCTGTTAAAATCACAGGGTGAGAGCCAGCAGTGAAATCCTACTGGGTGCCTTTGCTGGCTGTCTCGCAGTTGGTCCTTGTGAGGGAACAGGGCCTCATCCAGGTGGGAATTGTCAGGAAGAGGAGGTTGTTAGACCTGTGACCCCCTGCAGAGGAGTGAAGGTGCTTTTTGGACAAGGAGCATTCCTGTACGAGGTGTTCCTGTAGGTGCTTGGTGGTTTGTCAGGCATTATCCGTTGTACTGAAGGAACTAATTTGGTTTTGCTGGTTTGGATTGGAAGGGACCTTAAAGAGGTCCCACAGCCTGCCATGGGCAGGGATACCTTCCACTAGCCCAGGTTGCTCCAAGCCCTATCTTTGAACACTTCCAGGGATGGGGCAGGCACAGCTTCTCTGGGCAACCTGTATCAGGGCCTCCCCACCCTCACAGGGAACAATTCTTTCCCAATATACCGTCTATCCTTGCCCTCCTGTAGTGGGAAGCCATTCCCCCTTGTCCTGTCACTCCAGGCCCTTGTAAACAGTCTCTCTCCATCTTTCTTGTAGGCTCCTTTCAGGTACTGGAAGGCCACAGTTAGTCACCCCAAAGCTAAAATGTCCTTACTGTTTACAAGTCCAACATGAAGTTTCTGTTGATTGAGCTTAAGAGCTGCAAACTCGTTGCAGAAGTGTTTGTGCTGGGTGCTTGTGCTTGCTGGATCAGGATGGAGCTGCAGAAACTGTCTGCCACTAAATTAGTGGCTGTTTGCACAGTTTTCCAGCACCAGTACCCCCCTATTCCCGTGTGGCTGGGTGTACCTTTCCTTAATGTGAGCAAGTGTCTTGGGAACATCTGCAGTTCCTCCAGTTAGATTTAACACTCTTCTTCCATCATTTTTCTGACAGTGGTTAAAGAAATGGATTAAGAAGTGTGATGATGACAGTGAAACCTCCAACTGGATTGCAGCCAACACAAAGGTGAGAGGTTTTCTTGTATTTTATATAGAGATTTTATACAGATTTGTCAGGTGAGAAGGACATCAATCCAATTCCCTGCACTAGGATTTTTTTTTCTGTTCCATGTTAAGAGCAAGCCTTAAAATCCACAGTACACTGAAGTGCTCTTGTTTGAAGAGCAAACAGGTGTTAATGCCTGGAATCAGGTGAGTTTCTTCAAGTTCAGTGAAGGAAAGTGCTTGGAAGAAACAGTTAATTGGAGACCCAAAGGAAGCTCAAGATTTAAGTCTTTGGGCTTCTGTCTGGCACCCGTGGCTTCCCTAAGCAAATCCATGCCCCATTCCATGTGTGGAATGTGTTACCACCACCCGTGGCTCAGTTTGGCTGGGATCATTTACATCTGCCTTCAAATCCCTGGGATTGGCCTCTGGAGGAGCCTTCATTTCCACTGGGCAGCATTCCAGGTGGAGACTGGCAAAACAGCTGTTTGGGATTTCATTATGTAAAGGTCTTCCTTCTACCGAGCCCAGCTTTGCCTGAAACTTTAGCATTTGATCATTTTGGGAGGTAGGAGAACCAAGGTTGTCATGGTGGCAGGGACACAAAAGCAGCAGATCCATGGGGGGTGAGGAGCAGGCCTGGGGCTCCCAGCTGAAGGAGGAAGGTGGGGAGGGAGTGAGGAAATGGCTGCTTTGTTTTCTTAGCTCTGTTGTGTAACTGGTTAATGGCATTGTTTGCAGCAGCCTCGCTGCTTTCCGGGGCTGGCTGCCTGGTTTTCATCGAGCTGGAATGTTGTGTTATGGTGGCAGAGAAACCCCCACTGTGCAGCTCTGATCAGGCTGGAGTGGGGCCATGTGGGCCCTGCTTGAAGCTCACGGTGTCACCAAAGGGAGTTTGGCTTTGTCTCAGTGTGTTCCAGTGTGGCTCGGGGACCGAACCAGGTTTGTTTGGAGTTTGCTAGGTCTTCAGGGACTGCTCCTATAAAACCTGAGGAAGAGCAGCCAATAGCTTGGAAAAGGCAGAGTGTAAGCACTGCTAGCCTTGGGTCTCATGTGTTTGGGACATGGGAACAGCCACAGCCCTGTTTTGCCTGTTAAAGCCCTCAGGAGGCTGATCTTGGGGTTTCCCATCTTGTACCTGCCCTTGCCTTGGGAATAAGAAGATTTTTGGAGGTGGGGAACACCCATCTGGAGGGTGGCACTTGGCACCATCCCTCTTTCTTCGTTGGTACCTCTAGTCTGGTGTAAGCAGCAGAGCTGTCCTTGGACATTGCTGTCTAAGCTACTTCCTCTAATACTGTCCCAGACATTCCTACATGGGAATACTTAGGAGCCCAGGCTGCAACAAGGAGAAAAATTGCCATCAGGGTAATTACTCCAGACATTTGAGCAAGCCAGCTGTCCTGGAGTCTTATGGCGTCCTTACCCATTGAATTAGCTGAAGGACAATATGGCATTCTTCTCTCTGAGCTGATGCTGGTTTCAGTTGAGGGGAAAGCTGGCAGGAAGAGTAACCCACCCTTCATGCTGATCCCTGCCTTGGGGAAGGTGGGAATCTCCAGCTTTGATCGCTGGGATGTGTGCCCTGGGAGTTTTGCAGCCTCCGGAGAGCTGGGTCAGCCTGGGATCGTGGGGCTGCAGCCACCTCCCTCCTGCCTCAGTTCCCTGCTGGTCCCTGACCAGAGGCATGGAGAAACCCAAGTGCTGTCTGGGTGTGGGGCTGTAGTGATAGACTGGGATGGGAATTGTGCAGCTGGAGCCTGTATCCATTCCTCCTTTCTCTCTGTACTGTTCCTAAGAGGAAAGCAGGGCCACCGTGTTTGGCGAGGCACAACTTGTGCCTGCACTGTTGGCTTCACAGCCTAAATTCTGTGTTGAATTTCATTTTGAAGAATCTAGAAAGGAATCAGGTACCATCAGATGCAAAAATCCCCATTTTCAGTGGGAACAGCTCTCCGAGAAATTCAGTTGTGACTATGGGCTCCATTGCTGTTTCTGGCTTTTGGAAAGCGCTTTCTGGAGCCATCCAGGCATGAGTCCTGTCCCATGTGGGCTCCTCTCAGGGAAGGAGACGTCCTGTCATACCAAGATGAAGGTGTAAAAGCAAAATACCAATCCTCTGGAATGTGGGCTTGAAATCTGGATAATCCTTTGCAACGGGAGAATGTGAGATACATTTGTTCCGGCTTGTCCTGGGAGATGGAGTTGGAAAGGAAAATTAGGCAATTGTGTGAGAGAATAGAAAAGTGAAACCCAGCTGAATTAGGTTCTGTTCCCAAGCTGGAATGATGTGATGCATTTTTTGATGAATTATGTAGAGTGGTCTGAATGAAAAATGAGGAGATTCAAGTGTAGTGAGTTCTGTGGTTTCTGATATGATTTTTTTATTCTTTTGCATTCATTTACTTGCACTTAGGAGACCTAAATTCCTTCTACTTCTACAAAAGATACAGCCCTTGCAGCAGAGTGTGCTGGAGTAGATGGCTTTTTTCTTAAAATAAGCTACTTTCACATGAGTTCAGCTTAACTAGATTAATTTAAAGTTGAGATAAGGCAATACAAGTTCTTTATCAAGCCTGTAATTCTCAGTCTTCTTGAGGAACGGGGTTGAATAGTTCAAGGATTTGCACATTTCTTCCTTTTTCAGTTTGTTTGACAAACTTGGTTCTTCAGTAGTTCCTTTCTTGAGTTAAACTAGGCAGGTTTCAGGTATTTGGGAATAAAGAAACCACAGAGATCCGTTGCTTTTGTTAAGTACGCATTCAAAGGAGTGAAAAATAGCAAGAACTTGGATTTGTGCATTTATTTTGGGCTCTTGAGGTGTATCAAGACTATCTGAAAGTGGACTAAAAGGAGGTGGGGAAACTTGTTGGGAACCTGAGTGTCAGCGATGTTAATCTCTGCCTCTTGGAATACCAAAGGGAAAAGAACAAAGCTAATAGTGGTTCCAGCCTTCACACAAGGCACTGCTTTTTATTGTGGAGCTTAAATTGGTGTTAATGAAAGTCGTTCATCTGATACTGAAGACGCCCCAGCCATGCTTCTTCTGGCTCCTGGCACATCCCCATCCTTCCCTTCCAGGCCAGACAGAGCTTGAAGGGCTGATGGATAAACCAGGCACATTTTCTTCTCAAAAAAAACCATTGGCTGTTTTTCTCCCCTGCACAAGATAAAATGGCATGAGCCCACATCTCTGCCTTTTCAGGTTATTTTTTAATGGCTGAACAAGCGCTCCCTCTG
This sequence comes from Melanocharis versteri, assembly GCA_013397845.1. Taxonomy (NCBI): domain Eukaryota; kingdom Metazoa; phylum Chordata; class Aves; order Passeriformes; family Melanocharitidae; genus Melanocharis; species Melanocharis versteri. The sequence goes on from VZTG01007664.1 coordinate 88,438, forward strand.
TACTTTCTGGAGATCTTGCATTTGTTCTAATGTGTGGAAATTCTGGCAGGACACAGGAACCTCCTGGAGACCAGCACCAAACTGTGCTCCTTCATTTCCTACCGTGCCGGAGCCATGATCAGTGTTTTTCTAAAGGTGTCCGAGTGCCATCTCCGTTTCTCAGATGAACTGGTGTTTAAAACCTGTTTAAAAAAGCTTTGTTCTGTGACTCTAGCTATTAGAATGGTGTACGGTTTTGTGCTAGCCATAATTAAGTTTTCGAGTTTTTTCAAAACTCATTAAGAAATCCCCACGGTTTTTGAGGATTCTTTTTATAGGATGGGTTAGGGGTGAAGGCGTTGCTGTGAATGTGGCTGTGGGAGACTGATGTCGACCAGTTCCTCTGGGAGTTCTGGAAAGGACTAATCTCTTTCACCTGCCCTGAAATAAGAAACATGTTTCTATTTAGCTTCCTGTTGATAAAAGAGCAGCTGAGGTTTATGGGGCTTTATGTACGCATGGACATTTACAACAAAATCAGGATTGTTCTCCTTTGCCAGGTTTGCCCAGGCTTTTGTTTCCAAGCCCAGCATGGAATTGTTTGGAGTGGAACAATGTTAATGAGGTCACTTCTGTGTTGTGCTGTGGTTGATAATGTGCACAATAATCTGCAGGTTTAGTAACTTGATTTGCTGCCTGTTGGGTTGTTGCGTGGCTGTAATTCTCAGGGAGATCTTCCTTCCCTATCCTCATTAATCTGTAAATCTCTCCCACTTGTTGTGTTGGTGACTTGAGTAGTTACTACTTCTTTTTCTGCTGGTGTCCAGCATTTCTTTAGTTTGTGTTTTTCATGGCTTTAATTTTTAATAATATTCAACTTTACACTTTTACACAGCTTCAGAGATCTGCACAGATTCTGTGTTGCCTATTCCTTGTGCTGTGCTAGACCAGGAGCATAAAGGCTTGGAAAGGATGGCATTCCCTGTGAGAAAACGGCTGTAGTGAGATTGTAGAATCATGGAATGGTTTGGGTTTGAAGGACCTTAAAGATAATCAAGTTCCACCCCTGCCATGGGCAGGGACACCTTCCACTATCCCAGGGTGCTCCAAGCGGCATTTGAATCACTGCAACACCAAGCCCCATCCAGCCTGGCTTTGGACACTTCCATGGATCCAGGAGCAGCCACAGCTGCTCTGGGCAACCTCTGCCAGGGCCTCCCCACCCTCACGGGGAAGAATTTCTTCCCAATTTCCTATCTACCCCTGCCATCTGGCAGTGGGAAGCCATTCCCCCTTGTCCCAAGTCCCTTTCCAGCTCTCCTGGAGCCCCTTCAGGCACTGGAAGGGTCTTTTTGTCCTAGTTTGTATCCCAGAGCTTGAAGCCCTGAGCACTGTGGACACACTGGAGAGCTTGGTCCCACCTGAAAGACAGGAGGGCAGAATTTCCATGCTCCTGATGGAGTCTCGCTGGGGGTGAGATGGCCCCACATCCTTGTGCTGTGGATGTGCCTGTGGCACCTCTCCAGCTTGGCAGGTCACCCAGGAACTGTTCTTCTCTTGCAGCTGTAGGATTTTGCTCAGCAGGAGGAATCACGGCAGCTGCGTGGATCGGCTGCGTCTCCCACGGGTGATGTCGGCACCTGATGGGAGGAGATGTGTCTGGAAGAACTGCACAGCTCCACAACCTCCTCCGAAAAACCACTCTGGCTGTGTGCCCCAGGGTCATCGTGGTGTGACAGGGACAGGGCCACTGTCTGTACTTAACACCATCCTGGCTGATGAGCAGACTGAGCAGGGATCTGCACAGTTGGGCAGGACATTGCTGGCATAAACCTAAGTTTGAGTCTTGACTTGTTGGTGCAGGATTGGAAGAGGCAGGAGTGCTGCCTGGGAGAGGGAAACAGATGCCGCACTGAGTGCTCTGCTTGAAGGAGAGACCATTTTTGACTCTGAATTTCACAGAACTGCACTAACTGGGAACAAGCTTCTCCGGCTGAATATCCATCCTGTGGACATCGTGGTGTTGTGCCCCTGAGGGGACCAGCACAGGAGCTACTGTGCTTCACTTACTCTGTTTGTAGTACAGTTACTGAGTTTGAAGGACAAACACAGGTGACTGGGAAGAAGGCAGATCTGGAAAATACCTCTTTTGTGCTTGGTTGCTCCTTGATCCCATTGGTTTGATGTGCAAATTCTCCTGTCCCTGACAACACAAAGTGGCAGACTCATATAAAATGCAGCAATAGTCGGGACACTCAGAGTGGGTGTACAAGAATCTGTTGGATTGTGTCCTGTATACAAGTAGCAGATACGGAGTGAGTGTGCATGTTGGTTTATTCCTTTACTGAGAGTTTATCTGAATGCCAGGGTAGGAACTGCTTGCTTTGGCTAGCAAAGACATGCCCCAGACTGGGGAGGGGATTTCACATGCATCTGACCCAAAAGCTGCAGCTGATTTTACAGGTGTGTGTATCACTGGTTTGGATATGTTTGTTATTGTCTTATAGATAAAAACTGGCTTGTGCAGAAACTCCATGAAGGCTGGTGTGGTTGTGGGATGAGCTGGATGAGGAGCTGATTCAGCCTAAAATGGTTTTGGTTTTATTTATGCAGTTTTTTTCTCTGTACTTGCTGCTTTGTTGATTTGTTGATTTCTAAGCTCATGGAGACCACGATATTGGTGTTACATTCCCCAGATACTTCCCTGTACAGAGCTGCCCTTTGAGATACTCATATTTGTCAGAAGCCTTACTCCTGAAAGGGAAAACCCCATGTGAGCTTTTATGGAAGAGTCTTCAGTGAGGTGTCACATGAAGGGAAAAAAGGGACCTGATGGGAAACATGGAAACATCTCAGGAAGAGAAGTGTCTTTTTAGCTGACAGCAGCTTCTTTGAAGCACGCTAGTCTTGCTGCATGTTTTCAGCTCCTTTCTGGATGGCATGTTACAACTGCAGGTGTCTTGGATTGGTAACAGCGTGAATCCGGCTCGGTCTCAGTCCCAGAGTGGACAGACGCTTGGTGGTGAGGAAAGCCACATGCTTCCCAGGCTCTTAGAGACCACCCCTCTTGCTGGGATTTTGGGGAAGGTCATGAAGTGACTCACCCAGTGGCCCTCTGTGAGAGCAGCATAGATAAAATGTGTTATTCCTTAAGTTTTTTCTATCTAACTGCTCCGGGTTTGGAAGTATTTTAAGGCCTGACTCTGAAGAGGATCTCGATGTCCAAAGGGAAGAATTAAATCATGTATTTCACTTGACGTGCTCTCTCTGACTGCTGTGGGAGCCCTTCCAAGTTCCCCAGGCTGTTGGGGTTCCGTGCTTGCCCTGCTAACGGTGCTCTCTGTCCTGTGGACAGGAATGCCCGAAATGCCACGTCACCATCGAGAAGGACGGGGGCTGCAACCACATGGTCTGTCGGAACCAGAACTGCAAGGCGGAGTTCTGCTGGGTGTGTCTGGGCCCCTGGGAGCCCCACGGATCTGCCTGGTGAGTTCGGGAGCGTGCCTTGCTGGAAGGCGAGGAGGTCGTGGTGCAAACGGCACGGATTTGGACTGAAATCTGTGGAATCGGTGTCCCTGTTTCAGGTACAACTGTAATCGCTACAATGAGGATGATGCAAAGGCAGCAAGGGATGCACAGGAGGTGAGTCCATAACCTTTGGTGATGAGGGAGATCACCAGCCCTGTGGTGTGCTTTCTGTAAACCTACACATCTGCTCTGAAGGAATTCATGGATTTTGGCACAAATCCAAGGGACAGTTAAGTCTTTTGACTTTTAAGATAGGGATGGCTTTGCCTGGTGTGTGCTGCCTTTGTACATCTACAGCACACAAGTTGAACCATGCCTGTGGTGTTATTTTTTTACAGCTGGTCTGTCAGTGTGAAGAAAATAAGATTAATGACTGCGTGTTGAGTCATCTTGGTTCTCTTGCACTATTTAGCACATGGTGCCTTTCCCCTGCTCTATAATCAACCTGAGATTGCCCTCTTAGCACGAGCACAGTAATTAGAATTCCTTATTAGCAAAAAAAACCCCAACAAAACATCATCTTCTCACTTTTGTCATGACACTGGAAGCATTTGAGTGCTGTACCTTGAGTCGAGAGGCTGAAACAGAAGAGTGATGAGGCTTGAGCAGTGTGATTGTAATTGCTTCCAAGGTTCGGAGTGAGGATGTCAGAGCTGTGCTGGGAAGTGCCTGGGGCGCTTCCCAGGGTTAGTGGGGCCACATGGAGCCGTCTGCCCAACGCGATGGGAGAGGAGGCTCCTTTGGAAAGGAAGCTCATTCTCTGGGTCTGGAAGAGCCTTGTGAAGGGTTTACTTCTCTTGCCGCCATTACTTTGTTTTAACTATTTGTTTTCTTTCTCCCTAATGGGAATTAACACAGCGATCCCGAGCAGCCCTGCAGAGGTACCTGTTCTACTGCAACCGCTACATGAACCACATGCAGAGCCTGCGCTTCGAGCACAAGCTCTATGCTCAGGTGAAGCAGAAGATGGAGGAGATGCAGCAGCACAACATGTCGTGGATCGAGGTGCAGTTCCTGAAGAAAGCAGTTGACGTCCTCTGCCAGTGTCGTGCCACACTCATGTACACTTACGTCTTTGCCTTCTACCTCAAAAAGAATAATCAGTCCATTATCTTTGAGGTAGGAGAAAATGGGGTTGTCAGGAATTCAGATTGCAAAGCTGAGGAAATAAGATTTAATGCTTGGAGGCCTCTTGTCCCCACTTCTACGCAAGTTAGTCTGGTTTAATATTCTGTTGTGCAAAAGTTAGAGGCTCTCTGAGCATTGTGTAGGATCGTCTGCTGGAGGAGTCACAGATTCACAAAGCTGTGGCTGCCCCATCCCTAGAAGTGTTCAAGGCCATGTTGGATGGGGCTTGGAGCAGCCTGCTCTAGTGGAAGGTAGCCCATGGCAGGGGGTGGAACTGGATGAGTTAAAATGTCCCTTCCTACCCAAAATCAGTATGGGATTCTGTGATATCTAATCCCCCTTTTTTATTTTGGTCTAGATTCCAATTGCACGGAAATAAAAGCCTCCCTCTTCCCTTTATTCCCCCTCAAACACTTTTTTTGTTTTGTCTTTACAGAATAACCAAGCAGACTTAGAGAATGCTACAGAGGTGCTTTCTGGGTACCTGGAGCGAGATATATCCCAAGATTCGCTGCAAGACATAAAGCAGAAAGTACAGGATAAGTACAGGTTTGTGTTGGAATACTCCTTTCTGTCAAAGCTGCCCGAGTGTTGCCATGCCCTGTGTCAGGCAGTGACCTGAGCACTTGCCAAGATACAGTTTCTCCAGAGCCACATCCCTGGGACGCTGTTTGCTCTTGGCTTTGTGCCACCCATTGTGATCAGCCAGTCCCTGGATATCCGAGAACAGCAGCGCTGTCCTGCGCCAGCCCTGAATCCTCCTGGAGAATCCCTCACGCAGATGCTGGCAGTGTGTTTTTGTGTCCCTGCTGGGACCAGCTCTCGGGGGAGGTGACAGCCTGCGGGGAGAGGCTCCCAGTTCTGTCTTCCATCTGTTCTGCAGAGCAGGAGCTGGAAGATCCAGCCCCAGAATGGAAAAAATCCTGTGTCCAGAAGCAGTGGCTCTCAGTACACTGCTGTTCCTGCACAGAAGGAGCATGTGGGAATGGCCAGCACCAGGATGGGATCTGCAGAGTGAGGCCAAAGAACAAGGAGTGACTTTGTTGTTCCAAGCTGCCAGCTTTGGCCTAGGATGAGCTGCCAGCAGAGAGCAATTGGCTCTTTTAATTGTCTGCTGGGTCCATTTGTGCAAAATGTGGGTGTGGGAAAGCTGTCCCTAAGGAGGAGGGAGAGAGCAGCCTGCCCAGCTGGGAAGGGGAACAGGGGACTGGGGTCCAGGTGACACAGATGCCAGTGCTTTGTTCAGTCCCAGGGGAATAATTTCTGCACAGTGGAAAAGTACAAAGCTGAAAATGTGGATGAGTCACAGGATTAGGGCTTGCATTTCTAAGGCATTTTGCCAAAATCACTGAATTTGTTATGCCTGGCTTAGGGGGAAGAAAATATCCAAAGTAGGGTGAGCTGTAGGACTCAATGGACTGTGGGGTGTGGCAGGAGCTGTTCAGCTTTGGTGTGCCTGTGGCTCATCCTGCCCAACTTTGGCAGCACAGCTGGGGCTGGACAAGACTTTCCTGACCATCTTTTGAAGACATTTTGTAATTTACCCTTTAAGGCCACCATTAATTTGGTGTTTCAGATGAAGCTGCTTGTTTACTTCAGTCATCCAAACCTGGATGCTTTTGTAGGGATGAAATTAAAACCTAATATAGCCTGAATTGCTTGGAAACAGTATCCCAAACCTGCCTTCACATTTCTGGGAAGAAAGAATGCATCTGTCAAGCCCGTGCAGGTCCCTAATTAACCAGTTCAGTCATGTCTTAATCATGTCCTGCACAGTGCCCTTTGATGCAAGACTGGGAGGAGGATGTCATCGAGGTGGGTTTAAAGAGCTCTGGGAAGCTGCAGGAACTGCCCTCCAGGCTTGTTTGGTTTCAGCTGTTTGGATCTCTTTGCTTGCAAAGACATTTCTAGAAAACAGGATTAATCCCCCCCCCCACCCAACCAGCAGAAGAATAACTAAAGTTGGGAAAGCAGAGACCGCATGTTTGCCATCACATGCTCCTGAAAATCAATGAGACTTTGTGTATGGGGGTTTCTCTTGCACCAGTTGACAGCAGTGAGGAGAGCCACAGCTGCTGTGATGGATAAATCAGTCACTCTGATCAGGCTCTGAGCAGTAGGTGAGGAATTCCTGCCGGGTGTTAGTGTGTGTTGTGGTCAGGGATAGCTTCCCACTGGGAGATTCCTCCTGAGGGATGTCAGACCACTGCTGAGCAAGCCGGGTTCACAGCACGCCAGAGCCTCTCAGGTGCTTATTTAGAGTTTGCTCTTGGAACCTGAATCTGTTAAATGTTTCTGTGCTTTTTGTCTTCTAACACACCCGAAATGACCATGGCATCCTTTGCTGTGTTCTATGATATCCCTTTTCCTCGGGATCAGTGATCCTGGGAGGACTGGACTGGACTCTGGGATCAGTTTTATGTGCAGCAGTTTTCAGTCAGGGTAGGTGGGAATACTCCAAGGGTGTAGTGTCCCCCTGAGAGCCACATGTTGGGATGTGAGGTGAAACCTGCTCTCCAGCCAGACCAGTAACCCTTTGGACTGCTTCCATCTCCACTGGGAAATAAAACTGAGGTTTTCATCATGGACTGGTTTGGGTTGGAAGAGATCCTAAAGTAAATCTTGTTCCACCTCCTGCCATGGGCCGGGACACTTACCACTAGACCAGGTGGCCCCATCCCACCTGGCCATGAACACTTCCAGCTAGTTTTTCCCAGCTAACTCATGGCTTTTTGTTGTCCTGATGGGGCTTAGAGCAGGCACCAGCCCACATTTGATGAGAGCTCATCCCATTCCATGTGTCACCACCAACCTGTGCCCAGGCTTTTTCACATCACAGCTGCTGCTTCCTCCTCTTCCAGTTATTCCTGAAGGTTTTTCAGCTGTAGGGGCTCTGGGGATACTTTTGCCTGAAAAACCCAATTTGCACACTGGTTTTCCAGCCAGGGACTTGGAGCTGAGTGACTGGAGCAACCAAAGTCTTAATTAGCACTGTTAACGGGCTGTAAATACAAACTCCCTTCTCGGGGGATCTCCTCTTTTGGACGCGAGGCGTGCTGTAGGTTTGGATAACTCGGTGCCAGGGATGCTCCATGATTCCTGACGTGCCTTTTCCATGCTGTCCCTGTCCCCTGCAGATACTGCGAGAGCCGGCGGAGGGTTTTGTTGCAGCACGTGCATGAAGGCTACGAGAAAGACCTGTGGGAGTACATCGAGGACTGAGCCCGGCCCCCGCAGCAATGAACTCTGAACCCTTTCCCATCCTAGAGTGCTCATGCAATTCCAATAAAACCCACCCAGGGCGCTGCTCCGCCTCTTACACCGCTGGTCTGTAGTACCGGGATTCTGTTTTCTTAACAGAAAAATTAAGTAAATTATATTGTAATAAAAAAAAAGGTAGATAAACCATTGTACAACAGTATTCTAGGCGGCCAAGAGTGTGACAGACGCACTAAAAAACCCTCCAACTTTAACTTGTAACGTAGCTTCATCCTCCAAGCCGACTCCTTTTTTCTTTTCTCTTTCTTTTCCTGTGTGTAGTACAGATGAAACTTAAACCAGTTTCTTGACACTGCTTTTCATGTCCAAACCAGCCATTTTGATGGACTTTGGTAAGGGGGGTGGCTCTCCCGCCCCCCTCCTCCTCTCTGCGACCCAAGTACATGGATGAATGTGGATTGGCTCGTTGTAAAGAGGATTTTTGGGGAGGGAAGGAGGGGGGTACACAGCAAGGAAAAAAAAAACCCCAACCTTTGTATATGACTTTTAAAACAAAAAGAGGACAACACAGTATTTTTCAAAGTTGTATATAGCGCATATGCATGGACAAAGAGCAAGCGTGGCACGTGTTTGCATAATGTTTAATTACAAAAAATATTTATTCTTTAAAAATCTTCAAGATTATGTCTATTTGCTGTGCATTTTCTTTCAGTTTGATTCTTTTGTTTGGTTTTGGTTTTTTTCCCTGGGCTGGGGTGGGGGAAGCGTGTGCTGGTGTAGTGAATATATCTATATATATATTTTTTTTTTCTTCTTTTTGGAAGGCTTTTTCAGAGCAGTTGGGTTTCTCCTCTTCCTGCAGTTCCTTTCTGTCCAGGGCCTCCCCCAGGTCTGTGTGTGTATCCATTGCTGGCGACGGACGCGGCCCCTCGCAGCTGCTGGAGCTCTGGTTCAGGATGCCTTGCCTTTTTCTTGGTTTATTTTTGGCCCCAGATCTTTACCTGCCCAAATCCAGCTCTCTGTTCCCGCCCGTGCACGCAGGACACGTGCTCTGATCCCAGAGGAGGCGTGTGTATGTGTGTGTGTGTGTGCGTGTGTGCGTGTTTAAAGGTTTGTTACGGATCCCGAGGCAGGACAAGGAGGGGTGTTTTGCACCACTTCTCCAAAGACTTCCGGCGAGATTTCGGCTGTGGATCTCCTCTCCCTCCCCCTTTCATCTGTCAAATGGACCCTTTCTTGCTGTTTTAATTTTTACTTCATTATAACGAGTCGTAACATTGAAAAGGAAAGCTGATGGAATTGTCTTTGTGTTTGTTTTGGGCTCAATCACTGGGCGTCCTGTCCTGGCAACTATTTAACACTCCATCTAGTGCAGTAGAAGCTGAAATCAGCGGAGTATTTTTCAATTAAAAGGGGAAAGAACTAATGAGTTTAGCTACTGAGTCCATTTTTATGATTTCTGTAACAAGAGCTATGTTAAAGTAAACAATTGGTGGTGGTTTTATTAAATTTACTCCTGTATAGGAATTCCTTCTGTGGTATTTTTCGCCAGGCAAGTGTCCTCCAAGCCTCCTGCCGCTCTGCCAGCATCCAGGGGATGGAAGTTGTGAAGGGATCAAATTAAAAAGGCAGATCCCAGGCAGGGCTGTAACACGGGATGCTGTTTCCAGCTGGCAGCGGAGTCACTTCGGCTCCCTCACCGCTCCTACCGACGTCCCACGGATGTGGTTTTGTCCCTCTATGCCTGCTTTTCCCTTTATTTGCCCTGGAAATCAGACGCGAGGGAGTGCGGCCGCTTTCCCTGTGCTTTTCCTGGTGCTGCTGGAGGGGGGGTGATGGCGCAGGGCTGCGTGGGAGAGGCCCTGCCCGTATCCGTCCCTGCCATTCCCGTTGGGAATTCGCCGTCCATGCGTTGAAACACTTGGAAGCTGGAGCATGGTGGGCTGGGCAGGTGCAAGCACAGAGGCGGTGGGTTTTCACTCCGTGTTCCCCGAAAGGAATACGCCAAGGATGCGGGCACTCCGCTCCAAAGGAAACCCGCTCTGTGGCGTCCTCAATCCCGACGGCTGTTGGCAAACCTAAAGACAATGACAGAGCCCTGTTCTGTGGGAGAACCTGCTGCTGTTCCTTTCCTCCGGGTTTCAGGCGCTCGCAGGTGAATTGCCTGGCTGGCTGGACACACCCCCACAGATATTGTGGAAACATAAAGGAAAATAAACAAAATCCGCCATCCCTGCTGCTACTGTGGGACGGGGAGGGAGCGGGGCCGCGGCCGCTCAGCGCTTCCCAGGCTGGCCCTCCTCACTGGCTGCCTCATTTCCCTCTACGCCGCGGAGTTCCCAATAAAACCTTCCAAAAGCCGGACATTTTATTATTTCTGTGCTTATTCCGGTGTTTTTCACGTTAAAGGGGGGCCGGGGGCGGGGCCAGGGTCCTCCCGCCACCGCCGCCACCTTCCCGCCGTGCCCCGCGCGCCATGGCCGCGCCGGAAGTGGCGGCGGTCGCCATGGCAACCCCGGCCCGCTGCGGCCATGGCGGAGCCGCAGGACCCCACGGTGAGGGGCGAGCCGGACCGGAGGGGCGAGGGACGGGACGGGAGGGGAGATGAGGGGAGGTGAAGGGAAGTGAGGGGCTGCGGCGGCGGGAAGTTCTTTTGAAGAGCGTGTTTTTAATCTGCACACTTGGTATGGAAAACGTGAGGGAAATTCAGCCTTTGCTGAAGTAATTAACATTAATAATCGATTATCAGGTGCTGGAACAGGGGAAGAGTAATGGAGACGGGGAAGGGGCTGCAGCACAAGGAAGAAAGGCTGAGGAAGTTGGGGGTGCGCAGCGTGGAGAAAAGGAGGCTCAGGGAGACCTCAGAGCCCCTGCCAGTGCCTGAAGGGGCTCCAGGAGAGCTGGAGAGGGACTGGGGACAAGAGCCTGGAGTGACAGGACACAGGGAGTGGCTTCCCACTGCCAGAGGGCAGGGTTAGATGGGATATTGGGAAGAAATTCCTGTCTGTGAGGGTGGGGAGGCCCTGACACAGGTTGCCCAGAGAAGCTGTGGCTGTCCCTGGATCCCTGGAAGTGTCCAGGGCCAGGTTGGACACTGGGGCTTGGAGAACCCTGGTCTGGTGGAAGGTGTCCCTGCCCATGGCAGGGGCTGGAACCAGATGATCTTTAAGGTCCCTTCCAACCCAACCCATTCCATAATTCCGTAAGTTTTTTGTGGTGGAGAGTGGTTGCTGTGGAGCCCTGCAGGGATCAGTACCAGGCCTGGGTTGTTCAGTGTACTTAGAAATTATGTGGACAAAACGATGAGTAGAAAATTACTCAGGTGAGGAAGAAATAGGAGAAACTGTAGGAAAGTCTTAACAGAGCTGAGTGAGAGGACTCGGAATGATGTGTGCGCAGATTAAAAAGAATTGCAGTATATAAAAAATTGAGATGTTTGTGCTGGTTATTCCTGCTGAGGATGGAGTGCTCGGAGTTGGGTAATTCTGTGAAAATAGCAACTCACACAGGAATCAGAAAAGTCAATAAAATTTTAGAAACTGGTGAGAAGCAAGAAAGTAACCAGTAAGAAAAGGAAGAGCCTTTCTTGGGTAATTTTTCACGTCACAGCATCTGTGATCTGCCTCATCTCCAGTAAAAAAAGATGCAACTAGAAAATATTCCCAAAACATTGCAAGGAACAAAGACTGAGTGAATATCTGATTTTAAAAATTATTTCTTAAGGAGAGGGAAGGTGATGCAGGTATATGAAATCCTGTGTTTTGTCTTCCTAAAAAGCAAAATGAAAAATAAAAACACTTCCCTGTGTAAACCTGTTTCTCTTCCGTGGAGGTTTGATGGTTGATGCAAAGTAAGAAAATCATATAAAATTAATTTAGGAGGTTTGATGGTTGATGCGAAGTAAGAAAATCATATAAAATGAATTTATTTTCACCGACTGGGAGCTCTGGACAGTGTTTGCAGGGGGAGGTTCCCTGCTCCCCATGTGATGGGACATCCCTGTGCTCACATCCTGCGGACTCAGATGGTTCCCCGGGAACAGCTTTGCCCTAATTAACTCCACAAATATTTTATAATAAATGTTTTTGACTTATTTTCTGTGTGATCTCTAATTAGCTTCTTAAATGCTCCAGTATAGTTTTCTTTGCAAGGTAAAGATCACTTCCCAGGCTGCTGGTGATCAGAAGTGGCCCCACAAGCAGGGATGCACTGCACAATGAGGGTGTTTATTTAATCGAGATGTGGAACAGAAATCTCTGCCTTGCTTGGCAGGGCAGAGTTTGTCCAGCAGCAATGCTACTATTTTTATGCCCTCCTTTGGGATTTGCCAGTTGTCCTTTCTGATTATTTTCTGGAACAGAGCTTCAAGAAACCTCGCCTGGTATATTTACTACTCCTGGTTTCTGTCTTTTCAGGTTTCTTCATCGCCAGCAGCTAAAGAACCAACAAAACCCCGTCCTAAAAAAGGTTTGTTTGAAGATATGATTGTGTTTCTTGGGCAGGTTGGTTTTAAGGTTTCTTCTATAGTGTTTGCAGCTATCTAAGAGGAAATAATTGTCCTCTGGGAAAAGAGGAGACTGTCTAGACGGTAATTTGCTGAGTACCAGTATTTTTCCAGGGTCTCTGTGAGCTCAGTGCTGTTCCTGGCTGACTTATCGTAGCCACAGCCTGTATCATGTTTGCTTATAATCTGAGACTGTTTATTTTATTGTGTACTTACTTATGGGGCTGTTAATGAGTTTGATTCTCATTTATCCTCTCAGATAATAACAGGGGTTTGTTTTGGGTTCTTCAGAATGATGCCTTGCTCTGGAATTAATCTTGGGAAGCAAACATTGTGTCTTGTGAGGTTTTTTTACGTCACGTGTTCCAATTTTTGAAGTTAAAAGTGATACCAAATCAGGCAGGTTGTGACTGAGTTTAATTTTTGTTTCTTTGCTTTGGTTTGTTGTTCCTTTTTAATACTGAAAATGTGTTAATTCACTCAGTGCAAATTGTTGTTTTGAAGTCTTGGTTGAATCTGAACTGGAACAGGTACAATTTCTGTTGTTGGTTCAAAATGTTTGACCAAATCCTGCTGTTTCTGAGAAATCTGGTAAATTCTTGAGCCTCTCCTTTCCCCCTTTCCCTCGTTCTTGAGGCAGGACTTGTCCTGACACACACTATAGGTGTTTCCTTCTCTGTGGCACTGCTCCCCTTCCAGCATGGATCTAGTCACTGCAGAGCTTTTGTGCCTACTTGAGCTGAGCTTTTGGGATGGTTTTTAATGGATTCTCCTTTCTCAAGTGTGCAGATGGCCCCATCAATTCAGATTCTAATTAAGAGTATTTACTCCCAGTGCCAGAAGCAGTCCTCCTTTTCCCTTGCCTTTGCATTCAGGGAACCTCAGCTGGTGAACACAGTCCTTTGGCCATTTTGTGCCCTGATGTGCCTGTCAGAGTATTCCTTGGGATGGAGACTGCCCTGGGATAATGCTGGCAGTAAAAAGGAGTTTGGTTGGCAACTGGGCACTGCATTGACATTCTGCCTAACTGGGATTCTTTGTCGTGCATGTGGGCCTTGGGAAGTTGGAAAAGCCACTTTGCTTTTGAGGAGCTCAGGCCAACCTCGCACAGTCCCAATTCCTGGTAGGTGAACTCCAGCCCTTGAGCAGAGTGTGGCTGTCCTGGAGATGGGGCTTGAGGTCTCAGCACAAGCCTCGGCCTCTTTGGTGGCTTGCCCAGAGCTGAGAAGATTGCTGCTGCTTCAACCCTGGAAGCAAGTAAAAATAACTCCCAAATTCACTTTTATCTTGACCCTCAACTATTTCAGAGCAGGGATTGCTCTGCAATTACTCTGAATTGGTTACTTTGAGGCAATTAGTGTGACTTCCATGGTGACACTGATGGGCTCCCTGGTGAGCTGGTTCATCTCCATCCTTTCCTATCAAGGTTATGATTCCCATCTCTTCATCCTCCATAACCCCCACCTTCTCTGCCTCGTTGTGCAAGTCCCATTTATTTGTGGCTTTGGATCTCCCTTATATACTGACACAATCCTTGACTCCAAGTAAACTATGATGATTACAAAAAAAAAAAATCCTCTAGACTATGACTTTTGTAATTCTCTCTTCTGTCCTTTAAGGTAAATTGAGGCATCTGGCACACCTCAGGTCGTTCTGACTGAAATGCCTTGGAAGCCTTTGGGCTTTGGCATTTAATATTTGACTTCAGTGCAGCAGGGAAAGCTGATTTGAGCTGCCTGATCGTTAATCTCTGGGAAATGAGGGCAGCAAAAAGATTTGTACTTGGAGTGATGTAACAGTGTCCTCTGCATGTGGGTGGGGGACTGGGGGCATGGAAAAGAGGAGAAGGGAGAACGAAGGGATGTTAGATATGTTTTTGTGGAATTTGGCAGGAAAGAGCAGCATCTTTTTTCCCATGACAGCTGGGTTTTTTTAATAGACTATTTGTAGAACATCTTAATTAAATATCTCATCTCATTTTAGTTTGGCTGAGGAGAATTACGATGAACTTTAGGAGCCAGGCTACATCAGTGCTGTTTGAACAGAAGAGTGCTGCTAAACTTATTTTAAACTGACATTTTAAACATTGAATGGCCACTTTCTGTTGCAGCGAATCGCCTTTTTATATTTGCATTGTGTTTTCAAGCAGGATAAAGCTTCAGTGTCAGTGTTTTCTCTGGCAAGAGAGATCCTGGACTCAACATTAGCACAAGCAGGTCTGTGAAATGCAGAGACCATATGAACAATTTGGTGTGGGCAAAATTTGTGCCCAAAAAGAGAAATAATGGGTTATGTGGTTGCACACAGATGTAGCAGAGTGGGACCAAGTCATTGCTGAGGCCCTATTTTAACCATCACAGTGCTGCAATCAGCCTGTAACAGCTTGTCTGTGTTTGTACTGGGCAGGAGTGAGATATTAAATGTGTATTTCTGAGAATGGAGTCTCAAATTTCCCAAAAATCATTGGAATGACAAAATCCACGCATGAGGTTTGTAGCCTTAACCAGAAGGCCATGTTTTCAGTGATGCAGGTGTGAATACATTGCATATTTTGGACCTGAATTGAGTAGCTTCCACTCACTGTTCCTTGCTTTCGTCCTATGATCCTGCCTGTGAGCCAAGAAAATGTAGAAACCTACAACCAGTGTTTAGCAACCGGATTTTATGACTCTTAAAACGATAATGTCGAGTTGGGAGGCAGAATTTGCTTGTGAAAGTAGCTGGTCCATCATGTGGCTGTCGGGCTGCCAAAGCCCGAAAGTTGGGATTTGGGAGAGTCTGGCTTGTAGGCAGGCCAGCCCTGAGGGAAGAGAATGAGTGTTCAACGAGGGTGAAGGAGGTCTGAATGTTCCAGAGCAGATGGTGCTGGTGGAATTGGGTTCGAAATCTCTCCATGCAAGGATCTGAATTAACGGCATGGGTGGAGGCGACTCCCTCCGAGTATCTTGTGGCCACGCTTGGTGACAATTGTCCCTCAGCAGCTGACACAGGAGTAGCAAAACCATTCATTATTTTGTCCTTTACCCCCTGTTGGGAGAGCTGCTCTGAAAATCAATTCCCTTTGTTGCTCTATCAAGATCCATAACTCTCCCTGTGTTGATCCCCAAGCAACTGAAGGTGGAATAAAGGGAGCTCTGTTCCTTGAAGTGATAAGGAGTTAATGTCAGCCTACTGAGGTGGGGTTTTAATCTCCCTCCTGCATTCTAAATTAATCAGATATTTTCCTAAATGCTTTACTGGTTCAGAATTGAGATGGGCTGTCTCCCATCTTCCCACTTTCTTTTTTCCCATGCAGGCAAATCAAATAATTTTATAGGATCTGATAGTACTGGAGTGGAGAAGTGCTTTTACCAGCTTGTACTGTTGACTTTTATGGAGCATAACTTGAATTTATTTCCCTTTATTGTGGAAAGAATGTTTAGAAAGTAAGTTCTGAGCTCGTGTTTGTCTAATAACAGTTCAGAGGTTAATGGGACGATTTTAAATGCATTTGGATTTCTACATGAATATGAGACCTCAGACTTTCTGAGATACACTGATGGTGTTTTAATGACAAGGTAGAATCCTAAATATGTGCATGGTATAATAAACTCACTGAAGCAAAATGGATTTCACTTGAATCACTGGGAAGAACTTGTCCTAAAAATCCATTAATCTGTCAAGAACGAAAATTCGGAATTGTCATCAACCACCTCTACACTTACCACAGGAAGGGTCAGGTAGATAATTTTTGAAATCAAAACCCTGTAAAACTATTAGCAGAGATCAAGTGTTCTCCCAGGCCTGGGCATTGGGATATTTTTTGGATGCTTTATAGGTATGTTTTTTTCTAGGGTTTGAAGCAAAGAATTAACTGTGACCTTTGACGAAGTGCTTTGGCTTTTGTTGCTTTCCATTTATCAACCACAAGCTTGGCCTAATATCCAGTGACAGGTTTTGGATGCTGCAGGCTTTTGGTTAACAAAACATTGGGAGACATGAAATGAAAAGTATCATGTAAATGGATATGATATATTGCAATGCACTGCTTGACCTGTTGGGTGGTGGCTCTGGTTAGGAAGTGCCAGTGACAATAAACAATCTCAAAATGTGGCTCTTAGATAATAAATTATGCTCAGATTATGCAGAAATAGGTACGTGGCTTTTGGTGAGCTGTCCTGTTTCTCTCCGGGTGGCTCCTGCTCACCCAGGTGAACCGGTGGGGATCCCACCTGCTCCTGCAGATGTTTTAAGGGATTCTGTGAGTATTTAATCTGAAGAGTAGGAGCTCTCTACCCTAAGGAGTCGATTCCATGCACTTGCAGTGCTGATCATTTCTGAATTTCTGATACATTTTCTTAAATCAATATAAATCCATTCTTTGAGCTGGCTTCAAAGCTGCCTTTGAACTTGTAAGAGTGAAGCTGCCTGAGAAATCCAGATAAAAACAACCCCCTTGAGTTAAATTAATTAATACTTCTAAGTGTGTCAGAAAGAAAAGGCCTTAGTGGGAATCTTGTGGTCGGGGGGAGCCAATCCAGCCCTTATCTGTCCATACCCATTCGCTTCCATTTGACCACGTGCAAGCCAAGATCTTTTAGTCCATTTGAACCCCCAACCTTGTGGGAAGAAATTGGCTCCTAAATAAGCTAGATTAGTTGGTAATTACATCATTGTTTTATGTAAGAGACTTGGGTATTTCCATCTTGCCGATAATGGGGAGCAGTGAGTGCTGTGTGTGATGCTCAGGATCTGATGCAGCTGCATTGAGTAGTGAGATTAAAAAATGGATTATCATTTCTGGGTAATTAAATTCTATAATATCCTTCACTTCATCCTCTCCTCCCCAAAATAACAGCCCAGTAATCCCTGCGCTGCAAAGAACTGGTAATAATTAAATTGGAATGTGCTAGCACAGCTCTGCCCTCTTGTGTGTGTACATTAATATCTGTGCTGACGGGAGCAGGGAATCCTTTGCAGGCAGCACAGCAGGGAACATTTTAGTGCCAGCTTTTAAAACAGGTAAATTCATTTTTTGAAGCTTCTTTGAAAGTCCTTGGTGCCAGGCAAGTTTCTTTTGATTTTAAAGCCTTCAGCTCCAGTTTGTTGGTGTGCTGCGTACAGATAAAATGGCATCTCCTGGTGGGAATTTAAAAATAATTCTTTAAAAATAGTAAGTGACAAATTTAGGAAGGGTGGGATTCATCTTTCTGCATTGAGATGTCTCTGATGCAGAACAAGTCTCAGCAGATCTCCCGTGCTGCATGTTTAGGCAGTGGAAAGGGCATCTGTGCCATTCCCTGACCTCTCCCAGCCACCTGTGCTGGGATGAATCCCTTCCTAAGGATGCCTGCTCCTCTCCTTTTCCTTGGAGACAGCCCAAGGCAAGTCGAACTCATAGCTTCATTTTCAGACACTTGAAGGAGATGCGGCTCTCTCAAGAGTCAGAATTCCCGATGTCTGTGCAGCTGGAATTTGAGCATCTAAGTCTTTAGTGACATAATCACCTGTTGCATTTATCCCAGCTCTCCAACAGCATCTGTGGCACAGGAATGATGGGCCATGTTTAGCAAGGAGCAGCTCACTGAGGGCGTTTTGAATAAAAAATATTTCCATTCACTCCTTGCAGGGCCTCTCCCCTTCGCTGCCGACGCTTCCAGCTGCCTTATACACGCTGCAAGTCTTGGGATTTAGTCACTGGTTTATTCATAATTCTCAACAATTTCGTTCCCTGCCTGACTGTGATTCATTTTTATACTCATAATTAGAAGGAGGCAGGGTGTGCTTCTGTGACTGTGTAATTAAAGACTGTATCATTAACACATTTGTACAGTAGGGAAGAGTGAAGGTACACAGGCAAATGTTCATCCCAGGATATACTGAGATTTCCCACCTGGAAAACTTCATCCTGAGGCAATGAGGCTGGAAGAACTCAAATTATAGGGTCTTGTAATAGGGAGTATTGAAATGTTTGCAAGACCAGCTTCTATATTTTTTTGTGTGTATATATATATCTCTATGTTTTTATAATATTCCTCCAATATAACATTCTTTGGCAGTGGATGAACTGAGGACAGGTTCTAGGTGCTATTTCTTATGGAGTGGGAAGTTTCAAAGACTGTAATGACTGGATTGTGGTCCTTTCCCTGTTGGAATTTTATTTTGCTTTCTAAAGGAAAAGCTTTTCTTACAAATGCCTTATAACGATTTTAGTTTCAATTTCCATGTAAAATACCTCATGCTGTAGACAGAAAAAGACTAAGCACAGGAATTAAAGCCAAAGGAAGGATTAGACTGGAAATCCCCAAACTACTGTGCTCCTGATGCTGGAATTAATGAGAAGAGAAGCTGGTTATTTTGGGAATGCCTGCAGCCACTTTGTGAGGGAAATAGCTCCCATCCCAGTGTTGCTGTGGGAGGAGACAGTGAGGAGCCAGCAGTGAGTATCTCAGACCACCTCTGCTGTTCATAAGGCATTATATTGCCAAGCCTTTGCAATGGTGTGCTCTGCTTCCCAAATCTGGGAACAGCCTTGGCAAACAGACACCCGGAGAGAGCTCAGACTCCACCTTGCCTGCAAGAGCACAAGGCATCGAGCAGGACATGGTTTAAACAGAGAAGATGAGGGTTGGGATGTCGTGCCTGGGCTTGGATCCTTGAGTGTCTCCAAGTGTGGTGTCTGCATCCTCAGGGACTTAAGAACTAACATGTAAAGTAGCCTGGTTTTTGGTTTTTTTCCCTATTTTTTGGTTTTCCTCTGTTCTGAGCACATCTCTGCTCAGCAGTCAGTGCTGATGGTCAAAATTGGCTGATGCAGAGCAAATAGACTTTCAGTTCTTATTTTTCAGAAAGACCATACTTTTTCAAATTTCTTTTTAAAGGCATTTGTTACTAAATTTCTCTCCAGTGTTACTTGTTTGAATCAAATTTTAGACTTGGACTGGACATGATCAGGCCTGAATTAAACTTTTTATGGAGTAATGATCAGGATTATGTACTTGGGTTAATGTGTGTAAATCTCATCCCCTCCAGCTGGATTCAGGACTGCACGGTGGTATCTCACCAGCCTCCTACTGCTAACAGAGATTTCCCAGTGACCAAACTGGTTTTGCCCCTGGGAACCTCACCGGCACTGGGAGGTCAGGGGGATCACAAGTTTGTGTTTATTTACAGATCATCCCACTTCACCTTAAGGTTGAACTTGAGCAGCACGTAGTAGAAGACAAATAATTGAATAAATTAATTCTATTTATAATTAACCGATTAATCAGTGTATTTGTCTCATAAATGAAACCATCTTTCTTTGGGGTAACTCAGAACTGTAAATGTCTTATATCAGAAAAAACCACAAATCCAAGTAAGCAGCTCTGTGAGATTTATGCAGTGCAAAGTAGCAAGAGAAAATGCCTTTTTTTTCCCATGCCCTAGAGTATAAATCAGATTTAAGATACAATTTTGAACTCTTTCATCTATCCTTGGCTAATTTTCCTGCAGGGGGAGGTGGAGAGTCAGAAATGTTGCTTTTTTTTTGTTGTTTAAACCGCTGTCTTCCAGCCTCCTTCCAGCTTTCCCTGCACCTCGTGGAGCTATTAAACCACGGGAGGCAGCTCTGGGGATGAGTTACGGCTCCTCGCCAGCACCGGGCTGTGTGTGATGAGTTTTATTAACCCCAGCTGACTGTAAATAACGAGCAACCACACGGCTTTAGGGCTTGATTTAAAGGTGTTCCAGCAACAATTTGCAAACGGGAAAACAGAGGGAAAAGGGATTAAACAGGGAACGGCTGCAGTGTAAAGCTGGTCCTTTTTTTGTTGTTGTTTATATCCGTTTTAGAGGGATTTGTGCATACAAACACCTCTATTCTCATGTATATTCACTCACACATGGCGAGTGAAATATGACTCGTGGAGCCTCTTCTGAGTGCTGGGTTTTGGGGTTATTTTTCATTATGACTGAGTTTTGAATACATTAACGGCTCCATTTTCAAACTCCAAGGATGGATCTGGGCGTAGGAAGAGCAGTGTTCCTGTGCTAGTTTTCTTTCAAAGCTCTAATGTATTTATACTGCCACAGTCTCAGTAAAAGAGTCTGAGAAGGGAAGAGGATTTCTTGTTAAATTTGGCTCTGCTAGAAATTTGTAGGATGCTCCTCTCACACCAAGGCAGTCTGTTAGTTTTAAATCTTGATAAAAAGATTGATATTAGAGCTTACATATGCTTTTTATCTATTATCATACCTTGTTTTGGAAAATCCAATTCCTGCAGGGCTGTGCTGTTCTGTAGAAGCTGTTTGAGTGTGTGCCCTATTATTTTAACGTTATATTTGCCCAGAAGATGCTCTTTCCCTCCCTGACACTGGATTTACAAACGGTAGCGGGATTCCTGGCGTTGGCAGCTTGTGAAGCTCAAGGCAAAAAGGAGACAGGCACAGATGGGCTCATCCTCCCCATCCATATTTATTTAACATGGATATGAGAGCATGGAGCTGCGTTTGGGCTGTAACCACAGCTATGCCTGAACCTTCCCCAAGCTCTGGGAGTGGAAATAATGGCAATAATGTCAGCACACGTCTGCAGGAGGCTGGGCTGGGAGTGCGGGACGGGGTGGGTGGCGCTCCACAGAAAATTCCATGTGTTGCCTCTCAGATGTGGATGCTCTCCTGCAGCGACAAGCGATTGTCTTTATGCCGTTGGGAGTTTGCCTTTACAGCAACGACCGAAATTACTTGGAAATGGGGATTGAATCTCCAAACCCATCTAATCCTGCTGCTGTGTGTCCCAGCGAGCCTTACCTGATGATGGGAGCTGATAACCTGCATCCCTCTGGCTTTGCCCAGCTTCCTGCTTTGATTTCTTCAGAGCAAGATGCAATGGTTTTAAACAGCCAGAGGGGAGGGTTAGATTGGATATTGGGAAGAAATTCCTGGCTGTGAGGGTGGGGTGGCCCTGGCATGGGTTGCCCAGAGCAGCTGTGGCTGCCCCATCCCTGGCAGTGCCCAAGGCCAGGTTGGACAGGGCTTGGAGCACCCTGGGATAGCAGAAGGTGTCCCTGCCCATGGTAGGGGAGTGGGACTTGATCATTTTTAAGGTCCTTCTAACCGAAACCATCCTGTGATTCTAAGATTCACTTAATGAAATTCTTTTGTGCTTCTGCTGCCTCAATATCAAAATGACACAATAGAGACCTGAGGCACTGCCTGTGTCTTTGTTAGTTTTGAAAATATCTTTGTGCTTGGATGATGCTGTTTTGCAGCAGGGGATTTTGTGTTAGAATTTGGAAAGGGACAGCTGAGTCCTTTTGGAAAACCTTTCCTACATACGTGGTACCTACCACAATGGATCCAGACTGTGGCTCATGAAGCTACTGCAGAATAAAAAAATTAAAAATACTTCTATTTAACTGCCTTTCCAAAGCTTTTCTGTCCTCTTCTTGTGCCGTATGTTATGTGTGCTTTCGGTTATTGGGGATTTTGGGCAATAACAAGTTCTTCTTTGTGTCTTCTTGAGTCTTTTGCCCCTTTGCTGCTCTTGCTCAGGTTGCTGCAGGTTGGGAAGGGGTGAACTGGGGCTTGGACCCTTTCCGATAATCTGGACTGGAAGGAGGGCTGGGCATGAACTGGTTTTTTCCCTCTGAGATGACTAAAACGTGTTCTTGAGCCACTTCTTAATACTGGTGCTTTAGCAATCATTTCCCCCACAAAATCTCTTAAGAGCTTCTGAGGTCTTTTTCCCCCTCTTCTTTTTACAGCAATTTAAAGCCCTTTTATTAAATCTAAAGCCCACTGTTTGATAGTTCATCCCTAAGCTATAATTACCCAATATGAAGATGCAAGCACAAAATAATTTCCTAGGGAGGTTTACACAAAAGGGAATTACTCATTATTATTTTTTTCAGACCTTTGAGAAAATGTATACGAGGGTGAATAAAGGGAAGAGTGATGATAGAGCAGCACAGATACAAACCTGATGATCTTACTCCTGATTCTGTCAGGGGTTCCGCTCCAGTGGCTTCCTTAAAGGAGCATTGTCAGGAAGAAAAATCACATTGCTGGAAGTGGCTCGTGCAATCAATCACTGGCCAGCGAGGAGGTAGGGGATCAGATGATTCCCTTTTGAATTCAATCAAAACACACTTCAAAGGCATTTAATCATATACTTGGTGCCTGACTCCCTGGCGCAGGACTTTTGTAGTCCCAGAAAAGATAGGCCAAAAGACAATTATGCAAGTAATAAACTCTTTTTGATGTAGATAGCAAGTTTTTTGATAATTGTGTTTTTCTAGACTGGCCCTTGGGCAGATTGATTTACAGCAAATAATGGCTTTTTGTTTCTTCGCTGCTAGAAAGATCTAAACTATGCTTTTCCAACCAGTGCCTGTTCAGTGCCTGGATTATTGCTAGAGGTGACAAAGAAAAGTGTGTCTTCATACAGCAGTGACATAGGAGAAACTCCTGAAGGTCCATACATTGGAAGAAGGTGTTTTATTCCCTTTCTCTCGAGCTAGAGACCCAAATAGCCAGGGATTTGTATTTCCATTTTCTTCAGGAGAATGCAGTGACCCGTTGCACTGCAACAGCCCTTATCAGCAGGCTGGGGGAGCAAACCTGAGGGAGATAAATGCACCAGGAGCAGGTATCCACTGCTTTGTGGGAAAGCAGAAATGCAGGTTAAGATGGTTGTGGCTCTGGAGAGGTTTATAAATAATTTCCATTAATTCTTTCTGCATCTGAATAGAGCATAGAGCCTGGTAATAATCCTTTACTTCCTACAGCCATTTTTGGGGGGATCAGATACGTTCTTGTGTCAAATTTAATAATGAATTTAGACATAGATTTTGAAAAACATCAGAATTGTTTGTCTGCTTTCAATTTGCTTGTCTTAGGGAAAAAGAAGAAAAAAAGTGATTCATGTCTCCTCAGTCAGCCTTGTTGCTATTTCCAAATGAGTTTTAGGAGCATAAAATCTCCCTGCATTTTCCCAATTGCACATTAGCTCAGTGTATCACTGGGGGAAGCAGAGCTAGTTTATCTGCAGATGTGAATGGTGCTCACTCCATACTGGGGCTCACAGTGGCTTTTGATTTCTTAGTTTCCTCTCCATCCCAGCACTTTTAGGCAACTCCTTGGGTTCTCCCCTTTCCCTTTGCAGCCTGATGCTCTGCTCAGCCCTCGCTCTGACGTTCAGCATTTCTTCCTTCCCATCCCTGTTCCCAGCAGGCGTTTCCATGGTGTGGGAGTGGAGTATAACATCCTTCTTGTCTCATAAGTGTGAAAAAACTCTTTCCTTCAGGAATTAAACAACCAATTCTCCATCTCCTCTCTAGTGTACTGGCCTCTTATCTTAGCCCAAACATTGGTGTATATTTTAACCTTTAATGGTACTTTTTCTTTTTAACCTCCCAGTAAGGCATGAACAGATGGTTGAAGACCTGGTGGGGTGTGTCTGGAGATCTTTTGATTATTCTCTATTTCAGACAGCTGCAGGATTTTCTAATTTGAGGCTGCATTAATAGGCACAAAATGGTGAAGGATACTTCCGTCCTATTAGTGTAATGTTGATGGGTACATAGAGTTTGCAGTGTCTGTCCTTGAATCCATGCTTACAAAAGAAGGTGGGAAGTGCCCAGGCGTGTCAGGTTTGGTGTTTTATATCAGATAGTGGCACTCGGAGATGCCAGGCAGGAAGGGCGCACAAGTCCAGCTGCTTTTATAGGATCCCAGACTGGTTTGGGTTGGAAGGGACCTTAAAGCTCATCTCATCGCACCCCCTGCCATGGGCAGGGACACCTTCCACTATCCCAGGGTGCTCCCAGCCCTGCCCAGCCTGGCCATGGACACTGCCAGGGATGGGGCAGAGTATTTCCAGCATCCCCAAGTGCCGTGTTTCTGTGACACCCCGGCACCAGTAATAACCTACACAGGGAAGTAATTACAGAGTGTCAGTGAATTAGGTAGCGCCTGAATGGGCTTCAGGTGTGAAATAGTGGGGTTTCAATTCATTTGTGGCTATTTAGGCAGCCTCTTGACTCTTCCCTTCATCCTTTCACTCTAAGAAGGACAAATGGGAAACATAAAGCCATGAGAAATCAATTAACCTGATCTGGGACCATGCTTATTAAAATGCCTTACTCACAAAGATCCAGATACTCCACTGCAGAGCAGAATTTGGGAACATTTGGATCCCTGATCTGTGCATTTCTGTAAGCTTAGCCTGTTTGCATTACTCTTTTGTTTGGATTACTTCTTTGTTTGGATTACTCTTTTGTTTGGACTGTGAGCTTTTTATTTGTTTTAGGGTAGTTGAACCTTCTTTAGAAGATATTTGACCTTAAATTGCTAGTGTGCACCCTTAATTCTCAGCTCTAACATAGATCTAAATGGATATTCTGGAATTTAATAAAGAAAAACCAAGAAAATGAGAATGGCTTTGTGAAATGTTTTCCAAATTCAGTAGCTGAAGGATGTTGGTTTTAGGAGCTCTTAGTGAAACTGGACTTGATGTGGGTTGTGGGAGAGAGCCTGGTGTGCTCCAGAGGTGATTAAAGATCAGCCATTCCAAAAGATAATTACACTTGGCACCTGCCTCCCGACGTGACGCAGCCCTTCCCCCTGCATGGTTTCTTCTTCCTCACCTCTGATGGCAGAGGGCACGGCGGGCTCCCCAGTCTCACCTTCTGCTCTGTGCTGCTGGAGCCGAGCCCGTGTGTCCGTGGGTGGCTCGGCTCCGTGCCGTGCTCCGAAGGGCTGGAGAAGGTGTCCCTGTGCTGTGTCCCTGTGCTGTGTCCCCCCAGCTCTGCCCCAGCCCTCGCCTGCCTTTGCTTCTGCACGTTTGTCACAATATTGACTTGCAAACACGGAGCTTTTGGGCCAGTTGCTATGGTTACCCCTTGGAATGGAGACTCCAGTCCCAGGCAATACATTCCCAGCCTTAATGAAATGCACAGCAGTGTGTTCAACTTGTAAACCCGACGTGGATATCGCTAAGCAACATCCATCCGTGATTTGCCATAATTACTGCTGCGAGCTCCGCACCATTGAAATGCTGGAGCACAAGGCTTCCTCCTCCACTGCATCAAATGTTTTTCTGCAGTAGCTTCACAGTCTCTCAGACCTGTGATGTTTCGTAGTCCCTTCACAGTTTCAAAGAACTAAGTTTGACCTCTTTGAATTATTCACACCTTCAGACCCCATCTCTCCAATCTCCTTTTGTGTGTATCACCCGTTTCCTGCTCATTCACTCCCAGAAATTTATCTTAAAGACCTTTGATTCTTCTGCCCTAGTTTCAAGGTGTGAATCCAACTCATTTCCTCCAAGCTGCTTCTTGTGTATTTGAAAAAATCCAATTCCTCCACCCAGAGTTGGTGTTGAATTAAACTGTGTGTGTGGAGCTGTTTACTCCGGGATCTGCTCCAGGAGGAGCTGATGCCTCAAGTCTTTTAGAATCCCAGACTGGTTTGAGTTGGAAGAGACCTTAAAACCCATCTTGTTCCAGCCCCCTGCTGTGAGCAAGGACACCTTCCAGTAGACTAGGTGGAAGTTTTCTGCTTAGAGCTTTTATTTAATGTCTGTCCTGAACAAGGTGTTTCATCCACCAGTTTGAGAAGTGGAATAAAACCAGACCCTGGTTAGAAGTCCACACTCCGGCCTTCAAGTCAAATCATTAATTGCAATTACAGTTCTTGAATTACTTGCCTTGTGCAGGCAGTTGGGGTGGTTGGGAATATCTCTCCGAGGTTGTCTGCTGCTCAGTCTGATTCCCTGTGTTCTGTGAATATTTTCCATGTACAGCACCAGAGCTGCCAATCCTAGAGAGGAAGAACTGGTTGATTTATCTGCTTTATGTCCGCAGAGACTACGAGGAGTGTAAGGTAAGAGCTGCCTCCAGAACGTGGGAATTATTTTACTGATGTCATGAAAAAACAGTTTTCTTGACGGTTTCCAAACCACCCTCTTTCCTGACTTCTTTTGGAATAAGGGGACCAAGAGAAAACACAAGTGAAATGAGTTCAGTGTTCTCCAATCCTTGGCTGTGTTCAGGATCTGAGGGTGCAGCTCTCTGGAGCAATCTGTGAGCTCAGGATGTCACCGCGAGGGGAGAAGTGGAAAGAACTGCAAACCTCTGTTGTTCCGAGTGATGGATAGGGTTTTCCAAACTGATAATAACACAGTTCCACAGTGCAGGTTTCTCAGTGGTACTGCAGAGAGGCTATGAAAACACTTCAGTTGAGGGAAGCATTACTACCAAGTGTAAATAAAAAATATCTTGGTTACTCTTGAGCAAAATTCTTTCGTTTTACGCATGATCCATGGCACACTTTAATTCATCTTGAGCTTGGTGAGTAGTTTGGAACTGGTTGGTTGTTTGGGATTGTAATGGTAAGTGGACTAAGGAAATGGTAAATTATTATTTAACAGTGTGTTTTCCTGATAAAATGAACACGAGAAGATGATGCACCCATGGGCAGGAGGAGGGGACAAGAGTTGCCTTGCTGATTCTGGCATGTGCAACAAAGATCTGAAAAGACTTTTTGGCTTCTGAAACACCAGTTTGGTCAGGACTTGCCTCTGCTGGAGAGGTCCTGGGGGTGCTTAGGAAATGGTCAGGCTGGAGGAATTTAATTTAGCTCTTAATTAACATAGCCAGGGGGTTGTATCATTACAGTGATTTCTTCTCAGATCTTGGTTTGCCTAGATAGAAACACAAGTTGGACTAGCCCTCAAAACAGAAAATTATTTCCCTTTTTTGTTGTCTGACTGGAGTTGTTTGGTGTGATTCTGTGTGTTGATTGTTTCTGTGATGGGATGTGGAATCACAGAGTATAGAAAAGAAAAATACGTGCATCTCAGGAAACCAGAGAAAATAACAAATGGATGATATAAGGGCAACACTGACATCTCCATGTCTTCATCAGTCATGGAAGCAAAGAAATAGCGGGGAAAAATTGAGAGAAGACAGCTAATAAATACTCCTCTGCTTGGCAGGCCAGCTTTGGTTTTCCTGAGAGCTCACAAAACAGTCTTTTTGCAGTAAAATCAGAAGATTCCAGGACAGTTTGGGCATTGTTAAAATCCATTAGTTTGGTCTCAGCAAGAAACAAGTGACCTGTCGTGTTAATTAATTTTGGTCTTTCCCACTCAGTGCTTTAAAATGCTCCCTCTCTAACACAGTTTTAAAATCTCCCATAGTTTTCAATGAACTAAAAGGCCGTTAAAAAACTGTTTATTTACTATCAACTCCCCAAAGTGAAGGCAATAAAGTGATTTTGACCCTTTCAGTGCCACTCCAGCAAGGTGCCAGGCAGACATCCCTGAGAGTCTGCAGCTGCAGCATCCCCTGGGATGACACAGAGACTGGTTGGTCTCCTGCCAGTTGTGTCTAAATTCTGTCATCAGTACCTTAAATAAACTTGGGGGGAAATCTGCATTTACAGATCATATTTCTCAGCTGAGGGCCTTTTGCTGTGGGACTTTTTAGGGTTTATAGAATTAATCAGATTTCTCTAAAAAATAGCTCTCTATTGCCCTCTCTTGCTCTGAGAATCTGGGCTTACATATAGATGGAACAATCCAGAGTATCCAAACTGAGGAGATGTTGGCTATTTCTGAGTAGAATGTTTTATAATAATGCACTTTGTAAAGTGTTACATAGATAAATTAGCAGGTACAGGTGAGGGAAGAGCAGCTCAGGCCTGTTCTTCCTTTTCCTTCCTCTCTTTACGAGTGAGGATTGTCAATAAGAACTTTCCTTCTTCAATAATAACTTCTCAGTTAATACCTTCTCAAGAATAACTTTCTGAATAACAGTTTTCCTCCCATGTGTTGTATTTGAGGTTCAGTTTTCAGGTCCTCCACTTCTATTCCTCTTGGAGGCAGGGGATGCTGGTACTGACCATACACGTCTGGAATGCCAGATGAGCACCAGGTCACTGCTCACCCAGAAATTATTCTTACCCCGCTGTTTCTCTTCCACTTCTGCACAAAAGAGGGGTCTCAGAGCAGGAATTATGCTCTTGGTTCCTATGCAGGGTGTTCATCCTCCCAAAGGTGGGACCAGTTGCACCCACCCCACCCCAAACAGGGAGCCACATGGATGCAGCCAGCAAGAATTTACATTTTCATCAGGTTTTTTTCCCCATGCACTCCTCGTTTGTTCTTTTGGCTTTCATTGACTCAGCTGCAGTTGCTCCAGTTCAATTTATTTCTTCACAAAGGGCCTGGAGTAGATACTCTTATCAGCAGAGGATGCTTTCAGAGATGCCTCGTGGCGTTTTCCCCAGGTAGTATCTAATTATCTTTGGGAATAGGAATGAACAGAGGAATACTAAAAGGGCCGCAGTGTTCCTGGCACAGAGCTCTGTCCTGTGCACTGTGTGGTTGTCCCAGTCATGGTCCAGTGCCCCTGTGTGAGGTGGGGTTGTGGCAGATGTGACTGGAACCAAATCTCTGGAATCAGCTTTGTTAAAGTGATGTGAGTTTACAATTTTGTCCTTCCAGGCCGTCATCAAAGAGCAGCTCCAGGAGTCCCAAGGGCTCTGTGAATACGCTGTCTATGTTCAAGGTATGTCCGAAAATGTTCTTTTTGGTAATTAGGGCAGGTCACCCCTGATTTGAGATACAGAGACAATACAGGGGCTAGATGAGGGAAACATATAATTGTTATGTCAAAAATACATTTTTTCCCTCTGCTTGCTCCATTTAGTTTTGAAGTTTGGGATTTTCACATGAAATGGGCAGATTAAATGTCCTGTTTTCTCTCTATTTGTCATCAGTTCCTCCTTGGATTAGGGGCTCCTGGCCTTCAGTGTGTTGGTGTGGGTTTGATTCTGTTACAGATGCATGTTTTCTGTTCGTTACCCACCCCAGGTGATTGTTGTCTCACTCCTTGCTCTAAGGATGGTATTCCTCTTCCTGCCCTGCCCTCTGGCCCCTAAAAAATGTCCCCCAAAATGTGGCATTCCAATTCCAAGTGCCGTGGTGGGGGACAGTGGAGATTTGTTGGCAGGGACATACTGCAGCCTGGAGAGGCTGGGGAAGGGAGAAATCCAGCCTGCATCTGTACAAGTAACTGCCCAAGGTTTAAGGTTGGAGCTTTTGTTCTGACTCCCAAATTTCTCCAGGCACACAGAGTCCTGTCCTCAGACACAAACCGCAGGTGCTGCAGGAGGGGGAAGCACCAGAGGAGCGTTGGTGTGATATATCTGTACTCCCCCTTCTTTCCCTGCTGTCAGAGGCACGTTTTTCCTGCTGAGAATGGATTCATTTGCCTGCTGTATGTTGTCTTACAGCTTTGATATTTCGTTTGGAGGGGAAAATTCAAGAATCTCTTGAACTCTTCCAGACGTGTTCCATTCTGAACCCTCGAAGTGCTGACAACCTCAAGCAGGTGGCACGATCTCTGTGAGTGGTGTTTTATTTGTTGTTTCTCTTGGATGTGCCACCCAGGACCTTCCATGCTTTGTTTTTCTCTTATGCTGCTTAATTCCAGACATGTTTCCTCCTTATCAACACTTGGCTTGGCTTCCAGAAGCGTGGGTTGTTCTTTAAGCAGAATCTCTGTTATCTGCCTGGCCGCTGTTGTGTTTTCTTTTTCTTTGGGCTTCAAGCAGAAAGGTGATACTGATTTCAAGGTCCAGAGCTACAGGTGCTGACCTGAGCTGGGCAGACTTACCCTACAGACCCTTTTCTGTTGCTGAATGTTGTGTTAGGGCACCTGTCTCTTTCCTTGGAGACAGGAGTAGGCTGCAGAGCCTGGGCGTTCATTCCGTACATCCCCAGTAGTGTCAGGATGGATGACCTTGGTCCTGAGAGGGAGCAGTGCTGAGATGGTAAACTCCTGCAGATCTCTGGAGAAGCAGCAAATAGGATCATTTCTCACTGGCAAAGGTGATAGTGGCTGCACAGCAGGGTCTGAAAACAGAAAAAGCATAAGAATTGCAATCCTTTTGCAGGTTTCTCCTGGGGAAGCACAAGGCAGCCATCGAAGTGTACAATGAAGCAGCAAAACTCGATGAGAAGGACTGGGTGAGTGTTCAGGGAATTGCAGATCCTTGTAACAAACTTGTCCCAAGCCAGGGTGAGCTCACACTGCCTGTGGTCTGAGCCTGGTTTGAATCACAGGAGCCAAATCCCACGCGTTGGGGCAAATCCCTGGCTTGGGGCACAGGGAATCAAGCAATGTGTTGGAGCTTTGCAAAGGATCAGTTATAACCACATCTGTGCTTCAAGGGAAGTATGGGGAGGGTTTGGAAACCTCGGTTATTAAAACTTGCTTGAGTAATTGGGAAAGCTTTTGTAATGCAAAACACCATTGAAAATACAGGAGCAGTGATTAAATTAGCTCTTCTGTATAAAAAAACAGAGAGAAAGAGCATTGTAAAGGGAAAGGTGTGACAGTGGGTGAAGGAGAGGCTGTGCCTTGCAGCCTTCTGCAGGTGCCTGTTTTGCCTGCAGAAGTGTTTCTAGAGTAGGCTTGCAATATGTGAGCTCATTCCTTTGTTTCTCAGTACATCTAAAATTCAGGATACAAGGATAGCTTTGGTGTTATTCAAATTACCCTGTGCCAGACAACTCAGAAACCTTTTGTATCACGAGTCTTTTTCCCACCTGCATTGCCAGTGCTTGGCATGCCTGTAACCCTATTTACAACCCAGCAGGCAGATGCCAGTGGGTATTTAGTTATTCCCCATTCCTGGCTCAGCACTGGAAGCACAGCCAGGCTGTGCTCTTCCCTCATTCTACAGTCTGCAGCAACCCGGAGTCACTGATTCAGTTCTGCACAGCGT
The DNA here is from genome assembly GCA_013397845.1 of Melanocharis versteri. Taxonomy (NCBI): domain Eukaryota; kingdom Metazoa; phylum Chordata; class Aves; order Passeriformes; family Melanocharitidae; genus Melanocharis; species Melanocharis versteri. The sequence continues at coordinate 119,555 of VZTG01007664.1, forward strand.
GGAGGCAAACAGGTTAATGTAAGAGAAAGGTCAATGCTGTCTAAGTTGGTCAATCAGTGAAATGCTCAGCAGAATAAAATAAGGAATGGGAGGATCTTGCTTTTCAGGAATGTGCTGGGGTGGGGAAAGGTGCCTTATGTGTTAAACTGTGGGTGAGGAATTAGGGGCATGGACGATCCCTACAGTGTCACCAGAGTGTTTAGGATCCCTAAAGGATCTTCCTACCCTGTGAAAAATTGTTTAGGATGCTAGAGGGATATCAGATATTCCAGTGCTCAAGCTGTGTTTTGGAAAATTAGGCATATCTTCCAGTTTTGTCCAGCTGGCTTGGACACTGTGCTTATCCTACTGATGTACAGCCAGACTGAGTCACCCATGAGGGCAGCTTCCCTGGTTTTAGAGAGTAACATCATGGTGAAGAAACCAGTCTGTGCTCCTTGTTCTCTGAAGAGAAACGTCTGATCTCTCTTAAAAGAGATTTGTCATTTTTGTGGTTGTTGTCTCAGTGGACTGTAGTGTTCTGTGTACAACCCCACGTAAGCTCTGTAGGTACCTGAGGTAATTGGAATTTACAGGTTTACTTGCTCTACAAAGCAAGAAGGGTGTGGGCAGTCACAGGGCTCTCCTGCTGTGGGTCAGTGTTGTCAGATTTTATATTTCATACCTTGTCCTGATTTGGTTTTTTGTTTGTTTGTTTGTTTTTTTTTCATGCAGGAGATCAGCCACAACCTGGGTGTGTGCTACATGTACCTGAAACACTTCAACAAGGTAATGCCAGTGGGAAGCAGGAAGCATCCCAGAAATTTCAGTGTCTTTGGTAGCTTGAAATAGATCATTTGCAGTAAGAGGTATCAAGAAAGTTTTTTGCTTCAGTGTTTGTTTTCTGTGAGCAAAGGTTTGTGAGCTGTCTCTGTTTCCATTTGTGTGTTGAATTACTTTGGGCCAGCTGCAAGTCAGTAAGGTTGGATAAAGGGAGATCAGCCTGTGGCAGGGCCAGAGGCTTTTTCTGAAATTTAGGATTTTTCAGAGAGCATTTCCAGTTTTAAAGGGAATGTTTGAGAAACCTCAAACTAGACAGAAAATGGGCTGTGCTCCAACAAGAGCTGCTTCTGTGTCTGAGCCCTCTAAAGCCAGACCCAGGAGCACTGCTGGTGTTGTAGGAGCAGCAATCCAGGTCCATCCTCTTGAAGCAAGAGAAGGGTGATGGTAAAACCTCAACCCATTTCCCCAGCTCAAACTGCTGCACCTCATGCAGAGAATTCCTGAAGGAAACATCAGCTCCTTGGGTCTGGCAGGATTCAGAGGGAAAGAGTTACGGGGTTATTTGTTGGAGGTGCAGCAGGTCCTTTTTTTCCTCCACAGGAAGCTCCTGTGTCCGAAACTCCTTTTGAACTAAACCTGGAGTTAGTAAAGGAGTTCTGGAGGTTGAAATGCAGTTGTACTCCCAGGTCTGAGCATGCTGTTCCCAGTTCCTCACTTGAACATCCCCTGAGTGCTGGTGGTGAGCACTGAGCTGTCTCTGATCCAGCTGTTCTATAAGGGAATAAACAGCATTTAGACCCTTTTTGTTCCCAGTTTGGCCCAGCTCCTCCCTGCTGCTCTTGCTGCTGGGGTGCTGTGGCCCTTGCAGCAAACCCCAGCTGTGCTCCCTGTTCAAGGCATCCCTGTGAAAAAACAGCCTCTGGAGTGTGGATTCACACTTGGGATTTGTTGTCTGCACTGATGCCTTCCAAACTGGGACCTGCTCACACCTCCACTGAGATTTTCACTTGCTCACTCCTGGAATAAGCATTTTAAGGAAGAATAAGCTGTAAAGTATCAGTTCACCCAACAAATCCAGAGCGTCCCTCAAGCCAAACAAACACAAATCCAGGAACAGGCCTGTGCTCATCTCCTCCTTGGGAGGCCATTGCCTCTTGCTTAGCTTGAAGGTGTTGCTTTTTGCTGCCCCTAAAAGCAGGTGGCTGCTGGTGCAGAGCTTGTTCCAAGGATTAGCTGGGCTGGGGTTTGTGTTCTGCAGGCTCAGGGGGAGTTTGTTGGCTGTCCTCCTTCCCTGGCTGTTGGGGATTACTCATGGGCTGTTGCTTTGCTGAGGGCTCTGTAATCATTTATTATTTTTTATTCTCTGTGGTTGTGTTTTTAGGCACGAGACCAGCTCAACAATGCCCTGGAGCTCAACAGACATGATCTGACCTACATGATGCTGGGCAAAATTCACCTCTTGGAGGGGGAGATGGATAAAGCCATTGAAGTATATAAGAAAGCTGTAGAGTAAGAAATACCCCTTTTTTCCATCTGCCCATTCCCATCCTATGCCAGGAGAAAATTGATTGGTGTCCCAGATCTGAATTGAGGCCATGATTAAAGAGCTAATGGTAATTATTGAGGCTCTGAGCAAAGCTGGCACTTCCAAGCACTTCAGCTGTCTCTGCTCCTGCTGACAGTGTGGCAGGGAAGAAGGGAGCTGTTGGAAGGGCTGCCAGAAAAAAAAAAGTGGAATAACAAATCGACGGAGATGCCTGGGAGCAAAGTGATCCAAAACTGACTTCATCCATCCTGAAGGTTTATCTCCCAAAACAATGTAACCCTGGCTGTCCATCCAAAATCACTGGCTGGGTGTCACTTGCTGCTTTCCCTCAGAGCAGTTTGTGGCTGAGGGAGATGTGCTAGTGCACAGGGAGTTTCTCCCACCCCATCACCGCTCCTCAGTGCCCACCTCTCCTTGTTTTAGGGCATTCCCAAGCATTGCCAGTGCTTTCAAATGTAGCTTTGCCACGGAGGCCAACACTAGAAAGAAAATCAGGAGCATGTTGGGAGCCACAGGAGTATCGATGTAGTGTTTCCTTAAATGTCTGCCCTCACTGCTGCCTAACAGTGGGTGGAGTTGGGCAGACATTTGGACTAATCTAGGATGTTTATTACGTAAATAATCCTTGCTAAGCATCTTACCAGGTTTATATTCTTATCCTGGTGCTCCTCTGCCCTCCTTTCTTCTTCATTCCTGTTTATTCCTGGGGTTTTTTGTTCTCATCTGCCTGTTACATTTTTCTTGCTGTTTCCAGCTCCAGGATAGTCCGTTAGTCCGTGTTTATATTCCACCAGACACAGGTGGTTTTGTTCTGGTTGAAGTTTAAAGATGCCAGTGTGAGTGTGCAGATCAGATTTTTTTAAGTCTTGGTAGCAGGGAATTAAAAACTGACTCCTGTTGAGGTGAGTGAGACCACAAATTGTGTCTCTCTCTGCTTTATCCTTTTTTGTTGTGGTTTCCATCCTATTTATTTGTAATCTTTTTATAAGGTGAATTAAAATTCTGATGAGGAGTGTGTAGGATCCATCAGGAATGCTGAAGCTTGCCTGTCCTACGTGGTCCAAGAGGCTTAGGATGGATGGATTTACAGGGTGGTTTATGAGAGATGATGGAAAATCCCATTTTGTATTTCCAGGTCACTGATTCAGACTCACTTTGAAGCTTAACAAAACCACATTATCTTATTATGCATCCAGATCTATTTCACAGAGCCTTGTGCCTTCCCACCGATACTCAAAAGATATTTGGGAAGCTGAGGTGTGATGTTATTCAAAGGAGGTCCCCATGATGGCAGTTGTTCTAATATTTGTTTTTAAAAATAACAGTTTAATTTCCTGGAGTGATACCACAGTAATGGAGCATCAGAATTCCATGTTCTATTTTTACCCTGTTCTGGAAGGGCTGAAAAGCAAACCCAGGCCTTTGGCTTTTGTGTTCCAGGTTTTCTCCAGAAAACACAGACCTCCTCACAGCCCTGGGCCTACTGTACCTGCAGGTACTAAATGCTGTTACTGTTACAAAAACTTAATTATTTTCAATATAACCATGTTGGATTTTTCATAGAGTTAATTTCTGTCCACCTTTCCATGACTTGCACATGCTTCTCCACAGACTGAATTTAAAAGGACAGAACTTGCTTTTCTATATCTTCTCATTGCTGCTAAAAACAAGCTGATTCCCTGGACCAGAGCCAGAGCAGGAATTCTGTTTGGCATCCACCCTAACCCTGTTATAAATCCTCCAAGTATAACAAAACATGACTAGTCATTACCTTGTTTCTGCAGCAGGAGTCTTGCAAGTTATCCTGAAAAAGCAGCCATGAAATTGTGAGTGTTAATGCACCATAAAGAAAAATCAGAATCAATTTAAATAACAAAGGTGTGCTTATCCTTGCGTCTGTGAAATGGATGGGAAGGGCTGGATTATTCCAGATGTTGGCTTCCCAAAGAATGAACAAGCAAAGAAGAATAGGCAGTAGTGCCTGAAAGGAGGAGGAGGCCCTGGAGCTGCTCCGAGGGCTGGAGCCCCTCTGCTCTGGAGCCAGGCTGGGAGAGCTGGGGGTGCTCACCTGGAGAAGAGAAGGCTCCAGAGAGACCTCAGAGCCCCTTCCAGTGTCTAAAGGGGCTCCAGGAGAGCTGGAGAGGGACTTGGGACAAGGGATGGAGGGAGAGGACAAGGGAGAATGGCTTCCCACTGCCAGAGGGCAGGGTTAGATGGGATATTGGGAAGGAATTCCTGGCTGTGAGGGTGGTGAGGCCGTGGCACAGGTTTATCAGAGAAGCTGTGGCTGTTCCTGGATCCCTGGCAGTGTCCAAGGCCAGATTGGACAGGGCTTGGAGCATCCTGGGATAGTGGGAGGTGTCCCTGCCTGTGGCAGGGGCTGGAATGAGATGAGCTTTAGGTGAATTCAGTTGAAGCTACAGAATCACAGGATCGCTTGGTTTGGAAGGGACCTTAGAGCTCATGCCTGGTTCCAGTCCATAGGATTGAAGTGATTCCAAGCTCTCACATGCTCATACATGGCCACAGTGGTGCCCACTAACACCTGCAGTCCATGAGAAGACAAGGGAAGGGTTTGTCACGTGAACAGGAGAGCCCTGGGGAGTGAGGAATTTGTGGTGAGGGTATTGGGGATGTGCAGAGTAGCGGTTTGTAGCCTCTTTTCTGGGATAGAGAAAGGAGCAGAGACCTGTGAACCCAGAGCTCATTTGTGTGTGAAAAAGTCAGAGCACAAACTCTCTGGAAACCTTAGGTTGGGTCAGAACAGTGAAGCCAGCCAAGTCAAATAAATTCTTAGAATCTGTTCTGTGGATTATCAAACAGGAACACGTGTGTATAATGGGAGCGCTGTAATACTCACTTTTCTAACTATATAACCGAACCAGAAATTCTGGTGCCCACAAACCCTGTATTCTCCTTCTTAACTCCCCTTATTCCTGAATTTCTGATGCTTATGTACTTCTTTTCCCAGACTGGGGATTACCAGAAGGCTTTTGAACACCTTGGAAACGCGCTTACATATGACCCAGGCAACTACAAGGTATGGTGAGGAGTGGAAATGAACCAGCTGAATGAGGGGACACCTCCTAAAGCTAATTCCACAGATTAGATCTGATCCACAGTCAGAGCTCTGCCATCTGCATCTGGGGCCTGGAGAGGCTGGGAAGGATCCTGCCCAGAAAGCTTTTTGTGAAATACATTTTTGGGATGTGTCCCTGGGTGGGGAGTTGGATGTGTGTGGAGGTAGGGAAACAGAAGAAGGCAGAATATGGGATGTTAAATTGATCCCTTTGGTTTTTAATCTGAAGTTGCACCAAAGCCAGGTGGAATTTACTTTGGAAGGAAGGTCTTCTGGATTTTAAAAATCCCAGAAGAGCTGTGCCAGGTCTCTTGTGATCCAAGTGATACTGCATTTTATTATTCTCCCATCTGCTGATACCCTGTGTTTCCAGCTGCTGTGTATATTTCCTTGGCTCTGGCCTGGAAAGCTGAGCTTGGCATCTAGGTTTCATTCCTCGTTGTAGAACTGCTTCCCTTTTTAGGGCTGTTACTTCATTTCTCTCCTTTTTTTCCCTGTTAATGATGCAGAGCATTGAAATGTGTGGTTGACAAACATGAGTTGTTGTGAAAACACCTTTAGACTTCACGAATTTTACTTGTCACTGTGAAATCTTAAAAAGGACTTAACTAGTGTGGTTTAAATATAGTGTGTTGTACTCACTTCCTTTTTTTCCCCCCATGCATATTCCCATTAATTTGCAGTATCAGCCAGTCAGTGTGAACTAGGAGAGCTTTGCTGCATATGTCTCACTTGAGTACGTTTTACTCCCCACTTAACTTGCACCAGAACTATTTCTATCTGTGCCTGGTTGTAAAAGAAATCTATTAGTGCATAGATCTTTTCAGAGCCTCAGGCTCTAAGAAGTACTTCTGTCACCCCAAAAAATATCCTAAACATTTGCAATGTCGTGTTGCGATATTTATGGAATCATAGACTCACAGAATGGTTTTAGTTGAAAGGGATCTTAAAGCCCATCCTGTTCCATCTCCTGCCGTGGGCAGGGACACCTTCCACTATCCCAGGTTGTTTCAAGCCTTGCCCAACCTGGCCTTGGACACTTCCAGGGATGGGGCAGCCACAGCTTCTCTGGGCAAACTCATTTCTGAGACAGTTATGATTAAAACAGTGCAAGAAGAAGCAGACTCAGGTTTGTTCTTCACCCTGTGTTCTGCTCTATAGTGGGAGATTCCAGAGTCCCCATCTGCTCCCACTGTTGGTCTTGGCAGCCCTTAGTAGTGAAATGGTTGTTCCTGAGAGTGTTTTAGTTTAATCATTTTGTCCTCTCGTGTTCTTGCTGTGTCTGAGCAAACGGCACTGTGAGTGGTCACTGTTGTCTCGTCCCCAGGCCACCCTGGCTGCTGGCAGCATGATGCAGGCCCACGGGGATTTCGATGTCGCCCTCTCCAAGTACAAGGTGGTGGCCAGCAGTGTTCCCGAGAGCCCCCCACTCTGGAACAACATTGGCATGTGCTTCTTTGGGAAGAAGAAATACGTGGCAGTAAGTATCTAGTTTCCATTTTTCTCCCATGTGCATCTGATTTCATGCAAGCACAAGGTTCCTGTCATGTGAAGGCTGTTCTCGCACATTTATCCCTTTTTTTTCAAGGCTATCAGCTGCCTGAAGAGGGCAAACTACCTGGCTCCCTTTGACTGGAAGATCCTGTACAACCTGGGCTTGGTGCACCTCACAATGCAGCAGTACGCCTCAGCCTTCCACTTCCTCAGCGCTGCCATCAACTTCCAGCCCAAGATGGCAGAGCTCTACATGCTCCTGGCAGGTGTGGGATGCTCCGTGCAGCTCTGTGTGCATCCCGCCTGGGAATGCCACAGCACAGACAGGAGGTGTGGGATGAAGTAAAGAAACAGGGCACAAAGGCTTTACTAAGGAGCTGTTGCCCAGTCTCTTCTCTCTGGGGCAATAGAAGGGAAAAATGCAGTCAGATCCAGATTAAACATTGGAAAAGACTTGACACATGTGAGACTGGGGTTGGGTTGCCTGAGGAGTGGGTGTGGGTTTCCAGCACTGGATATTTTTGGGATGAAATGAGATAAACATGTCAGAAGTGACATCGTAGGGTTAGATGGGATATTGGGAGAAAATCCTTCCCTGTGAGGGTGGGGAGGCCCTGGCACAGGTTGCCCAGTGCAGCTGTGGTTGCCCCTGGATCCCTGGAAGTGTCCAAAGCCAGGTTGGATGAGGCTTGGAGCACCCTGGGATAGTGGAAGGTGTCCCTGTCCATAGCAGGGCTGGGACTGGATGAGCTTTAAGGTCGCTTCCAACCCAGGCCATTCCATTTAATAGGGTTAATCCTGGAAGCCATCCAGACAACCCTGCTGACACCTATTTTATGACATTCAGAATTGTCCTAAAAATCAGCTGCTTGTGAAACATCTCCTCCTGTGTGTACATTTTGCTTTGGTGCAGTTGCTCTGACCAACCTTGAAGACATCGAGAATGCCAAATGTTCCTATGAACAAGCTGTGGCCTTGGACAAGTAAGTCTTTGTCAGAGCTGTCACTTGTTTGGTCTTGCTTTCCCTCCCTGCTCCTCATTTCCTTTGCCTCTCACTGTACTTCGACCCTAAATGGTTTGCAGTAGGGAAATTCTTTTATTCTTGTAGCTGTGCAAGTGACAGTGTTAAAACTTTATTTTCAATTCAAGTCAGCTCCAAAAAATGAGAGAGGATTTTATTTCAGAGCAACCCAGAGCTGTTTTTTGTTTTGCTGTTTGGTTAGTGAATCAGTGGTGATGACTTTGGATGCCAGCCCTCCTTTTGGTGAATATTTATACACAGTGGAGCAGATTGAATAGAAGAAAACATATTTTTTAACCCGAAGTTTGAGCACAGTGCAGAGCAGTGAGATGCCTGGGATAGAGCCTGTTCTGAATTGGATGGAAGATTTTAGCTGGGAGAATGTGCAAGAAGTTTATATAAAGCAAATAAAAGTGCAGCTCCTTCATTAAGAACATCTGTGTTTGCAGTCTAGGTCTTAAAATCAGAGCGCTTGGTTTCAGAAATGTTAAGCTGAACCTCAGACTATGTCATCATTTCAGGCACAAAATCAAAATTATCTCAGATTTATTAATAGTTTTGTTTCTCTCCCAATTTACTGTGAATATTTGCACCTTAGACCTACCAGCACTCCTGAGCCCAGAATCTGTCTGCAGGTGACAGAGCGGTGCCAAAAGCACTTCCATCTGCAGGGGCCACACAAGGTGGTGATAGATGGGATACAAGGGATAAATTCTTCCCTGTGAGGGTGGGCAGGCCCTGGCACAGGTTGCCCAGAGAAGCTGTGGCTGCCTCTGGATCCCTGGAAGTGTCCAAGGCCAGGTTGGACAGGACTTGGAGCACCTTGGACTAGTGGAAGGTGTCCCTGCCCATGGCAGGGGGTGGCACTGGATGGGCTTTAAGGTCTTTTCCCACCCAAACCATTCCATGATTCTTTTCCTTACCAGCTTTCCATGCCTAGCAAGGCAGGACAGGACCTTAAAGGCAGCTCAGACTCCTTAGTCAGGGGCTTGTGTGCTTTGCTCAAAGAGGAGGAGCAGTAAATGGGCTCTACAGCTTTGCCCAAGTATTTGGCACTCAAGCGATGCTCCAGCTCTACAGTCTGACCAGGAAAATAAACCCTCATCAAAGCAGAAATGAATTCCAACTGCCAGGGCCTGCTGCGGGGAACATCCAGACTGTGAGACTGGTTCAGCTGACATGCCATGGATTTTAGCCAGTTATGATGTGGCTGAATCTGTGTCCCCACAAATTTCCTTTGCTGGCATGTTTGGAGCTGTTTGGAATGGAGGTGGCTGGTTTCCATCACCAGGAATGCTTTTGTAGTGGCCTGGGTGCCATGCTGAGGGCTGCAATGGAAATATCTTGGAAAACTCTTTAGGAAAAGGTGTTCCACTCGTGATTCTGGCTTGTAACTGTCCTTTCTGTGGGTTTTTAGCTATTGATTTTTCTCTGACTGTCATATTACTTCTCAGCTCTTGAAGGCGGTGAAATAGCTCCATCAGGTTCAATTAATTTTAAAACTGGCTGTTCCCAGGACTGTCTGATCTCCTCAGTGTTTTGGCAAAGACAGGGAGGAGGATTTATTCTGTGGTGGGCTCAGCATTCCAGTTTCCTAGTTAAAGGAGAAGCCATGGTTATAAATGCAGTCAGATTTCTTCTAAGGGTTGCCTTCCTTGCACTGGGATAGAGAGTCACTAGGACTGGAGAGTCAGGGCCTGCAGGTTACACTCATTTATTGCCCAGTGCCAGCAGGATCCTTCTCTTCTGCATTGCTCCAGAGGATGCTCCCTCTGCCTTGGCCATGGATGGTTCCAGTTATCCCAGCCACGCTCCAGGAGAGGGCACCAGTCCCTCACTCACATTTCTTGTCGACCCAAGGAGCACTGGAGCATTCCTGCCTGGCCTGTGTGCCCGGATGCTCCTGTGGGGCCCACACAGGGAGCTGTGGGCAGGCAGAGCTCTTCCACCCACCCTGGCTCTCCTGGCCGGGCCAGATGGAGAGGGTTAATGTATCCCAGTGAAGGAGATGGATCGTTTGGGAAATGAGAGTGTATGGAGCAGTTCTGCCTTGTGAAATCTTCATTCAGGAAGGGAGGCAGGAGCGTGCAGGTACCTGTGTTCACCTGTAGCAGTACCTGCAGTTGTGTGTGGTTTCGCAGAGGGAAGGAGAGAGAAGTAGTGAGGAAATGAAATGTAGACAGCACATTCTGTGGTGTGTCAGGTTATAAAATAAAACCCAAGAGCAGGGCTCTGTTGTACTGCCTGTCCCATGATGAGCTGCTCTCCTGCAGACTGGGAATGCTGGGAGAGTCCGAGGTAAATCCAGGAAAGATCATCTGTCTCAGTATGACAAAAGGCCCCATCGCTGTGGGGGCTGGGACACCAGGAGAGTCCTGGGATGGCCCCCAGGCACATAGAACTGGCTGTTGCAGAGAGGGAGGCAGGCAGTGAAGGCATTTATGTTGTCACTGACACGGGAGGCCTTTGCCCAGCAGAGCCCAGCAGTGGGTCTGTCATCAGACACGAGGGTCTCAGCCATGTTCCCAAAGGACTTTGGCTGTAGCCTCTCTGTTGGTGCCAGACAATGAGGTGTGTCCAGCTTTGCTGCTCGGGCACATCTTAGCGTTTTTGCAGCCAGGATAAGTGTTCCCACAGGGAATGTGATGCATCCCATGTGTCTACTGCAGGTGCAACCCCCTCATCAATCTGAACTACGCTGTCCTGCTCTACAACCAGGGCGACAAGCAGGGGGCCCTGAGCCAGTACCAGGAGATGGAGAGGAAGGTCACCGTGGCCAGGGAGAGCAGTGCGCCCGACTTCGACCCCGAGGTTTGTGCCTGAGCTCAGGAGCCACCCCAGGGCTGGCAGCAAATGAGGAGGAGGTTTGACTTTGAGTCCAATTATTAGGAAGAAATTCTGCTTACAAGATTTTCCGAGCAGAGCGGGTGCCTGCTGAGAGCTGCTCGCTTCCTTTCTGCTCTTTGAAGCCCAGTTCTTCAATCAATACACAGCAAGACAAGATTCCCTCTTAATTAAGGGACTGAATTAGCAGAGATGCTTCCCCCAAGCACCAAGCTGTAGCCAGCTCTGCACAGCTCTTTTCTTGTAGTTTTTTTTTGATGGTGTTGTTGACTTCCTTGTTGTCTGAAGTGTCCCTGCTTACAGTGCTCTTCTCTTTTTGCTTCTCGAGAAGATGGTGGAGATGGCCCAGAAGATGGGAGCTGCCCTGCAGGTCGGGGAGAGCCTGGTCTGGACCAAGCCTTCTAAAGAGTCCAAATCCAAGCAGAAAGCTGCTGTGTCAGGGAAATCCAGCTCTCAGCAGCCTTTGGGCTCCAACCAGGCCCTGGGTCAAGCCATGTCCTCTGCTGCAGGATATGGGAAAACCATGCAGCTCCCCCCAGGTATGTCTCCTCTGCTGTTCTTTCAAGTAGAGATGTGGGAGGGAAGGAGAGAAATCTCTCTTCCCTTTGGAAGAGTAACAGCACACATTCAGGAAGGGATTGACTTGCTCACATAGCAGTGAGGGCAATATCTGGTGATAACTTTCCCAGACATCTGAGTTCAGGAAGATGCTCTGTGTAGTGTATTTCACTCTCCTGTTTTTGCAGGGATGTGGGAGGCTGGGAAAGTTTCCCTTCCTGTCTGAGCCACAATGGGCAAGATTCCATTAGCATGGGATTGTGATCTTGCTCTGGAAAGGAGGTGGTTTCAGCAACAAGACCTCTTGCCTTTCTTTGGAAGAGCCCAGGAGCTAACATGCACAGACAGGCTGCTGCAGAGAAGGGAAAGGATGGACAGTTTTCCAAAGTACTTTCATAGTTTCTCTGACAGCAATAACTGCAGCTGGATTGCTCCAAAGCTGCCCGGCCTTGCAGGTGTTGCTGGATTTAGTGGGACTGAGGGTTCTCAGGAGGTGGTGTGAACCTTTGGAGGCTCAGCCCATGACTGTATGTGCTGGGGCTGTGTGGGAGCATCTCCTGAGCCATTCCAAGCCTGACCTCCTCTCACCCCTCAGCTTCCAAGGAGGAATGCCCTGGAGATGTTGCTCATCCTGGTGATTTTCTGTCACTCTTGGTCTTGTTGCCTGTGGACTCAACCAGGAGAGTGGTTGTGTAATCCAGGCCTCTTTCTTCGGCATCCCTGAGGACCTGTTCCATTTCTCACACATGGAATAAACTTTCCATGCAGGGAAGACTTAGCCAGAAGATCTGAAAAATAAAACACACCAAGGGTTTAGGGTGTACCTGAAGGACTTTATTATCCAGATCAGAGAAGGGAGCTGGTTCATAACATCAGTTGGCACCCTAAATGTAAGTGTAGAAACAACTTACGTCCTGTTGTGATTTAATTCTGTAAGTAGTAACTTTAACTGCCTGGAAACTCTCCCCACATTTGCTAAAGCTGTGAACTGAAAACAACACTTTGGCTGGGGCTCCAGCTTGAGCATAAACCAGCTTCAGTGGAACTGGAAGTGGCACTTCCCTGTGAGGTGGTGAGGCCCTGGCACAGGTTGTCTAGAGAAGCTGTGGCTGCCCCTGGATCCCTGGCAGTGTCCAAGGCCAGGTTGGATGAGGCTTGGAGCACCCTGGGATAGTGGAAGGGGTGTCCCTGTCCGTAGCAGGGGGTTGCACTGGATGGGCTTTAAGTTCCTTTTCAACCCAAACCATTCTGAGATTCTAGTGATTCTAGAAAATGTTTTCCCTTCCAGAGCATGAGTTAATTCCTGCATTTGTACTGAATTCTGACAGCTGAGAGACTGTACCTGAGCTTCCTTTCAGCAGGACTTCAGGCACTGCAAGGTCTGGATCACTCAGTGTCAATAAACTAATGTTAGGTGGAAGGAGTCTGAGGGTAATTAAAAGCTGTGATTGTTTTGCACCTCTGCTGCTGGGAAGGGCATAAAGAACGGACAACACAGACGTAGCCATAAAGTAACTTTAACTGTGCTCTCTCCCCAGGTGCTGCAACACCAGCTCTGCCAAAAAAGCCTCCCTCCCTGCCTCTGGAACCAGAACAGGAGCAGGACTCAGAAACGAGCCCTGAGGAGAACTTGGCTCCCACAGGGGACGAGGAGCAGAGGAAGAAGCACCAGAGCCATGAGGCAGTGGAGTAGAGTAGGGCAGCTCTGGGCAGCACAAGCAGTGCAGGAGCCTCTCCAGGGCTGCCTGGGATTTGGAAAAGGGACTTGCCCTGTCCTGCCCCACGGTGGCTTCTCCCCACTGTGAGTTAGTTCGGATGCAACTGTTTTTATCAGTGGTTTTAGCTCATGGGCTCTGCCTTGTCCCAAAGAGTCATTACAGCAACAAGAGGTTTCTGAGTAGCTACTCTTGGTGCAGTCACAGCTCACTACAGGACTGGAGGGTCCAGCTCTCCACAGGTTGGGTGTCAGTCCTCCAGAAGTACATTTAACAAAGCCAGCAGTAGTGATTTAGGATCCTGGACCCCGAGGAGGATCAAACCTTCCAGTGGCTGAACTGGTGAGCAGCTGATTTTGCATAAAGAACCAGTAAACTGCAGCTTCAGGGCTCTGTGTTTGCTGATGAAGCTCTCCAGCTGTTTGACAATGTATTTCCTGCTTTTAGTTCTGCACTGTTGGACTGTATCCTCCATAATTACCAGTCTAGGAGAGCAGGGTTAGTAATGGAAAGGTCTTGGAGGCAGCAGTGTACAGGCAGCACGAGCAGGGCTCTGGGTACATCCCAGCCTTCAGCTGTGCTTTGTGGTTTGCTGCTCTTATCCAGAAAGACATTAATGCATCTTTAGAGCCCAGCCAGGAGCTGAAGTGCTCTCCTGTTCCCTGGAGAACACTGAAAGAATAGGACACCTCACTTTCCCCTGGGTTCTGATAGCCCAAACTGACTGCTTATCTTAAATGTGGGTTTTTCCCCCCCCAGCTGTCCTTTCTGCTCGGTTTTGTGTCAGTTCAGCTCCAGGGCAGCACTCCTGTAAGGATTCCCTCCTGTCAGGAATTAAAGAAAACAGAATTTTTTTTGTAGAGGGCTGGCAACTTGAAACAAACCAGACAAGGAGCAGTGTCAGTCAGGTACAGTGCAGAGATTTTTATTCACATTTAACTTCTTACACTGAAAGTTCCTTCAGCATAACAGAGTGCCTGGGAGGAAGAGGTGAGGATTGCAGAGCAGGGGTGGGCAGGGGCTGGGAATTCTTCACCTCAGCCCCAAAACTTCAATTCAAGGCAGATTTTTGTCCTAGGATGCTTTGATAGGATAAATGTCACACAGGGAGCATGTACTGCACTTGGAGGTATCGTGAAGGAATTTATTTTAAATACATATTTTGTGAAAAGCTTATGCAACAGTGAACCAATTCTTCTATGAAATGAAGCAATAGCACCTTCTTACTTCCTGGAAGCTTCATGTCTAAGGGAGCATTTTTAAATATGTAATTCCAGTTGGATAATAAATAGAGCTGCAATTCCTTGTCCAGTCCCCTCTCCTCCCCTGGGCGTGGTGATGGTGGCATTTGCATGCAGTAAATTACTGGGATCTTTCTGGAGAGCATTTTTGTGCTAATGGTAATGAGGCTGGACTGCTCTTTCAGCTGGAATTAAGCAAGGGACTCTTCAGCAGGACTGCACGGAGGCATTTAGGGATTTTGGAAATCATACCTTATGTTCCAAAACCTGTTTCTGGCATCAGCCATAATTGTAATCCCCTCTTTCCCCCCCTTAACAGAAAAGAATCATGAGCTTAATTTCGAGGGAAGCAGAAACCATCTGCTTTAGGACTTTTCTTCCCCTTTTTAGGGAAAGGTCTGTGATGAACCAGGGTAAATCACAGAGCTCACAAGGTACTTTGCATCTTGGCTTCTGCACAGAAAACAAACTAAAAGACATTCAGACATCAATGCCTGGGCAGCAAGACCTTGTTCCAGCCAAGAGTAATGATCTGTCCATCCAGCAACATGTGTTCAACCCAAAAAATGTGGTGTTGAGGTCCCTGAGACAACTGGATGCTGATTTATGGTACAGGCAATATTAGTGGGTACATGCTGTACTCCTGTACTTGTTTGCTCAGTTGTGACTGAGCAAGGTGGATGTGGGGGCCTTAAAGCTGTTCAGAATTTAGATTTCCCAGGTGGGGAGTGGGTTTCAGTTGGCAAAGCCTCTTCTGCAGAGACAGACAAGCCTCACTGCTGAATGGGGGAAAACTTCACTGAAATAGTAAGCTCCACACGTAAATGCATTCAGAAAGAGCTCATGTTATAACAAGTACTCCATCTGCCAAGATTTTTCTATAAGAGAAAACCCAGTTCTGCTACAAGGAAAGCTTTACCACTCTCTAAAACCACACTGCTCCAAAAAATCCATGTTTTTAATGGAAGATGCAGGTGAGATCTGAACCCAGTTTTACCCAGTCTACACCGAGGGGCACCTTTCCTGAGAAATTCACAGGGGAGGTTTTCAGGGTATTTTTTCCATTGCCCCCCCTTGCATTTTAATGGGAGAATTCCTGCCAGCATTTGTGTTCCTCAGCTGCTGTGAGATCTGCTGAGCACAGGCTGATCCCAGGCTGTTGGGAACAGAGCTCCTGGCACAGGAGGAAATAGCCATGTGCTATTTCCAACCTGCACCTTTCCTTTGCTGAGAGAACATCCTCCCACCAGAGTCTGCATCAAACTCCCTGAGAATTCCGCCTGGATCCAGCTGAGGTACCACATGAGAAACTGCTCTGGAGTGACAGAGGAGGACTTCATCTGACATCTCCAACAGGTAGAACCAGCATTGCTGGCTCTGAGATCCAAGTTTTACTGCAGAGGTTACTCAGACTCAGTATTTTCCTCTGGTTTTCTCCTATTCTCCCCAAAGCTCTGAGGTTCCTTAGCCCAGGAATAGCAAGGCAGCAGTTGTGTGACAAGCCTGTGCCAGTGCTGCTCTGGAACAGAGTGCACAGAGACAATACTGGCACAGAGATGCTTTGGCTGTTCACTCACTCACAACCCTCAGCTTTCACCTAAGCTGCAAGCTCCAAAAGAACCCCCAAACCAACATATTAAGATAACTGGAAATTGAGTTCCATTGTACCATTTCACAGAAATGTCCCGTTACTCAACTCTTTGCTCAGGACATGGCTGGAAAGGTCACCCCATGGCACAGAAATCCTGATAATTCAGTGTATCATTACACAATAAATAGTAAAAAAAAAAAGCCAAGCACAACTCCTGACAGTTTTCCATTGGGTTTTGGAATGGATTTAGTGCTCTGCTGCTCTCCAGGTTTTTGATTCCAGTGGCTAAGGAGTGGAGCTGAGCTCTAAAACATCCAGCACAAAGCAGTTAATGAGGTCTTTGCTGAAGGCTGAGGAAGAACATTTTAGCACCAATTCTGTAAAATCAACTTGGGAAGGGAGGGCAAACTTGACTGGATCTCACACATCCCAACAGGAGATAACCAGGAAACACAAGAAAATCAAGTAATTCTTAGTAATGCTGTGAAACTCCCCTGGAGAGGAACAAAGGTAAAGAGCCTTTAAACTGGCAAGGGTTGGATTTGGGATTGGCTCTTCCATGGCACAGCAGAGAAGGAACGTGTCCTTTGAGACTCTGCCAGCCCCCTGTGATTCACACCTCCCAAATAAACCAGCACTTTACCCTCAGTAAGTACCGTGCACAGAAAAAATGGGAACAATGCTCATTTTGGATCATGGATAAGACAAACACAAGCCAAGGTGGCTGCAGGGACACACAAGTGCAAATACCAACAATGCATAGGTTTTACCATGGAGAGCTGTCACAGTGCTGAGCTCAGCTGCTGCATCTCCAGCAGAATCTGGGTGAATAAACATTTCCAGTGCAAACCCTGCTTCGGGAGTGAGGCTGGCTGAGGTTTGAGTCATCCATCACTGTGCATTTCAAGGTATGAGTAACACAGGAGAACAAATAGAATTTGTGAAGACAGAGGATGAAGGGGAGCAGGGTCAGCTCAAGCCTGGCTTTGAAGCTTTGGTATTTTTGCAGCTGTTGAAGCAGCTTTTCTTTGTTGTCACTACTGTAGCTGTGCAGAGGTGTGAGACTACAGGTGCAGGGGAAGGATTTCAGGAGCTGTGCCTCCCTGTCATTAATTTGGGAAGGCAGAAGGAAGTTAAGCACATCATGTTCACAGCAGGTGAAACAAAGCAAAGGCTGCTGGGCCCCTCTGTTCAATTCAGATTTATTACCATATAGATTGTTCCACAACTTAATCAGGGATCCCACTGGCACAGCTGATGAACAGGTCATGGTGGTTAAGGATTCTCCTTGGGAAGTGACTTTAGTGGCACGTGAGCTCTGTGTGCTTGATAAAGCAGATTTGGGTAGAGCAGCAGCCTGGCCACCCAGAGCTGCTGGGATTAGAGCTGGGACTCACCATGCCAGGCACTCCCAGCACAACCAGAGTCGGCCACAGCAGAAATGTTACCTGTGAGGAGCAGCAGGAAGAAGGAGGTAACAATAATTATCAGTTTAGCTTTTTGGCCCAGATGATTTCTAAGCAGTAAGCTGCTTTTTAATGATTGTTTATAGCAGTTATTTACTCTGATAAAAAAAGGTAATTTTAGCCTGTCATGTTCCTGTTCAATGCAAGCACAACTGACCCTGGGACAAGGTCTGTAGGTGCAGTCACGTGGTTTTAGGTGGCCGTAAGGAATGTCAGTCCCATGAGCCTCACATCCCTGGAAATGGTTTGGGAAGAAAGAAGTGAAATACAGCAGCAGTGCCACTGCTGGTGACAGCTTGTGTGTATTTAGTTTTGTTTTGTTTCCAGCTTGGGAATCCACAGAGCCTGGCCCAGTATCAGGAAAGTGGGACCCAGTGTAAGCCGAGGATCAGTTTCCAGCTGGCAGATCCATGGCCTTTGGTGGCCCTAAGAGTGGAGTGCCCAAAGGCCACTATCCCAGGCTGCAAAACATCCTTGGACCTCTAAGAGAGCCAAAAGGAGAGGCTCTTTTTATTTATTTTCAATTCAGGAAGACTAAACCAGAACTTCAAGTCCTGTGCTACAGGTTATCAATGATAATAATAATAGTAGTAATCATCATCATAAAAAAATAATCTGGGTAGAAACGCTTCCAGTCGTAAGAAGATCCTGCACCTGGATAAAATGCTGAGACTCAAGGGAAGCTCAGGGTGGGATGAGCTGCAGGAAAACACAGCACTGACTCTACTTCTGCTCTGTACAACACAGAAGACTTTGCTCAGGGGGAAAGATGAATACACATGACAGACAGCATTGTGTGCTGAGTCAGTGCAAGTACAACAGCTGCCAATTTTCATCCTTACAGAGCAGTCAGGATGGCTTTTCCCAACAGAGAACAGACAGCAGCCTGACAGCGTTATTGCAACAGATCACTCCACCCTGAGTGACACAGACTCTCCTCCCTCCATTCAGGTGCAAAGACTGACCTGGAACAACCTCCCCCAAGCTCTGGTGAGGCACAGGCTTGCCCAGATACGCTGACTGCACTTAACCCAGTTCTGCTGAAAACTGGCTTGAGAGCTGTGCACATACACTCCAGGTTCCTGAAGTGGCCAGAGACAAAACCATGCTAGAAAGGGAGAAAACCATGCTGGTGCTCCACAATTCTTAGTGTGTGACTGTGAAAAGGTAAAAAAATAGAAGCAAAGTATTTAACAAGGACACATGGTTCTGCTTTTTTAATTTCAAAGGCCAGAGAAAAGAAACTATCGGTGACCTAGTCAAAAAACCCCAACATCAAACCCTAAAAAGGCCTCCTCGCTTCAGTCTTACCTGGAAAACACTGTTGCAGCTTTTGAGCTTCCAGAGGGACCTTCCCTAATATATTAACCTTTCCTAATAGAGGGCAGGGAGACTGAAGAATTTGGCACAACCATTCTCAAACAATCAAAAATGAGTCTCCAGCACTCAAGAGCTTTTCTGTAACACATCAACTGTTAGCAGAGTATTTAGTGTACAGCAAACACAGGCAATGGTTTGGGGGTTCCCTGGCAGGGAAACAGAGCTGTCCCCCAAACAGAAACCCTGACTATCTTCACTCCTAGTTTCCAAAAAACAGGGTGCTGGGGCTAAGTTGAACATCTTTAGTCACAGATATCCAGAATCACCTGTGCAACCTAGAGTAAGTTCGGTCTGTGTCACATTTTGGGACCGTGGCTTCCTCTGGGGCTGGGCACACAGAGAGGTGATTGCACCAGGCAGTAATTCCATCCTCACCCCGAGCAAGGTTTGCAATGTGCAGGGAGGAGACAACCCACAAGCCTTTTATTTTGAATTTACCAGAGGCAAGGCAGGGCTGGGCACTGCTGTGCTCTCCCTGGGATCCAGGGGCAGGAAATTCTCCTGCTGCTGCGCTTTCCAGCACTAGCAGAAAAGATCAGTTCTGAGCTACAAACAGCATACTTTGCCAGCCAGGGATTTTGGTCTTTGTGTCCCTCCCCCTTAAGACAAAGCCAATTTTCACATTAAATATTAAAACATCTGCACCTGCACACAAAGCGCTTGAGTCACTGCCGAGTGACTGGAATGTAGCCGACAGTTTATACCTGGAATTATTCTTTGGCTCTTTTTCAGTTATACCCAGAAAACACACCACACCCTGGTTCTGTTCCTATACCACCACTGCTTCAAATCCCAATCCACGGGTCTCGGACACCGTGCAGTGTTGGAGAAGAAGGAGGGTCCTGGTTTTCTACTGAGGATACACTTCAGAATAGAGCAGTCCCTCAGCTGAAATGGCATCCCCGAGTCCCACGGTCCGGACAGGATCCTTGCACACCAGCACGGGGGTGAAGTGGAAGGAGATGCCTTCCCTGTGCCAGTGCACCACAGGCTCGTCTGGATTGAGGGAGATTTTGGATGGTGCCTCTGTGTGGGAGGTGACGAACTCCAGAGGAGCTTTGAGGAAGACCTTGCTGGTGTCGATGGTGTCGGTGGCACAGGCCTGGGTGCCGGCGGCCCTGGCCCCGGCCGCCACCGCTGCCACCTGGTTGCCCCAGTGGCCGTCCACGGTGACCAGGATGTGGTAGGCCAGGGTGTGGAAGTGGATCCGCGTGAGGTCCGAGGCCCGCTCTGCCGTCTTGCCGTGCTCCTTCAGGATCCAGAAAAGGATGTCGCTGACCACCCCCACGTCGGGAATGCCGCTCCAGGAGGCCAGGGAGGCGTGGGGACCAGAGGCAGACTGCGTGAGGAACAGCAGCTCCTGCTCGTTCAGCCCGATGGAGTTCACCAGGGGAAAGACCTGCTAACAGAAACAGGGAACAGCGGGTTTGCCTTCAAGAGTGGAGTCAGACCTGGGATTCTGTCCCAGGCTGTCGTTTTCGCAGTACCCTGTCGCTGGCTCAGCAGAAGCAGCACCCAGTTTCCCAGTCGCTGCACTTCCACAAGTTGGCAAGAATTACTTAGCCAATAAAACATTCCATTTGGTGCAATTAATTTTCCAGACACACACTTTGACAGTAAAGAGTAACAACACATCAACTCCACATAAAACGTAACACTGAGATCAGTGCTGTGTCAAGCTAAACAAACCACCAGGAAAGAAATTCTGCAAAAAAAATGAGCGATTTTTTAAAATTATAAACTCAGCTCAAATTCAATCCTCAATTTATCTTTGAATGTATAGACCAAATGCTGAGTTTTGATTTCTGTGTTCATGCACTAGTGTGTGCACTGTCATACTGAACCTGATCGAAAGAGCACATCCTTTCATTTTCCTTACCTGATGCATAATGTTGCTCATAAAATCCTGATCAGTCATACTGGCCAGCTCCAGGTGTATGGGAATGTCAGTTGGGATATCAGAGATGGAGGCCACAGCCTACAAGAAAATGGAAAAAACAATCCTAGAACATATATTAATTAAGGAATGGAAGAAGAAAAAGGGCTTTGACTCAAGATACACATCCTTTAATCTTCCTGTGTGTGGATATAAACAATTCCAATGGGATGTCTGACCTGTATGTACTGCTAAGGAGAGGAAATAAAACAACTTCTAGTTTGCAGAATCCCAGGGCAGGAAAACTGTATCTAACCTTAATCTGCTCCCAGCTCAGCACCTTTCTAATGGATTAATTCCAAAAACCTCACAAATCTGAAGCAGCTGCAGAAGAGCTGATCCTAGAACAGGAAAAAGGCCAGTGCCTTGCATCAGGACGAGCCCTCAGCTGTAAAACAGGTGGTGCAAGACAGATGCTCTTTAAGGGAATGGAGGTGTTGATTATAACCTGGATCATCTCAGTATCCAGGATAAAAAAGTGTGGTTTGGCTGCTAGATAAGCCCAGTAACCAGGTCAACACCCTCCAGCCAGGCAACCAGCCCATCTTTTCCCTGGACAAGCCACTGAATCCAACAAAGAACAGTGTTAAAGCATTAGACTTTGGCCATTCCAGCAGCTCCCACTCTCCTTTCGGCATTCAATACTGAGATCTGTGGGAGCTCTGAAGGCACAGCCTTCCTACCTGGGAAACCTTCAAACCTGGGAAAACAAGGCCTTGCCACAAAACACCTGGAGTGGAAATAAAGGAGATTCAGGGGTTCAGTATCTCACCTCCATGAGTCGTCTCTGTCGCATCTCCTTGCTCTGCCCTTCCATCATGTGAAGTCCTGAAAGCACCACCAGGTCTGGCTGGAATTCATCCAGGCTGGACACAAACACTTCCAGCATGTTCAGGGCGCCATTGGACAGGTCGTGGGAGAAGATGAAGCGGTTGGCAGCGGGTGCCCTCACTCGGCCCCACTGCTCACCTGGGGTGGAGCAAACAGGACCAAGTGTGTGTGAACTGGTTTATTCCTGGGCAAGATCACAAATTCAACGGGCTCCATCAGCAGCAAGAAAAGCCATGGAATTGTTTTAGCCATTACATGAAGATTACCCTGAGTTTCATCAGCACGTGGTTAAATCTGTGTTTTCAGGGAGCATTTTAGTGTTTATGGAGCTTCAGAATGACACCCCTCAGGCTGCACCAATCTTAGTGATGTTCAGGGGTTCCATTGAACACTCAGCCTTTGGCAAGGTACCTGCTTGATATTCCAAGATAAGATGGAATTCATCTCTTTCCTGCATAGATTCAGGTGGCACAACCACATTGTCATCGAGCAGTTCATGGAGTTTGGGACCAACTGGGCCACAAAGGAGGATCTAGAAAACAAGGAAAAACAAACAAGGTTTCCCTTGCCATGTCCCTTGCCAAAATTTAAGCATCACCTAGACAACTGATTTTAAAAAGTTAATAATTCGATTTTTAAAAATCAGCTTGGAAGTCCAACCATATGTTCCACCAGCAGAACCTAGGAAATGACTGCCAGATCCCCAAAACCTACACAGAAGTAACATGAGACAAGCAAATCAAAGAACACGAGCAAATGGCATGAATGTTTAGAACATGTGTGTACCTTCAGGTCTGGATTTGTCGCGAGCTTCTGCCCGATGAGAGCAGCATTTCCTCCCACGTAAAGCTGTAAAACAAACAGAACTGGGTGTGAGCAACCCTTTGCTTTGGGACACATTTAGTCCTCAGCACAGGCTGGAGATTTTGGCTTTTTAGAACAGGGTTCAGCAGTACCCAAGTTACTAAAGGTTATTGGGGCTGAAGGCAAAACAATTTTACAATTCTCTGTGAGATCTCAACAAGTTGAGCATTCTTTATTTTTAATCTAAATATTCACCTTCAGGTTAACGGCCCTGTAAAAATCAATTAATTCATAACACTGACAGCGCTGTAAAAACCAACTTATTCAGCACATAAACAGCCTTTACTCCTGTGCATCCTCTCTGTGGCTAAAGCCCTGTGGGTTTTTAGCAAGGCTGACAAGGAATCATTTAAAAACTGCAGCAATTCTTCCTCCAGTTTGAGGTCGAGATGAAACCTGCTGCCTGTGCCCATGTGAAGTGAAAGGAACTGTGGAAGTTTCTTCAGTAAAAAAGGTCAAACTTTCCAGTGAAACTCTGATTTGAGCTTGAAAAACAGTGAATATGGTTTGTCCTGAGGGTCACAAGTGCTCAGATGAGGCCACGGAGTTGCTCCAAGGGCTGCTCTGGAGCCAGGCTGGGAGAGCTGGGGGTGCTCACCTGGAGAAGAGAAGGCTCCAGGGAAACCTCAGAGCCCCTTCCAGACCCTAAAAGGGCTCAGGAGAGCTGGAGAGAGACTTGGGAGAAGGGCCTGGAGGGACAGGACAGGCAGGGGGAATGGCTTCCCAGTGCCAGGGGGCAGGGATAAATGGGATGTTGAGAAGGAATTCCTGGCTGTGAGGGTGGGGAGGCCCTGGCACAGGGTGCCCAGAGAAGCTGTGGCTGCCCCTGGATCCCTGGAAATGTCCAAGGACAGGCGGGATGGGGCTTGGAGCAGCCTGGGATAGTGGGAGGTGTCCTGCCCATGGCAGGGGATGGCACTGGATGGGCTTTGAGGTCCCTTCCAACCCAAACCATTCCTGGCTTCTCTCCCAGGAAACAGGCCATACAGCTAAAAATCAGGTGATTCCTCACTCCCAGCCTCATCCCAAGGTGTTGGAGGCTCTTTTACAGCCTCAGCCCCATCTGGCTCCCAAGCATCTTTGACATTTCAGTTTGGGAATGTCAGCAAGGGAGAGACCATTTAAACGCCCCCCCCATTTGCAGCAGGGGCAGAATCTCTGGAAAACAACATGAACACAACTCAAGCTACACCACAAGTTTCTTCTTAAATGATTTGCTCTCTGGTGGGAGAATGAAAGTCAGCAGTGATAAGGAAGTAGGAAAGAGGATTCCTAAGGCTCCTGGGTGCAGACCCACCTGTGCTGCGGGGTGCTCCGAGGCTGTCCGTGCAATGTCCTGGAATGCCTTGGGGTCGCTGAAGAAGCGCTCGGCAGCCGCCCCTCTCTCCATGAAGTGGGCAAAAGCCTCCCTCAGGTCCTGCCTGGAGTTCAGGACCGCGTGGTTCTTCCCATCACCAGGCTCCAGGCCCAGCGCCTCCAGCAGCTTCACCCCGGACAGAACCACGTCCACGCAGGCATTGACACTGGGAGAGAGAAGGAAAAGGCGTCCTGGGAAAACCAGACAGACCTCAGGGCACCTGGGAGTGCAGTGAGGTCACATCCCTGACTGTGCAGCAGGAGAACAACCTACCAAAAGGAAAAAAGGCACAGGAATTTCTCTCCTAAAGCTTTCTCCACTTGACTGGCTTTTATTGTGCTCAGAGAGGGATTTCTAACTTTCTGCTGAATGAAAACAAGGAAAGCTGCATAGCCCAAAGGTGGTTGGGTATGTTACAATACAGAGTCTACTTTATTTCCTGCCTTGGGATCACTCAAAAAGAACAGGCACAATAACAGCAGCGTTTTAAATTTTTAGAAGCTTTTAAAAATATATGTATTTTGGGTTGAAAACGTGCATGTGATTCAAAACTGTTAAAAACAAAACTGAAAGTGTTTAAGTCAGCTAGATCAGCCTCTGGAGTTTCAACTATTCCTAATAATACCCAAACCTACACACAAACTCCCCACACAGGCTGGTTCTGTTTACAAAAAGTTAAGAGAGCAATTTGTCAGTTGAAATATTTGAAAATGGCAGTTTCTAAAGGACCATTCCAAACTCACAGAACCAGCATGCAGTTGAAACAGGAGAAAAAAGCTGCATCACAAAGGGAGGGATAAGAACCATTTCAGCAGATCCAGGCTTTTTGGAAAGTCTAACTTCCAGTCCCCATTTCTCACTGATTTAATCACAGTCTAA
Organism: Melanocharis versteri; assembly: GCA_013397845.1. NCBI lineage: Eukaryota > Metazoa > Chordata > Aves > Passeriformes > Melanocharitidae > Melanocharis > Melanocharis versteri. Next base: position 144,120 of record VZTG01007664.1, read on the forward strand.
TTCAGACTAGAGGACAGGAAAGTTTCTGGCTGGAACCAGAACCCCAGGAAGACAATTTAGAAACACTTGCCCTTGTCTTACTCTGTGGTTTCAGAGCAATATCAACATATAGCAAATACTTCCTGAGATGACACCAGCAATTGCATAGAGATGCAATTTAGACATCTTCTGGAGCTGCTGTCAAGTGCCATTTCTGCTCCTCTGCCCCACATTTCCCTGACAGGGATCCAAACCATCTACCAAACTCATGCAGGATCCCTGACTTTCTCCACAACTCCCCCCACGACATTCCAAGGGCCAGTTCCTGCTCCCTGTCAGTGTGGAGTGCTCAGCACTCAGCACTCCCTTAGCAGTGACCTCTCAGGAGTTGGATTTGGGCTGCAACAAAAAAAAAAGCTGCATCACACGAAATAAGGGACATGAAAAACCCTGAGGCTTTCCACTCCATGAGATAACCAGCCCAGAAACCCTCCCGATGTACATCACCTCCTACACCGAGGACAGAGAAATTCGCTAACATAGCGGAGAAAAATCCTAAGTTCAAGCAGCATTTTAGCCCCAGTTTTATGTTTTAATGAATCATTACAGATCCAAGGGGATGAAACTAAGTCACATTCCTCTGCTGACACAGAGCTACACAGCCATGGAAGTAGATAACTCCTTCCAACACCCAAAGGCTGAATGTTCCAGTCAAAGTCAAGTTATCCTGCTATGTCCATATATTTAAAATAAAGTGAGTCAAGCACTAAATATAACATCTGGGCTAATGGTCAGACTTAAACCAAGCATGTAAGATCAATGTGACATTCCTAAACTTTCCCCTTGTTCTCTTCCCACTTTAGAAAGAGAAAGGGTGTTGAATTTCCCTGAGCTCAACATCCATTGCCTATCCCTCTCCCTTCTCTCATCATCTCTCTCCAGCTCTGCCTGGACTTGGTTACCTCTTCCCAAAGGCGAAGGCTTTACTCCTTTCTCCACTTTATAAACTTGTCTCTGGTACCTATTTATTGCCAGCCTGTGCTGGATGGACCAGCAGCTCCAACTGACCCAAAGCCCAACCCTCAGACTCTGGACATAAATTTGTTTTACAGACAAGCAAGCTGGCAATAATGTCTTCGGAGAAGGGCAGCCAACAGGGCCTGAGCCCAGCTTAAATCCCCACCACAAGAGTGTTCTGGATCATTGATCCCCTCGGCTGATGTCCAACTCTGACTGAGCAGCACTGCGGGAGGTGCTGCACTCACGTCTGACTCTTTTCCATGGAATCACGAAATGGTTTGCGTTGGAAGGGACCTTCAAGGTCATCTGGCTCCATCTCCTGCCATGGGCAAGGACACCTTCCAATAGCCCAGGGTGCTCCAAGCCCCCTCCAGCCTGGCCTTGAACACTTCCAGGGATCCAGGGGCAACGGTAGCTGCTCTGGACAACCTGTGCCAGGGCCTCACCACCCTCACAGGGAACAATTCCCTCCCAGTATCTCACCTAATCTTGCCCTCTGGCAGTGGGAAGCCACTGCTCCTTATCCCCTCCCTCCAGGCCCTTGTCCCAAGTCCCTCTCCAGCTCTCCTGGAGCCCCTTTAGGCCCTGGCAGGGGCTCTGAGGTCTCCCTGGAGCCTTCTCTTCTCCAGGTGAGCACCCCCAGCTCTCCCAGCCTGGCTCCAGAGCAGAGGGGCTCCAGCCCTTGGAGCATCTCCATGGCCTCCTCTGGATTCGCTCCGCGACTCCACGTCCTGCTGATGTTGGGGACGCCAGAGCTGGAGGCAGCTCTGCGGGTGGGGTCTCACCTGGGCGGCGCGGATACCTCCCAGGTACATCGCTCTGCGCGCCGGGGCCGCAGCACATCCGGACCCGCACATTCCATACCCACACACGTGGACAGCGGGATGCGCATCCCGGCCCGGGCGCGCTCCCCGCCCCGCCGCCAGGGGCGCTCCCCGCGCGCTCCCGCACCTACCCGACGGCGACGCGCGCCCAGCC
>VZTG01007664.1:146182-250122 GCA_013397845.1 Melanocharis versteri
GAGGCGGGGCGCCGCCGGCGGGGGCCTCCTTACGCCGCCTCCGTAGCGCCCCGCCCCCGCCGGCCGCCGGACGGCGCAAACCGCTTCGGGAATCGCGGCGCGCCGCGCCTCCTGCGCAACCTGCGTGCGGCTCGGCCATGCCGTTACGTCACCTGCGTAGCTTGGTACGAGAATAGCGTAGGCGGCACGGGGCGGTGCAGCGTGAGGGGAGATGGCGGGGCCGCAGCTCCCTCACGGCACCGCCGGGCCGAGGCCTCCGGGAACGGGCCGGGCCGAGGCAGCCGGACCCGCGGGCAGCGGGGAGCCGGGGCGAGGAGCCCGCGGTGAGCACTGCCATGGTGCCGCGGCCTTCAGTAGCGCTGAGCTGGTGTCTGGCTGGGCATCGTGCCTGCACCCTCCTATGTACGTGGTACTGCTGCTTCATCCCCTCCCCGGGGTTCCTCCTCACGGTGCCGTCATTACCTTGTTCTCCAACAGCTGTGTGGGTCTGTGTTGTATTTCCTCTCTGTCCCAACAGCGCAGTGCCTGTGGTCCCACAGCTCCTTTGCCCTGCCTCACACCAGGGTTTCTCTGAAGGCTCACATCCAGCAATGCAGTCACTGTCCAAAGTTAATAACCAACCCTAGTATACATTTTTTCTTTTTGTGTGGAAAAGTTCCCGGTCTCGCCCTTTTCCGTGCCTTCCCCAGGGTGAGATGGCCTCATTAGACCTGTCCACGCCCCTGAGGCCACCTGTGCTGGGAGCGCCCTTCGCGGCCTGGTGCATCCTTCATAGAGATGCTGTAGTGAGCAAGAAGGGAGGTTTCCTTTTTAATGAAAGGGAGTTTTTCTGGGCTTCTTTAGAAATCACAGGCTGAGAGATTTCTGACAAAATTTGCAAGAGTTTGGCAACTGTGTGCCACAGCGCGTTGGCTGAGGCAGCTGATAATTTTCTTATTCAGTTCTGTGTTGTGAGTGATTGTCATCTCCTCAGACTGACAAAGCAAGCAGTAAAGGAGATAGAATAGTGGAAGGCTTTTTTGTTGATTTTTCTTTCTTTCTAGGATGGTATTTAGTCAGCAGCCATTGTCATGGATTCATGTTTGGCCCTCAGGGCTCATTGGCTGCCCATCAGGTTCTCTTTCTTACTAGGCATTGCCATAGAGAACTTCCTCATATATTTATGTATTCTCTTCCTCTGAAGTTATTCCTCAGAGCTTTGAGGATGCAAAGGTGGGCAGGCTGGGCGGATGATAGAGGCTGGAATTGCTGGTGAAGGAGAGAGTGAGAAAAAGCCCTCCTCACCCGATGGCTGATGGTGACCAGGGTCACTGACTGGGTTTGTTATAATAAAGTGTTATAATAATGTGATGAGCTTTAAGAGCAGAATCCTGAAAACTAACTAGAGGCCTTTCTGCCTTCCCTGTTCTTCAACAGATCTTTCAAACAGTTCTTTATCCTCCAATACCTTCCTGCCATGGCGCCCCTTCACAGAGCAATCCTCCTCTCCTCTCCTCTCCTCTCCTCTCCTCTCCTCTCCTCTCCGCCCACCAGAGTTGCTCTGTTAATGTGTAATCCCCCTTTTCCTTTGCTCAGGTGGTCTTTGGGTTATGTCAGTAGCTTTTTCATTTGAACAGATTTAATCATTTCCCCTTCAGTGCTTCTCTGGCTGATGTTTGATCTGTCTGTGATTATGAAATCTCGCTGGTTTCACACTCCCTGGGGAAGAGGCCTGTGAGGCTCTCATGATTACAAACAGCCCTCCAGCCGGGGCAGGCAGAGAGAGAACAGAGTAAATACCTGCCCAAAAACCCTGCTGCAATGAGGGCTTCACCTGTGGGACAGGGGGTATTTATAGGCTTGTCACAGAACATCATAATTAGATGTGCCCACGGGGCAGCCTCAACCCAGAGCGTTGTCACCGCTCGGGGACCCTGTTATTAGTCCCATGTCAGGGTGTGGCTGTGAGCAGCAATCTGACACAGTAATACTTTGGGGAATTAAGGCACAATTCCACTTTGGGGTGATTAGTTTGTCACCTGATGCTGATGCAGTTGTTGCCCTGAAGACTAAAGTTGTTTTTCTTTTTTTTACAACACGTGCAGTTTCCACATCAACGCAATGGAAGCTGCTGAGGAGGAACCACCTCAGCTTGATCTTTGTAAACTGCTGGTGGTCGGCCTCCATGGACTGTTCTGGCAGTGCACTTGAACAAGGCTGCAAAGATAATTATAAGATTCATTTTACAATCTGTCAACAAAAATAAGAGGCTTATAAAAAGACAAGTTCCCTCAGAGAACCTGTTCAGTTAAAGAGCTAAACACCCATTTCTTGGTCAACATTTATTTTTTAAACCAATGGAGATTTAGATTTGCCTCAAACAGTAAAATTAGAGGTGAAACTGTCAGCTGAGAACTGAAGTCCAGCTCCTTATTGCCTGCCCTTGAGCCACCCCATGAATTCCAGTTAGAGGTAGCAGAGTGGGACACAGGCCTGTTTGATGCATAGGAGCTAACTCAGACTGAATAAAAAGTATTGCTTAAATACCTGTTTAACTATGGAAACAGCAAGCTGATTGCTTCTGGGTTGCTGCTGTGTCATTTCCAAGAGCTGAAACTGATCTCAATGAGTTTTCACTGGGATACGTTCATTAAAAGCATGGGAAGAGAAGGGTAAGAGTTAAAAGATTTTTTAGAATGGAAAGAGTTAAAATGTAATGTCAACAGTTTTCCTTCATTTCTTTTCCCTGGTGTTATCAAGAAATCTTTTTCTTGACAGTTTTTTGGTATAAGCTGCTTGTGACTTGGGGGGGGTGGTAGAGGGACAGTGGTTTTAATCAGTGTTCAGTTATTGGAAATGGAACTTGTTCCCTTTAGGAAAAATAAGAGAAAAGGTGGGAAGAAAAGAGAAAAGGTGGAAAAATCCCCTTTTTCTGCAGGAAGCAGACAAAGGATGTGTTTCTTGCTTGTTTGAAGATTAGCTATAGAGAGTTGCACAGGTGGCACGTGTTCTCAGGCCACTCAGAGCTGACAGACCTGGATGTGTGAGCTTTTGACCTCACTGAATTTGCTTTTCAGACCATGGGCTTGGTCTGGAGAAATGAGGGTTTGCCAGACCCTCATTAGGCAGGAGGCAAGAGGGAAAGGAACAAGGGTGGGCAAGTGGAGAAAACAGCAGGGAGGAGTAAAAGCCAAAGCTTCTAGTTCCCAAAGGAGCTCTGGAAACCTGTTTTTCTTACTTTGAACTGACAAGCTTGAATCAATTGTCTTTACTCCTTATTAAGTTGAGTTTCCATATTCAAATGAGCTCATTCCCTTTGACCTACTTTGGCCAGTTAAACTCTAGGCCAGTGCACAACACAGGGAGGGGAGGAGCGTTCCCAAAGTATGAATTCCTTTATTGTTGTTAGGATCGGTCATGTGTGTCTGCAGTGCCTGGGATGGAATCTCTAGCTGGAGCTAATGAGCTCTGGGCAGGACCCAGGGCATGATTTGGATGGCAGGTCCTTGCAGCCCTCTTAGCTCCCATCCTGTCCAACACTCCCAACGTGTTGTCCCTTATCTCTGCCTTCCCCAGGCACCCTGAAGTCAGTTACTCAGGTTTTCTGTGTCCAGCTCACTCATCTGTGTGTCATCAGACCTTGCTATCAGACTGCCTTTGTTCACAGGCCTCATTTAATCTGGTCTGGGCGCTCTTTCCAGAACCACACGTCACTCCATGTACATGGAATCAGTGCCTACCCATGACATTCCATGGGAGCCAACAGCAGGACATGTGGGGTGGGTGGTTGCTACTGGTATGGCTTCACTGGGGGAGGAGAAGAAAAAAATTGAAGGTAGGCTTTTTGGATGGATCCTAATAAAGGCCTGGAAAATTTAGAAAGTTTCTTCCAAGCCATGCAGATGAGCAGAGGAGCTCTAATTAAAATACAGACTCTGTGTTGTTCTCAGAAACTGGGCAACATTCCCTGTCTGAGCTCTGCCAGCAGATCTCAGTCCTGGACTTCAGCAGCCACTGCTGCTCTGCTCTGTGAGACACCCACTCAGCTTGGCCAGCTCAGATCAATCTCAATCGGAAACATCTCATGCTGTTCCAATTCTGGGCCCTTTTTGAGCAGAAGATGCCATCTCTCTACTAAATTGTGCCAAATTGCTTACTTTTGGCTGCAGAACTCATTCTCACTTGTCACCTAATAGGATACCTGGGGACTTCCATCTACGCTGTCAGCAACGGAGGAAGAATCATGTGCATGCCCGGCCCCCTGCTAAGCCCCTGATTATATAGTGATGTGTTAATAACAAACACTCTTTCATGTCTTGGCAGTTGCAAACCTCTCCTCAGTAGTGCAGCGCTTCAGAAGTAGAATCGCATGGGAAATATGCAAGTCCCAGTTTCAAATAATTAGTTTCAGCTTCTCTGGCAACTCTGTTCCCAGAATGAGAGTTGGGAAGAGTCTGAAGCTGCCAGATGCCACTTGTGTGGATGTTCTGCAGAATCTGAGCCACGTTGGAGCGATTTGCTGTTGCAGAAGTATTTCTGCACAGCGAATCTCTTCCCCTCCCTCCCAGGTTATGAATCTGCCTTCCTTGGAGACCTTGCTACCTCCCAGTTTTTGAGAGCTCATCAGTGGGAGGTAGAACTGTTTCCATCTTGCCTGAGACACCAGGGCTGGAGCTGGCATCATCCATGTCCAAATTTATGCATTTCTTTCAACTGGAGCCAAACTGCTGGATTTTGCAGTGCTGGTTGCTCACACCCTGTGGTGACCACTCTGGCTTCCAGAAAATGCACAGGAAAGGGAGAGGCATGAGCCACCACCACCTGTGCTGGTGAACACCACGAGCAATCAGAGGTGGTGGCAGTGACTGCTGAGCTGCTTGTTTCTGGAGCAAATGGTTCCGATCAATAGAGATGGAACAACTAAAATTTGTGGGAAGAAGACAGATTAGGAAATTATCTTCAGGAAGTGAGAAACTTCGGTAGGAAGGTGTTTTGACTGCATTTCCAATCTGGCTCCTGTGAAACTCCAGCTGCAGCACTGTCAGGAGCTGAGGGCTGCAGCTGAACCCCTGTTTATCTATCAGGTGTGGCCCTTTAAACGTGAGAGTGATTAGATGTGTTAGAGGTGTGTTGCGTGCTGTTCAGAAGAAAGGATGGGTGTATGTGAGCAGAGCAATGCTTGAAGTGTTTTCATGTATTCTCAACTTGGCAAGGTAGAAGATGGATGACAGATGCTCAATCTTATCTCTGGGAAGGAACTCTGAAATTCAAACTCAAATTATTCTGCAGTCCCCTACATCCAACCAATTTGCAAACCCATTGGTGAGTGTTCTGTGGGTTGCATCTCATTGTAAATACTTTGGATTCCGTATTATGGTTGTTATAATTTATACTCACATCATTTCAGCACTAACAGCAGTGCCAGCGTTGTTGGGAGTGAATGTGCCTTGAAATGCTTGGTGCCTACTGAACCTGACCTAATTCCTGTGATACAAAGGGCATTGCTGAAACCTCATCATGTACCTCAAACTAACAAACTGGTGTCATATAAGCCCACCAGCAAAATTACATGCCAAAAGGGCAACCTTTATTTCTCTTACTGCTGTAGAAAACTCCCAAAAGCTAGATCCTTGAGAAGCCTTTGATTTGCAGCCTTTAAGGCTGTAGTTGCAGCCCTTGCTGTGGCAGAGGACTATGGAATAAGGATTTAGGCAGGCCTGGAGAGGTGAGAATAGAGAAGCCAAGTGTTTGCTGTGCTGTAGGGTCTGTCAGCTTGCAGAGCTCGTGGGGGGGTGCTTCTGAGGGCACTTTGCAAGGGACAGGACAGCCTCAGGTCAGAGTTCCATGAGCAGGGGAGAGGGAAAAGAGAGGGCTGAGAGCCCCACAGTTTTACCAGCAAAAATACACTTGAGCCATCAGTGTGAACAGAACCTGTTTCTGTTCCTCCCTTGGCGTGTGTCCCATGCATGTCTGGCATAGCCAGTCTGGGTCGTGGGCACGGGAGTGTGTGTCCATGGGGAGTGGTTCTCTCCCACTGGCTCAGCTGCCATTTTGCCACTGCAGTCACCCACAACCCTGTGGGAGAATCACTCAAGGTGGGGACAGCGTGAGGTGACATCAGCTGCTCATCCTCAGGGATCTTGCCTTGCAGATCATGTCACTTCCCACAGAGCAGCGCCAGGGCCACATCTGCCCCACCCTCCTGATCCCTGTCTCTTCCTTGGCACCTTCCAGGCTGTGCTACAGCTCCAGGAACTGCAGAATGTGCAGTCAGGTGCACAGTCCTGCTCTCTCGGAGGCGGCCGATCCGGATAGGATGTGCCTTATGCAATAGAGTAAGCTGGGCATATTTTAACAAACCCTGAATCAGACTTTGCAGTGAATATGTGTATTGGTCTTCTGAGACGCAGTTGTTTGAGAATGTCACCGTTGAGACTGCCAAACCTACTTGTGTATTTCATAGTTCATACTGTAAACTGCTCACACACCCCCCCGGGTTGTGTATTAACAGACACAGCTCATAAATAGTGGTGCCTGGCAAAGCTGTTGGCTCTAGATCTGTCCACAGAGGTTTGGGCCATGGAATTTGCTGTGACAAAGGTGTCCCTGGTATTTTCCTTCTGTGTGAATACAGGAAGCATAGGACATGGAGTGCTTGGTGCTAAATGAGACCAAAGGTAGTGATTGTGGCTCCACATGGAACCAGATTTGTTTAAGTTGGTAAAAGAGGTCTCTAACCTCTTCCATAAAGAGACAACAATCAGAGAAATAGAAACGTGGTTGAAAAAAGTGATGCACAGTCAAAACACCCAGAAAATGTTTTATAAAATAAAGAGAGGGTGGAGGAGCAAAGGAGTGCTAAAACTGGTTGTGTGGGGAAGGGCTTGAATAAGATTTCAAAGAAAGTATCTTATGATCTTGAAATAAAGCTGTATGACACTGGAAAACCACAGAAATCCAGAACACAATAGGTCCTTTTATAAGTATTTGAGGTCTGTTTTTTTCTTATGTGAGTGTATAAATATTGCTGAGGCTTTGTGAGCATGAAATTCCTTTTTCCTTTGTAGCTCTGTGGCACTTATAAGTCTTGTGAGGATGTCTTGCCTCTAGGCTGGGCATCATGCATGACAAGGAGAAGTACTAACCAAAAGAGATCAAAGGGAAACCCAGGTAGATTCCCAGGGAAATTGCTGGGTGATCAACCAGCTCAGGCTCCAGAGACTGCCTTTTGCAAGTCTGCATGTGATTTACTCTGTCTCCATTCTGTGGGCTCAGCCTGTGCTTTCTTAGTGCTGCAGGACTGAGTGCTTCCTTGCAGCATCCTCAGGCTATTTGGGGTGAGGGGATGGTTGATCTCCCTGCCTCAGAGCACTGCACATCTTGTGTAGGAATGGCTGTTGGGCACTGATGGAAGACAAGGGGCTAAAGAGAAGAGGGAAGGCACTGAAAGCCTCTCCATGGTGGACATACTGAGAAAGACTCTTCCTCCTTCATCTTCACAAAAGTACAGAAAAAACCAAACTGATGCTTCTCTACTTCTGCTGCTCTCTGGATTTCAGAAACGACTGTTGTGACATTTCCCTTCTCAGAAGTGGCCAAGACAGACTGTCTCTTTATTCCTTCTCCTTTTCCTCTAGCTGAAACATCCCGCTGCAGAAGACCTCAGCAGCGAGTGACTACTCCATCTGCTGTCTGGAGGAGGTCATTTATCTCCAAAGGGAACAACAGACTTTTCAGTGACTTCCTCCTGAGGAATCAGCTGCTGACAGAACATTCTCCTTAGCCAAACTCAGGCTTACAAGGACAGCTTTGGTTGCATGTTAACCTCAAAAACTATACAGTATAAAAAATAACCAGGAAAGAACAATCTGTTGATCTGGACCAGTTCTCTACAAGGAAGAGTTGACTAAAAGGGAACTCTTCAGCTCCAGAGCATTGCTGTAGAGGGCTGTGAAGTCCTCCATATCTAGATGGTGAGCAGGGAGGGATGGCTCTCCCTTTCCCAAATGTCTCACTGTTCCAGAGGTGGGATGGTGACCTATGGGAGTCTGCACATGCTGTGACTGTCTTGTGGCTACTCTGGAGGGGAGAGGTGTTACTGAGCTTAGTTTTCACTTCAAGTGGAGTGCAGAGGTGCCAAATATGGAGGTGTGTGAGGAAGCCTTTCCCAAATAAAGCTCCCTTACAGGAAAAGAGCTGATAATCTTTGGAGTCTGCTACAGATTTAGCACTTAGCTGGCAGTTGAAGGTGAGAAAGACAGGTCTGGGCAGCTGCACAGGACACGGGGCTGGGAAAGGGCATGGTTATGTCCTGAGCACCTGATGAGCAGGCTGTGAGATTATCCAAGGAACTGTGCTACCAGATGAGGAGCAGGAGCCCATGGACAGCTGGATTTTCAGCCTGCTCCTGTCTCTGTCGAGACACAGGTGCTGAGATGCTTCTCAGTGCTGGGCTCTTGAGCTTTCAGCTGGGCACCTGTCCAGCTATCCATCACTCCTTGGATCTGGTCCATGGGAAACCAAATGTGATCTGAGGGTTGCCACTGCGGTGGAGATATCAAGCAGACACCTGGCATTTAATACAAACTGCGGGAAAGTTGGGCTGAAAATAGAACTCAGCAGTGCCTTGAGTGCTTTGAGTCTGTGCTGGGGATTCTGCCTGGGGTCATGGCCCTGTGGATCAGCTCAAGGCAGAACCAGCTGTTTGGGTGTAACTGTAGAAAAATTGATGTGGGGCAGCTCAGAACATCAGGTGAATTGGAAGCCAGTGCAGGGATTTTCTTTTTCTTCCCAGGATTTGATCGCATGAGGAACAATGGAGCGAGCGCTTCCGCGCTCTGTGGTGCGACTGACAGATAGTGCAGGGGAGGCGAGACTGGCTTTGTTTTCAGCTGTGAAACCCAGGAAGGGATATGTTCTTTGTGAATTAATTAATCTGGAGAAAAGGCAGTTTAACTATTCGACAAAAGATTCATTTCCACCCACTTCCCAGCTGGCAGCTTAGCCATGGACTGTCAGATTTCCATCAGCCTCCAACGTTCTGACTGAAATAGCAATTTTTTGCTTGGCAGGCCAAAGAGTAACAGTTGTGAGCCCTGTGCTGTTCATGGGTAACAGGTAGGGGAGGTAGGACAAGGTTCTGCCCTGCTCCAGGCAGTGCTGTTTGGTGCTGCATAGCCCGTTTGGCAGGTGCCATGAGCAGGAGCTGAACTTGAATCCTGAATAGGGATTTAGGTTTGTTTCCTAGGCTAGCAGGTTTCAGGGATTCTTCTTTTGACCTTATTGTGAAATGGGGGGAGTGACACCGTCCTTCACCCCAAGGGAAGGATTTTTCATGTGGGTTATTCAGTGTCTCAGCAGCACAGCAATCAGGGAGGAGTGGGAGTCAGTGCAGTGCCCAGTGACATTCTCAGGCACAGAGACGTCTTCAAGACAGAAGCTGAGGAAAATTATAATCAGAAAGCCATCAGTCTGCTAACAAGAGCTGGGGGAGTAAACCTCAAATGAAATCCTAGTTTGTAATAGCACACAGCAGATACCTGCTGGATTCCTGAGGTTGGGACTCGGCCCAGGAAAGGTGTGTGCTGCCAGTTCAGAGGCTGTTGGAATGTAAAAACTCCAGCTTCCTTCAAAATATTTGCAAGCCTTGAGTCAGCCCTACCAAAGAGACAACTGTTATGGAGACATTTACATCCACGTGACACACCCACAGCAGGTCTTACCCCTCGGTGATAGAGGTGACTGTGTCACCTGTTGCCAATAAATGGAGCACCAGCAGAGCAGTGGCTTTTCTGTGCATGTCACTGCTATCAACAGAGCAAAGATGTCTCTAAATAGCATAGGAATGTTTAGCAATTGTGGTCGCATGTGAAAGGTTCAAGCTGTATTTCAAGGACAGAAGGTCTTCTGAGAAGGAAGAGATCAAATCCCCAAGGAGCAGTTGTAAAATGCCACTGAGTGCCCTCCAAATGCCTTCAGCACATTCTGCTGAAGTGACACGCTGCAGCCTGTGTCTGTGTGATGAGAAAAGGACACAAGGGTACAGAGTTGGGACCCTGAGCAACCTCACACATCATAAATACCACAATGGCAAAGGTAGTGGCAAAGAGATCTTTATTCTGAATAAAAGAAAATGCAGAAAAAGAAGGCATCAGCCAAACTTTGGGTGCAGTTAGCAGGAATCTGAGAACAAACTGTGCAAGACACATTTACAGTTGTGAATATTTGCTGCTCTGTCAAGACTAAAGGCTCCTGAGAAGTCTTAGTGCCTGCAGAGATTTAAACAAATAAGCTACTGCAGCCCCTGGAAAGACTGACCTGGGAGTTGCACAGTGGGAGACTCAGCTGAGGTGTTTCTGGGAAGGAGTTGGAAGGACAAAGCAAGGAGAAGGACCTATGTATCTCAGACAAGACTGACCTAAGCCCAGTGAATCTAGATCTGTTCATCTCTCAGCTGCCTAAAAGCATAAAATGCTTTTTAAAGATTCCTTTTGTCAGATCTGGCATTTTGATTTTCATCTGCAATGTCACCCTGGAGGCATAAACTACGAACTCCTGTCCCTGCAAGTGTCCTCACATTACTGGGATTCACTTCTTTGCTGGAGTAACAGGTGGTGCGAGCTCAGGAGGGAGCTGTGGGTAGTGCAGTGGGAGAGGTGGGTTTGGAGCCTGCCCAGGGCAAAGTGAGTGAGGAGGTGTGAGCACTGGCAGGGCCTCAGCCAGGAGAGCTCTGTCAGGACAGTGTCACTGTCACTCTCCTGAGGTTAATGCCATGGTGGTGCCAGTCCAGCAGCTAGGGTGACCACAAATAGAGTGGAGACAGAGTGAACAGAGGAGAGCCTTTGGGGCTGCCAGAGCTGGACATGGCATCCTGGCACAATGTTTGATCCCAGGGTGAGTGTATATGTTCAGTGATGGAGTCAGGGGCATGGGGACCTTGCCCATGTCTGCCTTGGATTCGATCTGTTCCTTACCTAGAGCACCAAAAAGGGGAGGGGAATTTCCTCACTTTGGTGTTTGCACACCCTGAAGCTGGTGCTCTCAATGCTACCACAGCCAGCAGTGGTGGAAGACCCAAGACAAAGCAGAGAAGTGCTAAGAAAAAACAAATCCTCTATCACCAGCACACAAAAGACCACATGGAACTACCACCAAGAGGTCCTGCCAGCATTACGCTGCTCTTTGTAGACCCATGGGACCCAGCAGAATCCGTTGAGCAGGTATATTCTTGCTCATATGTTTCCCTGAGACCAAAAATACACACACTCACTGCAGGTGTAGGACAAATGAGGCTTGGAGGACAGGGATATGTGCAGGGATGTGCTCAGCAGCAGGAGGAACACAGACCTGCTGCCTGCCACGGAGCACGGAGCAGAGTCCCATCCCTGTTACAACCCCATGTAAACACCCCCCTGTCACCACAGGGCTGCTTGCACTCACCCCGTCTCCCACACAGCATGCATAGGAGTTTTCAGGATGGCACCAAAAGAAGGAACAACCTTCCCAAGCCTGGAGGAAATCCCTTTGGTGCCAAACCCACTGAGGTCAGAGGCAAATCAAGGCTGGTGTTGCAAGGGATGTCTTGGCCGGGCAGATCTCTCAGGGCATGTAACATGGTGTGAGAGACATGACGTTTATTTCTGCTGTCTGAGATGGATGTGGCAGGAAAATTGCAAAAACTCATTTCCCAGCAGCAGGTGCTGGTGCATGAGCCAGGGTAGGGCCTGAGGGCACATCTGGCCAGATGCTGTGAGTGCCCACACTGGGGAGAGCCAGGCTGGGACACAGCACAGTGCTGCTGCTTCTTGCTCAGAGGGAGCCCTAGGCTTCTCATTTGCTTTTGGGCCAAATGAAATGTTCTGGTCAATCAAAATCCCATTTTTTTTTCATTTGTTATTTATTCTGCTGACTTTATTCCAGAAACTGCAGTGTGGTGCTGAATGTCCTGTGGGTGTAGCTGGGTCTAGCTCTGACACTGGTGCCTCCTGTAGTCCCTTGCACTGAGGAAGGGCAGGAGTGTTTCCAGTTTTCACGTGTTTTCATGGCAGCCAGGAAGCCTTTGCTTCCTGGGAGTGGTGTTCCCTGGGAGAAGGCTGACTTCTCCGGCACATTGCTCTCCTGACAGGGCACTCAGCCAGGCCTGGCATCTCAGCCTCTTCTCTGTGTCTAATGAAGGGGCTGAAGCCCTTTCTGGATCTCCTGGGGATGGGACATCTCATCTTCACCCACTTGGAAAGTAAAATGGCAACTGTGGATCAGCTTTATTTACTGTCTATGCAATGTATCTGTATTCATGAAGCTCCTTTATTCAAATCATTCGCTCCCAGCGCTAGGAGCAGTAACTTGCCCTTTAAAATGATAATAATCCCAAGCAAACTCCCTACAGAGACAAAATTTGTCATTGCTTTGCCTTCGGCTTTGCAAATATCTCATGTTTCTCCTCCTAATGGGCCGCACTGATGAGTCTGGGGTGAGGTCCAGGGCAGGCTGGTCTGCCGTGTGGGCACGGAGATGCCCAGAGCACAGTGCCCAGGGCAGCGTGGGACAGGAGCAGCTGCTGAAAGAGGCTGTAGAAAACCTCTGTGATGATGGTATGAGAACAGACCGGTGAGTGTCTGGCTGCTGGACACCCTGAGGTGCAGCCAGACCTCACGTGATGAGCAGAGACCGTGTCCAAGAGAGGGATAATGGCTTTATTCCACATTCCTCTGGCAGATGCCAAACTCAGGCCCTCAGCAAAGCATCTGTGAACCTCCTCACCTTTATCTGAAGTGCCCAGCGTTGCTGGAAAGCTGTAGGTAGGCAAAGACTTCTGCCTCTCTCTGCTCACCAGAATCTCTCAAGGCGCATAGAAGTCGCTGCTGGTTTGGGTGGTGCCGCGGTTAGCCCTGGGTGGGCGGTACCTGACCGCCCGTGTACCTGTCCAGGGGCCGGGGCCGCCGGGCAGGGCTGGGCTGGGCTGGGCAGGGCAGGACAGGGCAGGGCAGGGCAGGGCAGGGGAGGGCTGGGCAGGGCTGGGCAGGGCAGGGCGGGGCAGGGCNGGAGGGCTGGGCAGGGGAGGGCTGGGCAGGGCAGGGCAGAGCTGGGCAGGGCAGGGCACGGCAGCCCCGGACTGCCGCGGGTGCCCCGCTGCCGCGGGAGAGGGCGCTGCGGGCCCGCGCTGCGCAGCCCGGGCTGGGCACGGGGAACCGCCGGGGAACCTCCGAGCGCTGCGATCGCAGCCCTCGGCAGGGAAATGCTGCTGGAAACTTTACCCAACCCAGCCCGGAGAGGGGAGGGACAGATCCTCACTGTCCGCTTGTGAATTATATTGTATTTAGTGCAGGGGTTTCTCTGCCTAGAAGGGTCTTTTAATGGATTAATGCGCTTTCGAGTTCGGCTGCTGCTCAACAGAACGGATGGTGGGGGTTGATTCATACCATCAGATATCTTTCCCCCCTTCTTGTTCTGTTTTGGTTGTGCCCGCAAAATATCCAGTCCTGAAGGTTGCCACTACAAAGGGATGTTAGAAGTGGTCCAAATCTACATCAGAAAAGGTATGTCGTGTCACAGGCATCCGTTCTCTTCACATTTCCATGGAAACATGGACTTCGGTGGTGTCAGGCAGAGCAGCCTGGCAGGATATAGTGGACTCTCTCCAGGAGGAGCTGCTGGCAGCAGCACACAGAAGTGTGCCTTGGTCTCTTCAGGTTTGGAAGGACCAGGTAGTCTGGTCGTTTAGAGTAACAGCACTCGATAGATCGCATCAGAAACAACAGCTGGGACAAACATTTAACTCCCTACTTCCCCCTTTCGGCCCTACCCTTCCGCATCCCAGTGCCCCGTCCAGTCCCGCAGAGAGCACTGCGCACCACAGGCTCCGGTTTTTAATTTCCTGGGGGGCACAAGGGGAGGAGAGCACATCTTGTGGCGGCTGACAGGCTTTTTGTTCTGCGCCAGTCCTTTTATTAACCCCCCGCTAGATCATTCGCTGTCTGTGCTGAGCTGCCCCCGCTGCGATGGTGATGAGAGTGTTTGTAGCAGCAGGGCTGCCGGGGGGGATTACGGGGATCCCGCGGACCGGAGCGAGGGGCCGGGCACCGGGACACAGATTGCTGCCGCAGCCTCGCCTCCATCTGCCCTCGCCTCGCCCGAGACCCCTCTCATGATCCCCGCGGCGACAGCAGTTGTGTGTCTGATCCCCCCGTGGCCATCCCGCGCCTCCCGTGTCCCACCTGGGAAGGGGGTGGCGGCTGGCAGTCCGGCGGGGGGGCCTGTTGCACATGGATAGGGATAGGATGGAGGCCACGGCAAGAGCATCATCTGCTATCCCACAGCCTCACCCAGCTCCTTTGATTTATCATAGATCTTAGGCAAAACCAAGTGTTTCCACTCAATAATCTTGCCCAAAGTGTTCCCACTCAATAATCTTGCCCAATTCCCCTTCTGTGTCTAGGGCCTCAATTCCATAAAACATTTGTCCCAGACATGGGACTGCACAATTTATGGGAGGAATTGAGATCTTTCTGAGCAGTTGTTTCCTTTTCCTTTTGGATCAGACTGCTGGTGGTGGTTGATTATTCAAACAAATTAATTTGGGATGCACACACAAGTCCTAATTAGCTGCAATTATGCACTTATTTTCCCCCTGCTTCCCTCCTACATCGCCAGAAATTAAAAAAATATCACCCTAACACAGTGTGCCCTGCAATAATTATCCCCCGGGCCAGTCTTGAACCTCTCAATCTACGATCAATACCTTCATCTGTCAACCACAATTAATTAAACACAATCCCACTTTCAGGGCTTTGATTCATATCATCCCAGAACAGCTTACTGGGTATTATAATCCAGACTGATGCTAATACTGTCCTCAAGTGGAAGGGAGGGGCTGACTGAGATATCAACCCCCAATTTCATTAAAAGCCAAGCGATGGAAGGGCTCTTGTTGTGAGGTGAGTGATGAGTAGGTGGGACTGTTATCTCCTCTAGAGCTCGGCTGCTTTCCGGGGAAATAACGCTGCTGGAATGAGACTGGGGCAAGGCTGTTGCTCTGGGTGGGGAAGGGAAGCTGAGTTAGGCCAGCACGATGGTTTTGTTGTCTGTGCTGCCTGAGTGTGTTCTGTTCTACAGAGGCTTCTTTTTTTGGACAGTGTGTGCAATTTTGGAATTTGATACGTTTCTGAACAGTAATTCAATATCCAAAGGCTGTTTAAGAGCTTCCCGACAATGGTCTGTGGTGGTCCAAGCCAGAGCTCCAGAGATGCTATAACAAAGCTCTTAAAAACAGTAAAATTGTTTTACTTGAGATTCTTCTGGTGCTTTTAATAACTCTCTGTTCTACACACAGAGTGGTAAAAGCAAAGAAGGATGTAGGGCCAAGCCACATAGGGACTGGATCCAAGATTCACGGCTCCCTCCCCTCTCTGCTGTCTCCCTCAGATAGGCAAGGAGGTCAGACCTAAAAGGGGTGATTTGAATCTGTTCCAGGTCTTAAACGTGAGAGCCCATTCCCTTTTTGCTGATGCTGGCCGTGTGTCTCAGCCAGCATCCTCTCCTAGGATTGCAGCCTTCACATTCCTTTTTACTCTGATTCACAGTCAGGCGCTCTCCTTCCCGGATGCCTGTTCCTTGCGCCTTCACCCTCAGGACTTCAAAAGCCTCAGATCCAACATCCAGGAGTCTGAGGGCAGCTCCTGTTTTCCACAAAGGGCAGGCAGCTCAGCAAATCTTCAGATGATAAGAGAGAATGATTTCCACCTTTGAGCCACCTGGAATAAAGTAGAGTTGATGATGTTGTAGGGAGTCGTGACCCCAGGACTGGGAACAGCAAATCTAACTATGTTTGAGCTCTCCAGTAGCCCTCAGTGTCCAGTTTCATCAGTGAAACTGTCTGGGGGTTTCCAGGACATCTTCCAAGTGATAGATGTGTTTTGTTTTCTGCCCTTGTAGGACAAATGACTTCAGAGCCATAATCAAAGGGGAATAGGCAGGCGCTGTAGGTCAACTCGGGATTTGTGCTGGCTCTGTTGGAGGAGAGCCCAGTGTTTGCACAGAACAAGCAGGAGCCTGTTTCCAGGGCTGGAAATGTTACACTTGGCCATCCCAGCAAAACTTACACCTCGGTGGTACATAATGGAGGCAGGAAGGTATGGAAAACCTTCCCCCCTGCCCATGGCCAGGGACAGCAGGGGCCCAGAACTGCAGCAGCCTTGAGTGAGGGAGCTGCTAAGCAAACCACAGCCTTCACTTGAATTTGGGAGTTCATTCCAGTTCAGTGAGGCAAGGGATACTTCCATGCCTGCTCTCCACACAGGGCTCTGCTGTTTGAGCTGCACCAGCAAGCCTGTTGCATCCAGAAATGATTAAAGCTGGAACGTTTCCTAGGCAAATTCTGTAAGTTCGATAGGACATTCAATTAGAGAAGAGGAATGAGAGCACGCGGTGTGCTGGTCGCTGAGTCTGCCTCTGACAGACCTCACTGAGAACTCACAGCGGCTTTGCAGGGAGGAATAACCACCATGTGAAACTTGGAACATAAATAATTAGTTGGGATTTTGATGCCTGTTTTTTCCCAAAGCCCTGTTCCCACCTTCTGATGAGGATCAGAAAGCTGTTGTTTTATCTGCACTTTAAGCTTCAGCTTGTAAATAGCAAAATCTCTGTGATCACAATGATTTTAGGTACAATGAAGCCAAAAAAATGCCAATTTCTCTGCTATCCACCTAAGAAAATGGAGTGATGGGTTTGTAATAGAGCAGTAAACCGCAGTGCCTTTGTGGGTGCAAACTGTTAGCCTGAGGTTCCCTGCAAGACAGAGGAACAAAGGCCACTTCTCTTTCATCAGCCACTTGAGCAGTACAGACCCCCCACCACCCTCCCCGAGTGAAAGGCTCCGCTGGTGTCTTTATTGCCAGGAGAAAATGAAAATTATATGCAAAATATAGACGAGAAAATTCGTATCTCTGCATTTGAGTGCTGTGCTGGGTATGACATCACTGGGAGCCAATCAGCAAGCTCCCTTTGTGTCTGGCTTTCTAATAAAAGCCACTTCATCAGAGTAATTTGCAGTAATAATTTATTCACCTTCTAGGAACGGCACCACCTGACTCCCTGAGCAGCCAGGGAGAGTGAGCAAGCAAAGGTCCCGAGCCCCAGATGTGGCTGTGCCCTGGGTGGGCACAGCTCCAGCTCTGCCTTGATAAGGGTTGCCTCAAGTCGCAAATAATAGAAGTGATCACTTGTGTTCATTAATTACCCCATGGCTGAGCACCCCTAAAGGAGCTCAGTGCTGCAGGTGCCCAGAGCAGGGGATGGTTCCCAGCAGGAAAAGGGGCTCTGGGGTTGGAAGTGTGGCACTGGGGCCACATAACGGAGCTCTGCAGTCCTGGGCAGGATGGGAGGATTCCCCTTGCTCTGCAGGGGAGACAAGGAGCTGCTTTGCATGGACACAGAGAATAATGTGGCCTTTCGAATTTGGGGTTTGCCTGGGTGAGGGGCAGGGAAGCCTGTGCTAGAGGCACGGAGAGAAACTGAGGCACCACACCAGTGTGTGCAGTTCACATGCCTGGTGCTGTGCAGGGGAGGATCCGGACACATGGGAATGTCATGGATATGGCCATGGATACGGCTTCCAGCAGTTGTGTCACTCAGTGCAGCTCACAGGAACCTTCTTTGCAGGCTGGGATAGCTCAGAGCACCTTGGTGGCATCCAGCCTTACAGGCAATGAGTAATAGCTCTGTGAACAAGGACAGACCCCACAAAAAAGAGCAGCAGTCTGTGGGATCTCTCCCTGAATCCCAAGAAAATGTTGCTCCGAGCAGCACTCCGGGGCTGAGTAATCTGGTTGTGCAGGAGACTGTGGGCTGCTCATCCCACATGTCTCTAGTAGGAGCTTCACTGTGCCAGTATGTTGTGTGGGAGGCTCTTCCAGAGCTGTGTGTAATTGCTACATTGGATGTATATTCTGGTGGTGTAAACTCCCCTAATCAGATTCTGCACACACAATGCTGGATTTGGAAACAGAGCACAGAGCACTGAACAGAGACCAGCCCATGAAGACAACCAAAACAAGAGATCACTTCTACCCTCAATGATTCATTCTGTTTTCCAGTGAGCAAAAGCAGCAGAGCAGAGAACAGCAAGCAGATGTCCTGAGCCTGCCCGAGGAAGCCCAGGCAGACACGCCAATACAACCATCAGCACACAGGTAATGGAGATCTCAACTGAAGATGCAGCCAGGCAAAAACCCAACAGTTGTTCAGTGGCAGAGTGAGGGGGTCTTCATTCTCATTGTGTGCAACAGCAGCCCTCCTCTCTGGCTGAATTGTCAGCATTGTGTCTATGCAGCCTTTGGAGATTTTGGAAAAAAAAAAATCCAAGTAATTCAACCAGTGGAGTTAATTTGCTCTGTAAATCCTGCTGTGAGTGCATCCAAGGAGGCTTTGTGTCAGAGGTTTCTCTGGTAGTTCCCTTGCCTGTGTGTGCATTGATCCTGGAGAGCAGGACAGCTCCTAGGAATGAATAACCCACCTCTCAGCTCTTCCCTAGGGAAGTGTTTAGCCAGCAGTCCATGCTGTGCTCATGGGGTCCATTATGATTCACCTTGGAGGAGCTGCTTGAGGAGGTACAGCCTTGTTAGAGCTTCCTGGGAGACTCCCAAAGATCAGATCCTGGGCCTGTATGGCTGTAGGTGTGTTGGGAAGTATGAGAAGCCACAAGCAGTGTAAAGGAGGATTAGGGGTGAAGATGTGCTCCCCTGGGATTCCCAAATAAATCTAGGTATGCTCTACTTGGATGTGTTACTCTCCGTGTGATAGCAAGCCTGAGGGGCCCTAAATGTCTTCAGTAAGAGTGGGAGGTGCATGGCCCCTTTCTGAATCCAGGCTTCCCAGGTTTGCCACTCCGGTCTCTCACTGGGGTTGAAACGTTTCCTTGGGTGCCTCCAGGACCACCAGCAGCAACCAGGAGACCATGGCTGGAGCCCCCCGTGGGTGCCACAGGCTAGCAGTGAGGGGTGTCTCTGCTGATGATCCCTGGGAGAGCCTCCCACCAGCCCTGATTGTGCTGTGACACCCACTCATGCTCATTTGGTGACTCCAGGGACTTTGAGCACTGGAGGTGCCATTCCAGCTGCAAGGCAGGCCCTGGCCCCTAGTCCCATACTGTAAAGCAGCACTAGGAGCTTTGGGAAGTGTTTTCCTCTTTGGATTTCACCCATTTACTTGGTTAGGTTGAAGCAAAGCAGAGATAACTGGGGGGGGGCTATGGTGCTGCCCCCAGCCTCTCTCTGTAGGACCCTTTTAAGCCTTGTTTATTGATTTACTTTGAAACTACATCCTTGGCTCAAATGAGTGCAATCAGAGGTGGCAGAACTCCAGAGCAGAAGAGTTTATAACATATTTTCTAGGAATTGCATGTCATATCTGAAGGGAAAATGGAAGGGTAACATAAACACACACAAAGCCTGGGGATAATGGCTATTACTGTGTGGAGACAGTGGTCTCAGAGCCTGGAGTGATCTGATGAAGTCTGGTAGTGGGAATTTGGCTAAGATGTGCTTTGCAGACTGGATTCTTTTATAAATGAAGCTGTGTAAAAGAAATTCTGGATTGCTGGGTCAGGTAAACAGGAAAGCAGGCAGCCTGCAGAGACCAGGCCACCTTGTCCTGACTAACTGCATTTCATGGAGCCTGGCTTTTGGATAACCTCTGCCACTCACCCTGTCACCAGCTCGCTGAACTTTGCCTCTGGGGGTTGTACCAGACAGAGATGTTAAGGCTCCTCACCCCATCACAGCACCACATCAGGTCTGTATAATACCTTGCTTCCATCAGGGATGGTGTACTTTAAACCTGAAAGTGGTTTGCCTTTGTCGTGAACATGCAGACAGAAACATAAGTGCCTCACCCTCTCCACTGACTTGGCCAGGCATTTCCAGATTGTAAGACTGACTCATTATTAGCCTCAGATTAGGCAGCAGCAAAATTGCTTAAACCTGGCTTAACTGCCAGAATAGGCCCTTTAATGCAGCCCTTTTGTTCTTGGACCATTGTCCCAGTGGTCTGTTCCCAGCCCCCCTTCCCCTAGCTCTGCCTGGGGCTTGCTGGACTTGCTAAGAGCCTCTCTGCGGCTAGAAACGGATCTGCTTTTTTTCAGGATCTCTTTGTCTTGAGCTCTCAGGGTGACTGCCTAACACCTGCAACACTCCCACATCCCTGTGTAAATTGCCTGCATCCCTCGCTGACAAATGAGAGGCCATTGCCAGCAACAAGGTAACCTGGCATTCCCTTCGAGCTGCCTTCTGCTTCCCAGCCAGCTCCAGGTGAGTGGGTGAGCTCAGCCCTGGCATGTGCCCAGCTGGCTCTGTAACCTGGGGTCAATTGAGCCTTTCAGGATCCCACTGCTCCTGCCCCTGCAATCACAGACACGAGCTCTGGCTCTTCCAGCGCCTGGGAAGCAGCTGAATAATGCTGGGTAGGCTCAGCTTCCCACACAGCTCCCTGCCAGCTGCAGCTGTGGGCTTGTCTTTTCCAATCTATGGCTACCACTAGCACACTGACATCACAGTTTGCTTTCTCTTTGGGTCTGGTAGTGACAAGTCTACCTGTTGGTGGAGGGGGAGGTTTGTTATTCCCCTCTGCCCAAGTAGGATATTGTTGCCCCTGCCTTGATGGATCTGAGGCTGTGCCTGCCCTGCTTGACAACCCTCAGGTACTGTCAGCTACTTCACCTGCTCCATCCTTGGCTATTTGCCCAGCCCTCCTCGCTTCCTCCTCTGCTTTCCCTCTTGGGGTGACCTTATTTACAAATTTTGCATATTTAATGTCCTGCTGATGACTCACAAAGCGATGACTTTCCTCCAAAACTGTCCTGCACTGTCCAAATTAATTCACAGTCTGCTTTCTGACAGCCCTTCCTGGACACCTACCTCCTGCCTTCAGCTCAGGAGTTTTAAATCACCTCATGCTTGCTCTTCCCTGCTCCTTTCTTGATGTCTCTTTCTCACTATCCACTCACCCCCTCCATCCTCTTTGACTTGACCTTTCTCTAAATACCCATATCTGGGCTCTGCTGAAAGCTGGATGGTTCTGCCCAAAGGTTATCTCTAAAATCCAACTCGTCCTCCCTGTGCACCCAGCTGAAATCTCTTTGGAATGCCCAGGTTTTCGAAGCAATCAGATTTCTGCCGCACTTATCAGTGCTGTGCAGAGTCCCACACACCTTATCATTGGGATTTTCCTGGGAGCCTCTGGCAGTGCAGTGTTAAAGGGTTGTGTGAGTGAGTCTCACCCAACCTGTCACCATCTCCCTCACACTCCCTGTGAAGTGCCTGTGCCTCCTGCAGGCAGCCTGTCTTCCTGGCCCTGCTCCATCCAACCATCCACTGGATTTTCCACTGCAGAGATACCGAGTTGTCCTGCCAGCCATGCCAGTTCCCATCTGCCACCTCATGTTCCTCCCAGGTTACTCCCTCTGCAGCAGAGGAGCAACCTGTAAACACTGACAAAGCCTTTTTTCCTTCTTCTAGATCCCTGCTAAAATCTACTGGGCTGCACTGGCTGCCCACAGCTACTGCTACCCTGTGTCTGCCTTCATGTTTGTGCTCCTTTGCCTGTGTATGGTCTCTTTGTGTTCCCTAAGTGTGTCCTTGGGATGTGGGCACACTTCTGAGCGTGGGACTGTCCCCCTGTGCCATCAGCAAGATGAGACCATCACAGAGTCCATAATGAGGGAGGAAAGTGTAATCATTGGAAGCCTAAAGGATGAAGTCCGGTCATTTTGATTTCTGAGAGCAGCAAACACCAGCCTGGTTTCAGGGCTTGCAAATCGCCCGATTCCCAGGCCCATTGTTGTGGTGTTGCCTCTGTCAAACACGGCAACTCTGGCTCTCCTCCCACAGATTATCCGGGCATGCAAATGCCCAGCACAGATACACTGTCATTTTCTCATGCTGTGATTTTCCTTACACCCCCCTGCGGGACATGACAATAAAATTACCCCTCTCGTTCCTTTCCCACAGACAATCTCACAGTATGTCAGTCAGCGTCACGTGAGCAGTCCCCCATCCATTGCTCCTGGGACCCAGGGGGTGATTTGGAAAGGATCTGCTGGGCTGTCACTCACCTCCATCTGCCTTCAGGAGAAGGATTCTGGGTTCCATGCTGTTTGCTCTTGTGCCTGCGTGGCCCTTTGATCACAATTTGCTTTTCAGGCCTTCAGAATCACAGCTGCCCTGTAAGGTTTGCCCGTAATCCTGCTGACATGTTGTTTCCTGGCAAGCTCTGGACTTTACTTGCTCCCAATTTGGGATTAACTGCTATTTCTGATGATTCTGCTGTTGCCACAGATGTCCCATTTCTTACCTGGATTTAAGAGCTGTTTAGGTCTAAAGTACTACTGACCTTCCCTGTCACTGTCATCTGACCATCCACATTTTCACTTCAAGATTTCAGTATTGAATCCATTTCTTTCTCTCATTTTTGTCCCCACTGACCCTTGTGCACAACATACAACCAGACCTGCACCAGGAATTTGTGTGGAGAGCCTGCACGAGCCTGCAGCACTCACGAGCACTTGCCAGCAAGGTTCCTGTCTGGAAAACAAAAGCAACAGAGTTCTGATGTGCCAGCAAGGTCTATGTCTATGTCAGATAGCACTCGTGCTTTTTCATCTTCCTCCCCAAAAGACTCCAGACATGCACTGAAGTTTACACTCCTGGAGCTGAGTTTGAGCTGGTCAAGCCAGGATCAGAAATGCTCACAGGCAGGAAGTTTTGTACTCAAATGTTTCCCTTCTTCCCACTTATTGCAGTGTGTGCTTCCAGGAGCAGGATGTCGTGCAAGTGATGGAGATGGCGAGTGGTTGTGGATGGCTGTTACTGAGCATGTCAGTGTGTTTTGTGGATATGAGCTGTAACAATCATAGAATCAGAGAATCCCAGCCTGGTTTGGGCTGGAAAGGATCTTAAAGCTCATCCAGTCCCACCCCCTGCCACAGGCAGGGACACCTCCCACTATCCCAGGGTGCTCCAAGCCCCATCCAACCTGGCCTTGGACACTGCCAGGGATCCAGGGGCAGCCACAGCTTCTCCGGGCACCCTGTGCCGCGGCCTCACCACCCTCACAGCCAGGAATTCCTTCCCAATATCCCATCTAACCCTGCCCTCTGGCACTGGGAAGCCATTCCCCCTTAGTCCTGTCCCTCCATCCCTTGTCCCAAGTCCCTCTCCAGCTCTCCTGGAGCCCCTTTAGGCCCTGGCAGGGGATCTGAGGTCTCCCTGGAGCCTTCTCTTCTCCAGGTGAGCACCCCCAACTCTCCCAGCCTGGCTCCAAAGCAGAGGGGCTCCAGCCCTTGCAGAATCTCCGTGGCCTCCTCTGGACTCTCTCCAGCAGCTCCACATCCTTCCTGTGCTGGGCCCCAGGGCTGGAGGCAGCTCTGCAGGTGGGGTCTCCCCTGGGTGGAGCAGAGGGGCAGAATCCCCTCCCTTGACTTTCTGATGCAAAGCCCCACTGTGCAGAGGCTGTGTCTTGATCAGGTAACTTTTTAGAGGCCTGAAAGGTCTGAGCATCCAAGGATACCCTCTGGAGAGGGGAAGGGAGCACAGCCCATGAAGGCTGAGGAAGACACATTGTCCAGAGCATAGAGGAGGGGTGTCTGGAGTGGAAAAGGTTCCCTGGGCACAGGACACCCTCTCCTTGCACCACCTGCCCCAGAGAAGGGATTGGGCAGGTGAATTTTCCCACCTGGGTGTACGGAGCCCATGTGAATGCTGGAGCTCAGAGTTCCACTCCCTTCCCACATCTCCTGTGTCTGGCAGAGAGGGATAAGCACTGAGGGAGGAGTACCCCAAGCTTGCTCTGAAAGCAGGGACTAAATCAGACTGCAGTAAGAAATGACTTCAATTTTTCTTCAATTTTTTATGTTTGATAATATCAGGAGTGACCTCCTGGTCAGATGTTTCAGGAAATTTAATGATCAGCTGTGAGAGGGGACCTTGGCTTCACCTTCCATCTTTCAGGCTTGCAGAAGCTGCCAGCTCATCACTGGCACATGCAGCAGCACTGATGTTACCTGGGGGTTAGCAAGGGAAAGTTTTCCTAGGTCCTTCTTCTCCTGCCTGAATCCTGGGCAAACAGGGTTCATGAATCCCTGTTTGTAGAGCCAGAAAATGTCCTTATTCCCTTCAATTATAATCCCAAACTGAAAAATTAATTGAGGCAGGTATTAAATTAGGCAGGTTTTGCTTGTGTAAATATTTACCATTTGGGAACCTAATCCATTTGCTTAATAATCTAACTCTTTTTTTCTATTTTTGGTTTGCAAAAAATAATAATGTCTGTTCCATTAGGAGCTGCTGCTGGCTTAAGAGGATTTCACTCCCATTTTATGGTTTGGATCAAAGAAAATTTATTCTTGCAACAGATTTAATGATTCTTAGCTAACATTGTCTTCCCAGCTGCAGTCGGACTGTAATAAAAAAACCTTTAGCTTTTGTTAGACTTGCACATTCTTGGCTGCCAATAATGATTAATCTTTCCCCCTACAAGACCATCTTATTACTTGGGTTTGACTTAGGAGCTGCCATTCCCTCTGGAGCTCAGTCAGGGCTTTCTCCTGCTGCAGCTCTGGAGCAGCACAGGTGTGACCTCAGTGCCTCCCTTGGCAGTCTGTCTTTGCCCCCTAATTGCTGGTCTGTGGCACTCCTCCACACAGCAGAGCTATCTTGGGGATGACAGGGAATTAATTGCAAGAATTCCTGAATACTTCCATGCATGGAAGGGCCCTTGGCATGCCAGTGGGGAGGGCAGTCTGGAAACAGGGGTGAGGAGATGCAGGGGTGGAGGGCAGCGCCCGCTCCTCCCTGACCTTGGGCAAGCATGGGGAGCACAATCCTCACCCCAAACCAGGCCACTGCCATCTCCCAGCTCTGCTATGCCCTTTCCCACAGCTTCCAGGGGCACAGACTGTATCCCAGCCATCCTCTAAATCAACGGGGAGGGATGGGGATGCCCCTGGAAGGCACAGGAGAAGGCTGAGAGTGTAGGGCTGCTCTAGGTAGGTGTCTGGGACAGCATTCTAGCAGATGATTTTGGGACATTGCCCGACATGTGGGTCTGGAGCTTCATGCTGAGAAAATGTGTGGGTTAATTCCTGGCCATTTTGGCAGTGTTTCAAAGGTTTGTAGTAATAAAACCCCTGGGAAGGGGAAGGGAAGAGATGATCCCTTTGCCATTAGCAGGACACAGATGCTGACCAGCCTGTCACACCAGGCATGAGGGAATTTATCACAGATGAATTTGCTGTGCTGTCTCTCTGCCTTTGCCTGCAGGATTTTTGGGCAAGGTGCTCACACTGGAGATGTTGTGTGAAGGAATCTCTTCCTCCTGGCTGTGCTGGTTGTATGAAGAGAAGTGACCCTCAGAACCAACAATTTAAATAGAAGTGGGAAAAGCTGCTCACTCACCAAAAAGCCCTAACACCTATTCCAAACTGTGCCTACCCACCTCCACAGGGGCTTTCTCGAGGCTTAGGGAGCACTGGGGTATCCCTGCAGGTCACTGCTCCTCTGCAAGGACTGGAATCTGAAGGTGCTTTGTCACTGTGCCTGAGCCATGTGGGGTCAAGCAAAAATATCTGCGGAACTGAGGGCAAACTCAGCAAGTCATTTTCAGCCAAGGAAACACACCCAGCACTCCTGTGGGATTACAGCTCCAGTCCCTTCTGACTTAGTTTAAAACAAAACTGCTCAAGTTTTCATTTTGAGGAACCATTTCATTCAGAAATGTAGCTGGCTGATGTTTTTGTAGCTGCACAAAAGCTTCTGGAACCAAAACCAAACTAATTTTCTTCAGGGTTGGCTCTGAAAAATGTTTTTGGATTTGAGTTTTTTTACTTCAGCAAAGGAACTTGATGGTCTTTTGTAATGGCTTGGCCTGACAAAGTTTGGGTACTTTTTTCCTCTGTTGTTTTTCTTTTAGCTCAGTCCTTGAAAGGTCCTGCAGATGCTGCTGACATTCCAGCTGGCTGAGATGTTTGGCTCTGCTGGGAGACCCCTCCATCCTCTTCCTGGTCAGGAAAGGGACACAACTGGGCCCCGGAAGAGCAACTGGGTGGAGGCTGAAGGTGCTGAGAGTGGAGTTGTTCTGTGTTTGAGAGTAAATGTGGATGAACATCCCTTACCCCTTGCTGATGGAGCACTGTGGTGTCCCTGCCTGCCCTTCACATCAAATGGGTGAGTTTGACCACTTCCTTTATTTTAAAAACCATTGCACCTGTATTCATAGAATCACAGACTGGTTTTGGTTGGAAGGAACCTTAAAGATCATCTCATTCCAGCCCCTGCCATGGGCAGGGACACCTTCCACTAGCCCAGGTTGCTCCAAGCCCTGTCCAACCTGGCCTTGGACACTTCCAGGGATGAGGCAGCCACAGCTTCTCTGGGCAGCCTAAGTTTGCCCACTTTCTTTTTTGTTTTTTTTAATCATTATACCTGTGTTCTTTTCCAACCAGCAGATCAGGGTTTGCCATACCATGTGTAAGGAGGATGTTTTCCCTGTCCTTGCTGCTCCAGCTGGCTGCCCATTCCCACGTACCCCTCTGGGACTATTTCTGGGCTCACAGCACTTATCACCTTCCTTGAGTGGAGGCTGTGTTTTCTCACGTCCTGCTCAAGTAACAAAACCAACCTTCCAGTGTGAAGGGGACTGATCCAGGGTGTTTGAAGTTTAACTCTTCCATGTCTTCCCTCAGAGCCTTTCCTGCCCCGTGGCAGCCCGCAGGGCTCGGGCAGTCATGCTGTGTCACTGACCTGCATTGTGCTGGTCAGCTGGGTCACGGGTGTTCCAGCACTGCCCTGAGCACAGGCACTTCAAAGAACTCTCCATGGACAGGAAACAGGGAGATCAGAGGCACACTGTTTCATTTTACGCCAGTGCTTTGCAATGTTCTTGCTGGTATTCCTGAGGCCCCATGTTTAACCATGGATACAATAGAGCAGGAGGCACCACACACCACATTTCCGAGGGATGAGAGTCACAAGGCTCTTCACACAGCCCAAGAGCCAAGATGCTCCAAGTGAGCTTCAGGGCTGGCTCCCTCAGGATGCTTCCTCTGGCAGCAGGGAACAGCTCAGCCTCACCACCACAGGCACTGCTCGGAGCCTGAGGTTGGCTGTCCCCTGCCACCTTGCACCCCAGGGACAGGCCACCTTCCTCAGAGTGTGCTCTGGGAGGCAGTGCTGAGGTGGCCAGAGCTCCTGGCAGGCTGGGGGAGTGGGTGGTGCTGGGGTTTTGCTGCCTCTTCTTTTCTCTCATGCCTTTGCACCCTTTCCAGATGTGCATCAGCTCCACTCCCTCCCACAGCAGTGGAGCAAACAGGAGTGGAGTTCTTCCCACTGGGAAGAGCACACTCCAGCTGCTGTTCCTCCATGCTTTCTTCCTAGCAATGTAAACAGTTTACAGGGGACTTTGTAAACAGCAGATTTGTTTAGGATATTGTCTGCATTCCCCTCGCCTCTGTGTTCCCTTATTCAGCAGCACAGGGAGGGCTGACCTGCCAGCTGTAGGGCTGGGGCTTGCCTGGTTAGAGGGGACGGTGGTGACAACCAAGAGGAAGGAGTTGTGTGCACTCCTGCATTCCCTGTGGGCCTGGTGGATTGAGGGGACCATACACAAACACTGTGGCTGCCGGGAAATGTTTCTGCATCCAGCAGAGAGGGAAACTGGCATGGGATGCCCTTGGCAGGAGGTGGTTGTGTGGGAGACCAGAGTGAGCAGAAAGCCCCAGGGCACTGGAAGAGATTAGACACCTTCAAAGGCAGGAGCTTCATCCCAGAAAAGCACTGCCTGCTAGAAAAGCCTCAGAAAGTCGTTGACTCCCTTGGAAAGCTGACTGTCCACCTAGGGAAGGGAGGTTGTTAAATCAACTCAGTGGGAGTAACATCTGAGGATGTCTGTGCTCCCTTCAGAGCTGGTCATGCAGGGATCCAGCCTGTGCTCAGCTTCCCTCTTAACCCTTGGAAAGGAGCAGAGGAGGCAGAGGGAGATTTCCACCTGAGCTTCTGCACCTGACACAGCAGCTCTGTGAAACTTCCCTCCCAGAAAACTTCCCTAACAGAAAACTATTAAACCTCAGGTGCACACACAGCAGACGGGAGCAGTCTCAGGAGGGGGTAAGGGGAGCCTCAAGTAGAGGCTGACATGTCAAGAAGAGGGTCAGGGGTCGGGGGAGTAGCAAACAAAGGTTTAGAAGCAGTCAGGGGATGTTCCTCAAGCCCCAGATGTTTAGTGCCGCTGTGGGTGTGTTCAGTCTTCCCTCTGCTCGTGAAACAACAGACCCTGTGGAGGAAGAATCGAAGCGCAAATGTTTCAGTACACTTACTGTCTGTTGATTTTTTAAATTTTGTCTTGAAAGTCTGAGCAGCTTAAATCTGTGACAGGCTCTCGAGCCACTACCTCTGTACTCCAACATTCCCCAAGGACAGGAGAGATAACTGTTGCAGGCTGGGCAGTTAGGAGCTGACAGCAGATTGTTTGGCTCTTTATTTGTCCCTGTTCCCTGCCAACCACAAGTTTGAGGCTTGGATTTAAACATCCTGCATAGAAGGGACAAGATCTCCAAATGACAGCTCCGGTTTGTTGCCAGGGATGTCTTGCATCCAGGAGAAACAAACAGCTCCACAAAGCCAAACACGGGGAGAAGCAATCTGACCCCATTTTCCACAGCATGGGCTTCCCAAGTATGTGGCTGCTGGACACAGTTCTGAATGGTCTCCACCTCCTCTGTTTGTGTGACCATGTGAGGGGCTGGTGACCTGCTCTGGCTGTTTCCACGTGGGCACATTATTAGGAAAAAAAGGCCAGCAAGTTTTCCCTGCTTCCCTCAGAGGCATGGATGTGTGGCACAGACCCAGCCTGGCCCAGGAATAACTGTGAGGGCTTCATTCTGGATGACTCCTCAGGATGCTTTAAATACCACATAAAACCCCTGTTTGCCTTTGGGGGATGTGGACAGTTGAGTGTTGTCCAGCAGAATCCTGTTGATTTTCTGGTGAGTTCTAACTGTAAATATTTGAACAAAAATTATCTTGTGTTAACCTTAAAGAAATTTAATCTCTCTGTACATAGTGAAATCTGACTTGAGTCACAAGTGGAAGTGAGAGTGGTAGTTTCATCCCCAGTGGATGTTCCTCCACATTGGCACAGAAACCAGCGTGTTGCCTATCATGGATGGCACCTTGTTCATCAGGAAGGGCTGAAAGGACAGCTGGAATTGCTGGGCAGGATGAAGATTGCATTGGTAGAGGTTGATATGGTCCTGAACAGGAAAGCAGGAGGGCTCCAGCTTGTGTGGGATGACTGAGGTGGCCGGTGGAAGGCTCGGAACTGTCAGGATTGTTGATAGCTCCCAAATCTGTTACCTTGCAGGGTCTGGATTTAGCCCATAGCATGGGACCAGTTTTGCTATCAATCCCAAAGCTCAAGCAGATTCTCAGCTCTGCTTTAGGTAAAACCCCCCTCTGCTCAGGTCAGCTCACTGATGGTCATTGTGCCCTCTTGGGGGGACGGTGGATATTCCTGGAAGGGCTCAGTTCCCTCCTGTCTTCTCTGAGACACTCACCTTTGTCACAGTGTAGAGGAGACAGGAACTTCCCTGGGAACCTCTGCCTTCACCTCCTGTCTGCCTAATTCATCCCTGGAACTCTGCCACAGCCTGGGATAGTGATACCAGACTCGCAGAGGGCAGAGCTGAGTCCGAGGGAAGGAAGAAGAGTACAAATTACCAAGGAGAGGCTGAGCAGATGTGTGGGTGGAGGGAGACAGCAGCAGTACCCAAGCAGAAGTGGGAAGAGTGGGAAGAATTGTCTGTCCATGGGGAGCTGATGGGCATGAGGAGAGAGCTCCCACAGCCCTGCACACTGTGCTGGACTCCGAGGGCACTGGCAGTGTCTCAAGCACTGATGTTCCAGCTGAGGAGCAGCTGACACCTGCCCCTGCAGCCCTCAGGTGCCTTGAAATCCCACCTTCCTTTACAATCAGTTAGATCCCTTGGGTGGAAACATCTGGAAGCTCCCAGCATTCTCCCCAAACTCCCCCTGCTCAAGACACCCAGGCAGGCAGGTCTGTTCCTTTTGTACCCATTGAAAGGGAATGAGTGCAGGACTGAGCTGTGTCTGGGATCCCATCAGGAAGGGAGATATCCTTACATGGTCCAGCTCAGCTCCATTCCCTGGTTCAGGCCTCGGCTTGGGCGTAGCTGCTCCGTGTGAGGGTTGGGAGCTTGTGTGCAGGCAGGAGCTCCGGCAGGCTCTGGCAATTCCCATTTAGGTTTGACCTTTTGCTGGATATTAAAGCCTTGCTGTGGCTCAGTGAGATGAACGCTGCAGCAAACACAATTCCTCAAGATGAAATATCTCTCCAGAGGGTAATTCCAGCCTCATTTGAGGGTTGTTGGATTTTTTTTTTCCTTTCCCACTGAATCATTTATTCCTGGTGTCAGGAAGGTGCAGAATGACTTTCCCCACTGGCTTTCAGAGCTTCATTGATTCTTCAACTCCCACTCCTGCAAATCTGCTGGAACAGCAGCCCTTTGCCTCTCCAATTCTCCCAGGAGGGGAATGGGGAAGGGAGGGTCTCAGAACTGAGGGAGCTCTTCAGGGAATCCATTCACAATCTGGGGAAGATGCCATCATATTTTAAGCTCTGTAATCCAGAGGCAGTGTATTTATCTGTAGTTTTTTTGCCTTAAAAGCCTTCTCAGCACTCTGCTGTCTGCGTGGGGAAGGGAGCAGGACACATTTCACTGAGGCTGTACAGGGCACTGTGGACCTTTGGCCCTTCCTGCTTTGTGGTTCACTGTTGCAGCTGAACTCTGCTCATGACAGGTTTGAATCCCTTCAGCAAAGGAAGGCAGTGTGCTCCCAAAATATGTGTAGTGCACAAATCCAGTCAGTGCCTGGCTGCCAGGCAGCAGTGACTGAAGCCAGGCCTCTGCCTGTCATCATCAATCCATTTGCAGCCCCAGCTCTGAGTTCACACCTTGTGCTCTCCGGTGCAGCTCCCTTCTCTGCACTCCTGGGAGACTGGGAAAGGCTCCTCTTCCCGTTGGGGGCGGGGAGATGGGAGGATAGGAGGCAATGGAGTGAGACCTAGAGAAAAGAGGGTCCCAGAACCCAACCCGAGGGGTGCCATCACATCACTCTGGGATCCCGTGTGTGGACAGGAGCAGCCGGAGCCGCGGCTGCCAGGCACGGTGGTGTGGAGCTGAGAGAGCCAAGTGGGTGTGAAGGGCAAGGTCCTGCTTGACCCCTCTCCAGGAGAGGAGCAAATAGAGCAGGACTACTGCCACATGGAGCCCAGCCTTTCCTCGGGGCTGAATGGATCCCTGTGTCCAGCAAAGTTTGTTAGCAGGCGCTGGCTGCCGAGCCCAGAGCTTTGATTTAAGGAGTCTGAACCAAGCCCATTAGCACTTACACGATTCCCCTGCCAAGCAGTGGTAAATGTTTCTATTTGTTCTGCACTTGGCCTGGTTCCTCCTGTTTATTATCCTAAATGTGCCCAGGACATGACCCGGCTCTCCTTCTCCAGCACTCCCTCCAATTCCATTTATTTTCTGCCGCTTCCCATGAACCCCTGTAACATAAGTACCATTCAAAGGACAGAAGAACAGAGGGAGGTGGATGTTCATGGAGGTGCTGGCTGTACCCTCCATGGGATCAGGCACTGGCACCAGTGCCAGTAGGAAATGCAGAGGGATGCTGCCAGGGAGCTTGGGGCTGGAAAACGATGGCGGAAGCTCAGTGCTGGCAGACATTTAAGTCACTCTTTATTGCAGTGCTGCACAGGAACAAAAAGGATCAATATTTATTAGTTGCAGAAAGCATAATTTTGCATGAAAGGCATTGATCAGCATGTCAGCCCAGACAATGTCATTACATCTTTATGATTTGGTCAACATCCCTCTAGGAATAAGGACATTGTTCCCCTAGACAGACAGAGCTGGGGGGTGAAGGAAGGGCTCAGCATGGTACTGTGATCAGAGCGGGGCACAGCAGGAGTGTTTGGTGTCACAGGATGGGCTCAGGGGCTCTGGTCCTCTGCCTCATCATTCTGTGTGGTCAGATTGTCACTGAGGTCTAAGGGCCACCAAGAGAAATTCCCTATTTCAGAGTCAGAGCCTAATATTTTAGTCCTCTTTCCCAGTGAATTAAGCTGCATGTGTGAAAGTTCCCCCATAAGTTACAGGGCACAATTATTCACTTTATGGCAGTGGCTTGGAGGAGGCAAAGGAGCTCCGTGGCAGCCTTCAATGAGGTGGAGATGTGTTGGAGAGGATCAGGTGGAAGTAGGAAGACGAGGATGGTGGAAGTTGTTGCAGTTTCACAGCTGGACACAAAGCCAAAGGGAAGAGGCTTCTGGAGCTGCACGGTGGGAGATGACTGCTGCTCACATCTCTCCTTGCTGTGGGTCCAGCAGTTCAAATCCTGCCTTTTCCACCCCTGTGCTGGCCCCAGCAGAGATACAGAGCACAAAGATGGGCCCAGAAGCAGCAGGCCCTGTGGTTTTGCAGAACGCCTGAGTCAGGACTCTGGGGTCAGAATTCCCAGCAGTGCCATGGATTCCCTCAGGGCAAGCCACAAGCCAGCCACATACAAGGCAATTGCAGAGCTCGGCTTCCACTTGGATACCAAAATAATCAGCTCCACAAAAACAGCCTGCTCCAGTCACTAGGGGCACAGTGTCTGCTCAGAAAAACCCTGAAAAAGTCCTCATGGGAGCAAGAAATTCTTCCAGCCTCCAGCACTGTGCTGGATGTGAGGCAGGAAAACATGCCCCTGGCGTGGTAAAAAGATCCTGATGGGTTCACAGGCTGGCTGTGAGTCAGTCTAGGTGTTTGTAGATAAAAGGTGTCATCGAGTGAAGATGAGTGGCTCTGTCTGGCTCTCTGAATGATGAATGAGGTGTTGTTCCATACAATCAGAGGGAACCTCTGTGTGAATCCTGAAATACAGTTTCTGAGACAGCTGTTCCTGCCTAACCTGACAGGCAGCCCTTTAGTCAGCAGGAGAGGCTGCTGAAGAGGTAGCACAGTCAGGTTTAAAGTGCCTGCAACCCACCTGCATTGCAGCTGGTGCTGCAGGGGTTTGTGGATCTGGTATCCCCGGCAGAGGAGGCAGGAGGCTGAGGGATCCCTCGAGCATGGGAGCTCCGAACTGCAGCCCATCAGGGTCCAGTAGCAATGTGTTGCTCCAGAGAGTCTGGGGGGACTGCACTGGTGTAGGTGAGTCAGTGAGCCTGGGTGGGGGCTGAGGGATGTGTTCCATCTGGGAGCATTGGGAAGGAATGAGTTTTCAGCCCCACTTTTGTTCTGCCACTTGGAATGCCCAGAGCAGGCAGCTTTGCCTCATGGAGTCTCAGTGAGGGAACCATTAATTTTGTATTAGGACATAAAAACTGTTTGAGCTGAACAGACCAATAGAACTTCCAGCCCTGTATCCTGTCTCCACCAGAGGCCAAGCTGGATGCCTTAAAGGAAGGCATAAAAATCCCATAATGCCCATAATTGTGCAATACTACCCTGTGAGGGGAGATTCCCCCCTGACCCCAGCTGGCAGCAGCTCCTACCCTGGAGCAGGAGAGGCAGGAGCTGCTCTGATTGTCACTGGAGCTGGAGACCCTGCAGATGCTGTTCTTGTGCACATAAATGTCCAATCCTGTGGTGAAACTCTATAATTCTGGTTGTTATAGTGCTTTTTTGATATCCTGGTGAGGAGCTGATAGTCTTGGATGACCTGCTGCAGGCTGCTCTTAGGAGAGCAGAAGAGGAGCTTTGCCCCTTCCCCATGCCAGTGCCTGCCCCTTCTTGAACTCTGGAATTAATTTAAAAGTGTCCAAGGCCAAGTTGGATGGGGCTTGGAGCAAACTGGTCCAGTGGAAGGTATCCCTGCCCCTGGCAGGGGTGGAACTGGATGAGCTCTAAGGTCCCTTCCAAGCCATTGTGGGATTGTGTGATTAACTCTCCCTGTGGCCTGACCCTGCCGTGGTGGGGAGGAGCAGCACTGTCCATTGCCATGGCTCTGTGGGCTTTTGGCTCAGGTGTTGCTCTACAAGCAGCCATGCACGAAAGGTAGGTTTCTTTGCCTATGGAGTATTTACTGGATATTCCTTAGGGAGGGATTGTGGGGCTAATAGGAGACTGGTTGACCTATGGCTGGGTGTAACCTCAATCTTTGGGTGATGGAAGCACTTTGTAGTCTGGCAGGGCCCTCTCAATCCTCTTTTCCTTGGACATCCCAGCCAAGCCTCTTGCTGAGAGTGCTATGTGGAGCTGCTGGAATGCTGAGCAAGTGCTGTGTGACAGAGGCTGGAGCTGCTGAAGACCAGGGTGGTTGCTCACTGCAATGTTTGGGAGGAGAGCTTGACATGACTTTAATGAGAATTTTTTCATTAGATTTTTGCTAATTAAGTAAAAACTTAGATTTTCACCCATGGAAGAAGACCAGCTCCCAAATAGCCACCTTTAGGATGAGACACCCATCCCAGAGACCACCTCTTCCACTGGCCTGGCATCCCCAGCCCCCCATCCCTGGGCATGGGAGAAATTAAGTCGAGGACTACCCATGAAGGAGCAGCAAAGGTGTGTTTGCCTGCTGGCAGAACAGGAGAGGAGAATGGAGGTAGGAGAGCAGGTCTGGGCGTGCAGAACGGGGAGGAGGTGACACCGCCTGGGATAATTGGACCATTAAATCTCACAAAGGCACCGACACTTACACAATGTGGCTCAGGGAAACAATCACTCTCCAATAGCAATCGTAGCTGTCTGCAACCATTTTTCTGCTGATCCAGTGCTTAATCCCATTGTTCAGACTCCAGGTTAAATTGTCCTAACCCCACAGTGCAGAGGCCAGGTATATTTGCAGAGATGTGCAGGCGCGACTGAGGGGAAATTTTGGCTCAGAAATCCATTTGTAAATGTCTCTCAAATGTCTGCTCCTGTTCCCTCTGCCTCCTCTCTGCCAGCCCTTCCACCTCCAGAAATCTCCACATTGGAGGGAGCTATCCCAGTCCTCTGGTCAATCCCCCTTTATTGCTGCCCTGCTCTCCTAAGTACAAAGAACGCCAGAACTGCCTCATACAGTCACAAAATTGGCTTCAAATCCTTCTAGTTTGCAGAACTGCTTTAACTCTCTTTATTTACTGTAGGTCTGGGGAGGAGGGGCTTAATCCTTTAGCCGCATTCTCAGATTCTTCAGCTGTGGGAACCCAGAATGCCATTTCTGCAGTAACAAAAGTGGAATTTTGCATGCAGACACAGGGCCCCAGGAGCTGGGGACTGAAGAACACCCTGTTTCTGAAGGCTTTGTAGTAAAGTTGTGGCTCTGGGTGTTTTGGGGCTCCCAGGGCTGATCCTGGATAATATCTTTATAAGTTCTTAATTCACCAGCTCTAATCCATGGAGCACATCAGACCTCCCCCGGATTGTTGTTTGGATGGTAAAGTGGAGGCAGGAGGTTTGACCAAGGCTGCTCAGATCCCTGAGCTGGGTTTGTGGTGCTGTGTGTCCCTGGCCACGGACAAACCCTGCTCCCATGTTTGGTCACTGGTCCTGTTCAATTCTGGAGCGTTCAGGGGGTGACTGTGCTCATTGCTAGGGTGCTGGCATGAGTCCTGGGGCTAAGGCACTCGGGGTCTGGGATTAAAACCAAAAGCAAAGAGAATTTTATCCGTGTCTTGGGTTTTTCAGCAGAAAACCCTTTCTCAGTCTCATGTCTGGCCAGGCAGGGGATTGCTTAACGCTGCAGATGTTCCAGCTGTGCTGCTGAAGTGCTGGGTGTTGCTTCTGTCTCGGTTTACTCTGGGTTTTGGTAGAAAGATGATTTACAGGTGTTACCTGGCACAGTTGCATAGGTGACAGCAGGACAGGAGTACGACCCCCTGCCTGGCAGGAAAGGGTTGGATTGGGACAGAAAGAGACCCCAGATTGTGGGACACAGTGCTGTGGGACTGTGTCCAGGCTCAGGGCTGGGCATGAGGTGTGGCTGGAGCTCCTCGGGGAACGTGAGCTGCAAAGTTCATGACTCAGTAATTCATTCCCTTCCTGGGGCTGTCTGAGTTCTGTTAAGGTTATCCAGAGATGCCTGGGGTATATTTATTTTCCTATTTTTTCCCTTTGATGCCTCCTTCCTTACTGTGGGAGACTCCTGCAGCTTGGGGTTGCCCTTCTCTGCCTGGGCTGGCCAGGGCTCCCTTGGTGAGCAGGTATTAATGGCAGGGGAGGGCAGGACCTGTGATAACTCAGCCTGGCAGCCCCAGCAGCACCGAGCTGATGGAATGGTCTTTGGAGACCCAGAGAGCTTCAGTCAGCACTTCTGCCTGAAAAGAGTTGTTGTGAAAAGGTGAAGGAAAGTCACCCCAGATCCCAGGATGCAGGGTTCTTCCTTTGGGAGGGTGTGACTGGATTGCCACCAGCAGTATGGTTTCATTTTAACATTCATTTGAACAGAGAATTAAAGAAGAGAATGGATTTTCCCTCTGCCAAGGATTTATACATATCCGTCTCACCCAGCCCCTCCCACCCCTTCACTGAGCCCCAGGCAGAGTTTTGAGGGCTGGTTGTGGCTCAGTTTCCTGCAGCTTGAGCAGGGAGTTGGGCTCTGGGTTCCTCAAATCCAGACGTGGCATTCTGTGGCCAAAGCACAGTGTAGGGTATGTTCTGTGGTGGCCCAGTGTGACTGCAGAAACCTCCTCCTTTGTTCTTCCAGTGGTGCTGATGTCACGGTGCCATCCTATTCCCTGCAGATGGTTTTCATCACCCTCCCATTAAGCCAAGCCAGCCTGTTAGCACAGCACACATCCCAGGACCCAGATTTGTGAACCAGATCAGATGTTCCAGCTGCAACAGCCTGTGGGCTGTTGCAAAATGCTTATTTCCTCATGTCCTATCAGCCTAGAATTATTCCAGGACACCTTAGGGGTAGGAAGCACCTTTAGTTTGTGAGCAGGGTTGTTGCTTATCCCTGTTGCTCATGTTTTTATATCCCCTACAGAGTGATGAGCCAACTCAGTGCCCAGGAGGGTCACCCCAGCACCTGTCCCCTACAAACTTGGGACACCTTGTCACCACTGTGCATGTGGAGGTGCCTCCTGATGTCCACTGTCCACTCTGGGGTGCTTTACAGGGATCCCAGCTCCTGTGTCACTGCCTCACATCACCTGCAGCCCCAGCCCTGGTTCCCAGCTGGAAGTATGGGGGTGGTGTGGGGCTGGCAGGATGGGAGCCAGGACTGGCAGCTGGCTGGGCAAGGGAACCACTTCAGGCATCACACTGGCCTCGGCCCCAGTCAAATATTTTCTGTCACTGATCTGTACGAGTTTTGTGGCATCCCCAAATGAGGCACAGGGGATTACAGAGCAGCCAGCTTTCCTTTAAAGCTTGACCTTGGCATCAGGCTGGTAGCATGGCAAGGAAGAGAGATGAGTTAGCTGGCAGCCTGCCTGTGTGTGCCAAGGGGTCTTTAAAGCCTCAAAGGATGCATTAGTTTGATGTCAGAGCCTTTGTTTGCAGCATTCCCTGGAATAATCCTCCTCCCTCTGTGTGCGTGTGTACGTGTATTTCCTGCTCACATCCCTGATGCTCCCCCATCCCGTGTCCGAAGAGCTCAGCTAGGCAGCATGGACAGCTCCAGTGAGACAGATGGAGATGGATCCAGGCCTCTGTGGGGACAGCTGCGTCCCTGACAGTCCCCTCTGGTCATGCACCTGTTAGGAACTATACTTAGCATGGGAAAACTTTCCAGAAAAGAGAAAGCAGGGCAGAAGTGGGGAGGCAGAAAGGCTGGGAATTTGGCCTCATTCTCCTCGGCAGGTCCCAAAGCTCCGAAAACGCCTCTCAGTAATAGCATCCAAAAATGCCAATCAGGTGAGAGCAGGCGGTGCTCCGAGGCCTGCTGGCACTGTCTGGGGACAGCCCGAGCGAGTGACAGCTTCATAACTCCTGGGTGGGATGCCAGCGAGCGCCACGTGTTTGTCCTGACAGCCCCAGCGGTCCCGAGCGCTCGGGAGCTGCTGGATGGGAGCTGTGGGGGGTCCTGGAGCAGCCACACACTGGGGGTCACGGTGCAGACCCCTGTGTCCATCACGGCTCACCCAAGACTGCTGCAGCTCCTCTCCCTGTTCCTGTCTGCCTGTGCTCCAGCCTGGCTGCCACACTCAGCCATCCATCCTCAGCCCTGGGCACTGCCAGCTGCCCATGGAGCTCAGGGGAG
Source organism: Melanocharis versteri (assembly GCA_013397845.1). NCBI lineage: Eukaryota > Metazoa > Chordata > Aves > Passeriformes > Melanocharitidae > Melanocharis > Melanocharis versteri. The sequence continues at coordinate 184,405 of VZTG01007664.1, forward strand.
ACGGATGGATGGATGCATGGATGGGTGAGGAAACCTCCTGTTGGTGCTGGGCAGGGCTCTCTGGGAGGAGACAGGAGGCTCTGCAGCTCTTCCTCTGATAAAGGAAGAGCCCTAAGTTAGGTGCTTGTGGCCTCATGGCAAATTAATGTGCCTTGTCCCCCTTCTTGCAGTAGGGGCTCCCTGGGAGCCTGGCACAGAGGCAGCAGGAAAGGTGCTTTTACAGGCCATGTTTTCTTTGTGTTCTTTTCCTTCGGTAAGTGCTGAGCTGCATTTTCAGCACCCAGGTGTCCCGTTGGCACAGGAGGTGCCCAGTGGCCATCTCTGCTGTGTCATGACTGCAGCCTCTCTGTTCCCCCCATCTTCATCCCTGCAGAGAGACTTCCCTTTCCTGGAGCTCCAGCTGGTGAGGAGTGAAACCCTACCCATGCTTGGTGACTGCAGGAAGCTTTGGATGAATGAGAATCCAGCATGGTCGGATGCCTCCGGAGCAGCGGGTGCTGCTGACAGGTGGCATCTCCTCTCTGGAAGGACAGTGTCCCTCTCCAGCTGCTCCCTGCTCTGCCTGATGCACGGCCTGTCCAATACCTGCTGCTGCTCCTCAGTTAGCATTCCAGGAGTTACGGCCACCTGAGCTGGTGCTTAGTGAGGGGATTTGCTGTACTTAGATGAAAAATGCAACAGGCACTTTAAATTGCCCTGTGGCTAAATTGAGCTGAGTTTTCCAATCTCTGCAGCTCTCAGCTCTCCTCCTCTGCTCCCTTAGCAAGAGGCAAGGAAACGGTTAGGTTGCACTTAGGAGCCACCTAAACATCTACTAAATGTCTTTCCTGAGTGATGCTCTTGGTCAGTGCTTTCCCAGCCTCAGGGGCAAGGTCTGGGTGTGAAACCAGGAAAGGAAGAAGGAACACAGCATATCTTGTGGATACCAGCAACATCTCCAGCTGACAAAATTAATCCATGGTATTCCTAACTGCCTTCTCGAGATCTTTGTGGCACTGGAAGAATTTGCATTTGCTCACCTGTGCAGAAATGTGAATAGGAGCATCTTAAAATTTCCAGGTGCTTGAGCCCTGCTGGAACCAGTGCCAGCTCTGGTGCCCCAGGATTGGTTTCTGTGCCATCAGAGGCGAGGAAATGCTCATCTCCTTCCAGTGGCCACTTATAGCCTTTTCCTTTTAAGATTGAGAAAATCCTTGTCACCTTTCCTGATGTTTCTGTGTGGTGTGAGGAAGTGATCATAGAGAGAGTCATAACTATTTCTGCTTGGGAGTGGGAGAAACAGGAGGTCGTTCCTCATCTCAGGCCTGGTCTTGGATTGAATGAACCTGGTAATCTGAGGTAACTGGATAACCTGTATGGTACTTGCCAGGTGCTTAACCCCTCTTCGTATGCCAGGAAAGCTTTCTTGGAACTGGAGGCACTGGCCAACATAAATTGCTTCTGTCAATGTGCTTTATTGGACTACATCAAAGTAGAATCGATAGAGAGTTAAAAAAAAACCCTAACAAAATGGGCTTTCTAAGGCAGAGCAAGTCATAAACAGACAGGAGTGTCGTGCAGGTCAGGTTTCACCTGGCACCCAGGGAAACAGGGGGGTTCTGGCTCTGTTGGGGCTGATTCATTGCACTGGAATATTTCAGGGGAGGGGAAGCATCCAGGAGTTGTTAACACACTGCTGCAAGGAGAGGGGCTCTGAGTGGGTCGGGTTTGTGCCTCCAACTTTACTGTCACAGATTATACTGGTATAATCTCTATCAGTGTAAGTTATCTGTTTCCATTTAACCTAGATGAAAGCTTGAGTGTGGTTATTGCATTCTAAGGTTGCTGGAACTTGATAATAATTTAGAATAATCAAGTCAAATTAATTCACTCTTAAAATCGAGCTTATTTGCATTGGCTTGTCTGGTTTTTTGTGACAGATCTCTCTGCGGGCATATGTTTGTGTAAGCTTTTTGTGTGTGCTCGTGAGTGTTTGTGTGCATACGTAATTTCCTTCTCCATCTCACAACCAACAGAGGCTGAGCTGGATTCAAATGTTGTGCAGGAAAAATGTGAAGAAGGTCCACCCCAAAGTGAAGCTGAATAGCTGAGGTATAAATCCACGGGGAAAAATGGGGTTTGTAATGGAAATGCTGCCTCGTTTTAAATTATAGCCAGGCATCTGTGAGGCTGAAATTCCTGCTGCAGCATCCAGACGGTGTCTCAAGCTGGCTGCACGTTCCCAGAAATGAAGAACCCCCCCAGCCTACCTGCAGCCTGACCTTTGTGCTGACACTGCCGTGCAGCTTTTGTGCTGCACGGGGCGGGTGCGAGCGCGCAGTGACAGATTGCTGCTGACAGGGAGAGGCTCCTCCAGCTGCATTTCTCTGCAGCCCCTGCCATATATCCAGGGGCTTGTTAGAGGAACAACAGCACCAGCCAATAACCAGTTGGTCTAAGCCCCTGGGACAGACCGTATGGCCCACACTCTGCTTCCTAAGCTGTGAGTGTGGAGTAAATTCAGCTGCTGTAGTGCTTGCAGCCCTCGTGTTACACAGCGAAGGAACACATCCGGGCGTGCGTCTGTCTGTGGCAGAGCCTGTACCTATAAATAACAGTGTTTGTGTGTGTGTGTGTGTGCATATTTATGTGTCTGTGTATTTATTGTGGGTGAGGCTGGTTGTAGAGCAGCCCAGAAAATGGAAATCCTTTTGTGCAAATCTGCTTGCATGGAGGCAAGGAGAGCCAGGAGACCAGGCATGATGAATTGGCCCTGAACTGCGATGACAGTCCTTTTTTTTTTAAGTCAAAACAATTTCAGGGAAAGGGTCTCCAAAAAAAGGTCCAGTTTCAGGAGGTAGCTCAATTGAATTTCTGGTTCCTGGCTGCCTGCCTGGAGGGCCTCTTGTCACTTCTACTTTCTTCCAACAAGGCAGAAGGCGGAATTGACAGCAGCCTTCCCGCCAGGCTGTTAGGGAAGCAGGGAAGCCAGATGCTTTGCCTCCCTGCTCCCTCCCCTTCTGCGGCCCGAGAGCCAGAGAGTTAAGGTGCTTAACTCTTCCATTCTCCCTCTCCAGTGTTGCTGGTCTGACCCAGCGGGGAACCTGAGGAACGAAATGCCTGGGAGTGGGCAGAGCCGGGCGTGTGCACAAAGGGTCCTCACTCCCGAGGGTGGGAGTGTGTGTGTGTCACAGTAAAATACCCTTATGCTTCGTATAGAACAGGAAAACTAGACTTTTATACAGAAAGATTCTGCAGAGAGGCACACGGTAGCAACGGGCTCATACAGGAGCCTCTCCCCCAGCAAACCCAGGGCAAATAATATGATTTCAGAGCTTCCAGCCCAAACCCACTTCTAAACTCTCCCTCAGCCCCTGCTATTTATATCACTGCATATAGGGTACAGTGTAGGTGAGAGCTAGAATATTCTTGTAATTTCTCCAGCAAGGACAGTATGCTCAGCCCTCTCTTTTCTTTGTGTAGAATTATCATCTTTAGATGTTAAGGGATGTGGAAGGTTTCGGTTGCTGTTGAATTAACATTTCTATATGCATCATTTCACTAGATAATTTGCTGACTCTAAAATTTTTGTGTAATCAAATTGGCTGGCTGTTTTAACATTTGTCCAACACCATTTTTAAGTGGTAGTTAAATGAAGTGGAGAACTGAGCCCTTTCTTTAGACTCGGCTGTTGCAGGGTGAGGGTCTCCAGTATGGTTTTTAGAGACAGGACCTGCTCTGAGTCAGGGGTTGTGCATTTCCAGCACTCACAACCCACAGAGCCCTTTTTAGTCTGCCTACAGCTGCAAAATGGGGTGACAAAGTGGTAATGGATGGCCAGGAACTGACACCCTCTGTCTCCCCAAGTTCATCTCACTGCCAAAACCTCAGTACAGTGGTTAAGGTGAGAACCCTTCTCCTTCTCTATTAAGGACGAGAGGAAAACACTCAGGCTGTGCCAGGGGAGCTTCAGGTTGGACGTCAGAAGGAATTTGTTCGTGGATAGGTTGGTCAGACATTGGAATGAGCTGCCCAGGGAGGTTGTGGGGTCCCCATCCCTGGAGGTGTCCAAGGAATGCCTGGACGTGGCACTCAGTGCTCTGGGCTGGTGACAAGGTGGGGATCAGTCATCGGTGGGACTTTATTGTCTTGGAGGGCTTTTCCAACCTCAATGATTCTGTGATATAGCTCCAAATGGGACCAAACCAGGGCCTTGAAGGGAAGATTATGCCAGGGGGGTTTAGACCTGGTATTAGGGAAAATTTCTCCACAGAAAGGGTGTTCAGGCATTGGAACAGGCTGTCCAGGAAAGTGGTGGAGCCACCATCCTAGGACGTGTTGAAAAACTATGTGCATATGGCACCTGAGGACATGGTTTAATGGTGACCGTGGTGGTGGTGCTGGGTGGAGCGTTGGACTCGGTGATCCCAGAGGTCTTTCCCAGCCTCGGTGGTTCTGTGGTTCTGTTTCTGAAGTTCACCTGCACTGACACTGCCAGGCTGTGGGCAAATGGCTCTGCAACCTGTGGGCTCTGCTGGGGGCCATCCAGGTACCTCCAGAAGCAGGGAAATTGTAGCATTTCCCTAAAAGCCATACAGCCCTTCTCCTCCTGTGTGCCTCTTTATGTCTCTCCACGCCCAGGAGCTGGATCTCTGTGCTTATACACTCCTCCCTCGTGCCAGTGGTCCCCAGGTCCCTGTGCCACCTTCCCCAGGCAGGGAGGATGGTGATGGAGCAGGCATTCCTCTGGGTTTGGCATGCTCTGCTCAAGTAGGAGGGAACATCAGCCTCAGGCAAGCCACGAACATTTGTCACCTGCAGCAAGGCAAAAAGTGTTGCCCAGAACAGCCTTTGGAAATATTTTAATTACCCCTGGTTGATCTGGCAATCAACGAACTTGAGGTAAAGATCACAAGTGGAGACAAAGTCTGAGGGGAATTTTATGCTTGGAGTCAAATTTCAGCAATGTTTTTGAAGCGTTTCTAGTTGGGATGGTTTAAGAGCCAACCCCAAGCCTCCCTGGATCCAAACAGTTCTGATGTACATGGGAAGCAAATCAGTCATGCAGCTCTAGCACAGCACTGAGAGCTGGAGCAACACAGGGCTTCTAAAAGAACCAGCCTAACCACTGAAGGCTTTCTATGCAGCTTTACAGTCAGAAAACTTCTTTAATGGACTGTAAATCAAAAAAGGAAATTTATTTTTTGTTTCTCCAGGCTTGAAACACAAGCGTGCATCTGCCCGACAGCTTTCAGAGCCAGCCATCCCTGCCAGCCAAAGCAGATTCTCCGTGCCTGCTTCCAAGCAGCATGAGCTGAAACAACTGGTGGCAGACTGGGGTGTCTCTACAGTCCTAGCCACGAAGAGAGGTGATTATTCCTCCCTCCTAATTCCACTTCCCATACGGAAATTATCCTGTGCTGGAGGCGTGCACCTTCCTCTGTTCTGTCAACGTGTGCTGCTAGGAAGATTTATTTCAGTAATAAGGTCTTAACAGTGAAACTTAACAAAAATGAGGGGGCAAGTTTATTAATTATATATTTTGCAGTTAATTAAAGATAATATTTAACAGAAGTAATTGCAGGCATCTGCCTTGATGGCACAATTAATTTCCAGTAATAAACGGGTTGTGTGTCCCTTTGTCGGACTGATCAGAAACAAATCCTGCCTCGTGCTAAACCCCTCTTATCTCTTTCCATTTGCAGGAGATGAAACATCCTCCTGCTCGCAGCACAGGGAAGAGGCTGGAGCTGGGCTGCTTTCTCCACAGCTGTAGAACTATGGTGAAATGGGGATTCTTTGTTCGTGTTTCATTGGCTTCTCTGAGGAAAACAGCAGCCATGAGATGAGACAGAGCCTCGGGGTGAGTGCAGGTCCCACCACCAGTTCTGCCAGCTCCCTCAGCTGGGCCTGGTTCCCTCCATCCCATCCTGCCTTGCAGCCCCAGCACTGGGAGGCAGGAAAGCTTTGTTCCACAGGGCTCAGGTCTTTCACCCCTCAAGCTGCTTCTAAGCAGTCTCTTCCATTTGTGCTGAAATGCTGTGTAGGAGCACTTGTCACTCATCTCAGCTTGCATTCAGCATGTTCCCAGAACCTGGGCATGGATGTAGATGAGCTGTCCATGTGGGAACTTGCTGGCCTCTCAGGGCACCTGCCCCTTTGAGATCTGACTTAAAGGGTGCCTGCTGTGTGCCCTGAGCTCTGTGCCGTGGGAAAGTTTGTTCTGCACTATCACTGGAAATGTTTCTATTCTCCTAACACCTTTCAGACAGGTTGGTAGGTTCTACCTTGTGCAGGTGTCCATCTCCCATTATCTTCCTCCTACCTGAGGTATGCACAGAGCCTGTGACACGCAGTTGAGTGATTTTTATTCCCTCCACTTGAGGGAAGTAGCTTACAATGTTTTACACTGGTCCTCTGTGATTGACTCATGTCACCTATTTCTGAAACACAGCCAACAAGGTAAGAGAAGATTTAGAAAAGTTAACAGTGTCCAGATCTGTTTAGGACAGGAAGGGAGCCCAAAAGTTGGATAAAATACTGTAAAGGGCCAAGCCCAGCACAGCTGCTCAACACAGAGACATCCTGTGAGAGTGTGATGTTCCTTCCTGCTTCCTTTTTTATTTATAGAAACTGTGGGTGCAGTTGGTGGGTTCTCCCCAGGGGCAAAGGAGCTGCTCTAGGAGCTCTGCACACCTCCAGGCAAGGTCCTTCCTATGGAGGAGGTGATGGGAGCTGCGCAAGGAGGTATTTTTCCAAAGGCATGCCACAGGGATCAGGACTCGGTCCAGCCTTTTTAGTGTCTTCATTAATTAGGTAAAAGATGGGGTAAGCAGCATGTGGATGACATGGAAGGTGAAAGGAAGAGGGAGCCATGCCAAGGGCCAGGGGAGGTCCCAGGTTCCAGCCTGGCCAAACTGAGCAGGGCTGGGCTGTGTCTGCCGTGGGCTCAGGCTTCACATTGGCCTGGTTTTGTGAGTAAAAGCAGAGAGCTGGGACTGAGCCTGGGCAGCCCAAGCAGCAGGCTGGGTTTGGGAAGGCAGCTTTGAGCTGAGTGTTGGCTGCTCTGCTCTAAACCCCCATTTTTTCTGCAGGCCCATCTTGTAAATATTTAAATGCAGGAGTAGCGGGTCCAGCAAGTCTGTGTGGGGATTTGCAGGCAGGGAGAGGAGCAGTGTGTGTGAGCTGCATGTCTCCCTCTCACGTGTCTGTACCCGTATGTCCACGTCTCCCAGTGCTTTCCGGAGAGATTTTAATCCAGAGAGCTCTGACAGCCTTTCAGGCATCAATCACCCAGCACCGCAACACCCCTGCAAGGTCAGGCAGTGTTATCAGCCTCCCGCTCGGAGCAGCGTTTTGTGCCTCACCAAGGAGGGATGGGCAGAGGGAGAGTGGCTCCTGAGTGCGTGAGTGAGATTTCCTGCAATCAGAGCTTTCCAGATTCCTAGAGCCAGGGATGGGATCCAGGTCTCCTGGAGCCCCGCTCCCTGCCCTGACCACTGGAAACACTTCCTCCCCACAGAAACCTCACCGTGAAACCACCCACCGGAGCAGGGCTTTGTAGTTTGGCAGGCAGAGCACAGGCTCCGCTCTACCCAATCCGCAGGCACATTTTTGGGGTTGCGTGTTTACTGAAATCTTGGCTTTGCTGGTCTGCAGAGAATAAAAGTTGATTGTTGAGCAGCCAGGGCTCGGCGTCGCCTTGCCTGTACGTGTAAATACCCTGCACAGCCAGGCCAGGCCAGGGGGGATGTTTGTGGGGCCGCAGCCTGCTCGTGTGAAGAGCCTTGTCTCTGCTCTGCGCTAAACACGTCTCTGGTTACCTGCTCTCACTGGAGCTTTTCTGGCTTCTCCAACCCTTTCCTTGGCTGCTCTGGCTGCAGGGCCTTGGCTGGATTTATTTATTTAATAATAAAACTTAAAGAACGGGTTGTTTTCCAGGCAGTGGCTGTCTCTGTGGAGCCAGGTCATGATGGGGTTAGTGTAGAGGGAAGCAGGGCTGCTTGGGGAACTTAAAATCTGCCAACCCCACTATTCCTTCCACCCCTCAGCCTTCTCCCAGTAACCCCTTCTTCCTGCACTGGCAGGAAAGTTTATGATGCCATGCAGGCTGTCCAGACCTTGCCACTTCCATCTCTCTCAGGATGTGGCAGGGATAGTAGGAGAGGGAGTTCACAGCCCAGGGCTCCAAACAGGACAGTATGACAGTAAAGAAAAGATGATGGAATGCCAGGAGTGGGCCTTCCTTTGGTTATTTCTCCTGTGCAGTGGTCACAGCATGTGCCTCCTGTCTCTCACCCTCTTCTATACAGGACAATGACATCCTCCCCATAGGGCTTAGCAGTGCTGCCTTTATTCTCATGGCTGTGAAGCAACTGCACTCTTTTGGAGGATGGATTAGTCAGGAGTTTAAAACAAAAGTCAGAGGTTTGTGCTCTGGATCCCAACCTGAAGCATCTGCTGGTCCTAATCTGAAGGGCTTCTCCACCCCTAGCTTCACACACGGTACCCCCAGGTCGAATGGGCCACTGTGCTGCTTTAGGAGACTTCATTTTCTTAATCTCCATGAAATTCTGAGTTGCGTGGTACCTGCCTGACAGCACTGCTTTGGGCAGAGGTCAGTCAAATCACTCCCACTCCATCACCAGTGCTTTTGTCCCCGCGGGATTTTCAGCTGGATGAGGAAACCCACCTCCATCACTCTCTGACCTGGGCTGGGCAGTGTTCAGGTGCATCTTAAAGACTCCACGCTCCAAGAGGCAAGAATCTGTCACAGCACAGCTCTGTGCCTCGGGGGGGTCGTTCCCTGAAGGTTTAGCTTCAGGAATAAATCTGTACCTCCACACTCTGCACATAAAACTGATAACACTGAGATTGCTTTACACATCAGCAACAGAATGGAGACAGCAGAGGCAATCAGGACCCAAAATAATTATGTTTATCATCTATAATCATCACACAGAGTCTAACAGCACATTAGCACTTCCAGCAGGCAGTTTTCAGGAGCGGAGAATGCAGGCAGTGTTTTGGAGGATGCACTGATTATTTTAAAGGACACCAGCCACAACTGAACATGCCATGGAGGATTCTCTGAGCTGCCAGCACACCCTTTTATTGCATGTGTGGGGAACAGGAGCAGGGCCAGTGCTGAACCATCTCCGAAAAGCGTTACTGGGTGTAGTTTCCAGAGTCAGGCTGTGGAAACAACAACTCAGCGTCTTTCTCACTGATCCCAGGGATTTGGAAGGTGTAATCTGGAAGAGCCTACAGCTGCTTGAACCCCTCTCCATAGAAGGGATTATTCCAAGGGAAATATCTCATGTTTCCCCTTGTGATGCTGCCTCTGCTTCTCCCTATTTTCCTGCCAGTCCTGGAATACATAGCCCTGAACACAGACTTCAGGGCTGAGCTCCTTGCTGGCAGAACTACCCTCCCCTGTGCTACTGCACAGTCTTGGGGGTGTGGAGCTACAAATCTCCAAGCAAATCCAAGTGATCTCAGTTCAAAACAGGCCCCTGGAAACACCTGGAAGCAGCAAAACCCAACATCCTTCCACCCATGTCCTGCAGCATGGTCCTCTCTCTCCTTGTGCTGCACTGTTAGAGGGGGCCAAGCTTTGCAGCAAGGGAGAAGAGGCCAGAGAAAGTCCTGGCCAGGAGGAATGCAGTCAGTCACTGCATTCAGCCTTTTGGTAGAAGGGCTTAGTAACAGTCTGCCTGGAAGGAAAGGCCTTGGAGCCAGATTTGTATGTGGAATTAGGTGGAATCCCATCAAAAGCCCACGATGCCTCATCTCTTCAGCAGAACATCTGAGATGCTACACATTTATTTACTGTGATGTTCCAGGTTATAAAGTAGCTTTATAACCCCTTGTTTTCCATGATGATCTCCAGGTAAAGGTGTAAAATCCCTCCTTACCCTCCCTGGAGGATGCCAGTCCTGAGGTGTGTCTGGGTGTAAGGGAGGGGCAGTTCTCATCCTGCGTCCATCAATGGGAACTGCTGTTTCTCCTGCAGACACCACCCCACTGCCAAGAACTGCTTTAGCAAGGCTCTTAGGAACTGCTTTCAAACCTGGAAGGGTTTTTGGAGCCAAACATTGATCTAAGTGCATTTTTACTGAAATTCAAATGCAAACCAGCCAGACTTTCACTCCAACATTTCAGCTTTCCTGCAGATTGTTTTTCTAGGGGCACCCTCTGGCTTATCTGCAAGACTGTGGGAATGCTGTCAAGACAGGAGCAATTTTCCTGTGTGTAAAAGGCACCCAGCTCAGGGACTGGGCCAGAAGGGTCTGTGCTGTGCGTATCTCATGCCAGGGAGCCGAGGAGGAGAGCTGAGCTCCAGGGAGCGCTTCAGGGCTGGCCACAAGAGCCCTGCTGTTCCCTGTGCAACTGAGACGTGCCTGCGGTGTCAGGGACGTGTAGTTCCACAGTCAGAGGATAATGGGGTGAAAGGACACTCAGGGAGTCTCCAGAGCCAGTTTCAAAGTGAGGTCCAGTTGGTCTGGACATCATCCAGTCAGCTTTTGTGTGTCTTCAAGGACAGGGATTGTTCTGCCTCTCTGGGCTGCTGTCCCAGATAATTGGGTTTTCCTGGAGCACAGTGCTCAGTACTGAGTGTGAAATCCTTTCTAAAATCTTGACCCTTTTCTATGCTAGCAGAGGTTCTGCTTTCAAAGCAGGTTTATCACTGACTTGACACCCACCAGGCTTCCCCTGTGCTCCTAGAGCTCCTCCAGCCTCTTCGTGGGCTTTTCCAAGTGCAGAAGGGACGATGCCGGCTCCCATCCCAGTGTGTATCCAGGGTGGCTTAGAAAGGCATTTTATAACTTGGAACATCACAGTAAATAAATGTGCAGCATCTCAGATGTTTTGCTGAGGCGATGAAGTGTTGCAGGCTTTTGAAGGGATGCCAGCTAATTCCACATACAAATCTGGCTCCAAGACCTTTCCTTCCCTGCAGACCCCGGAGGACCTGGGCCAGCCTAGACCAGTGCATGCCCTGGCCCAGCTCAACCAGTCTAGGAAGAGAGTGGGACCAGTACAGTGAGGGGCCTGAATGTCCCTCCTGTGGTCCTTCAGGAAGAAATGGATCAGAAGAGGAAGATACTGAACCAGTGATGGATGCATCTGGGGGAGCTCCTGTGGTAGATCGTCAGCATGAGAACTGTAAAGTCAAGCTTTGTGGTGTGGAATTGCACCAGGGAAAAGGAGGAGGCTTGTCCCGGAGAGCTCCTGCCAAAGTGTGAGACTGGTGGAGGTGAACAGAGGAGTAGTGAAGGGATCCTGACTGTGATCCTGGTGCTGTGCTGGCAAACTTGCTGTAGTCACAGCAAAAGGAGGTTTTGAAGACAAGTGAGGAGCTTTGTGGGTGTTTTTCCCTGCTAGAAGCATGAATAAAGAAAAGCACGACAGTGCTTCATTGGAAATCTGGTGGGTGGCCTGGTGCTATGAGCTGATAGAAGGTGGGAGCTCATTCCTTCATAATGAATGAAAGATGACAGATGGGGAGAGGCAAGGAAGGGCCTTCAGCACTGGTATAATTAACTTACTCCTGAGAACACTGGGATGAGCTTTTTTCCTAATATGATAGAGAAAAGAGAGGATGTTTGACTGAGAGTAAGGAGCTAATGGGAAGTGTAGAGGTGAACGTGGTTGTCCCTCTGTTCCTGAGACACTTGAAGCAAAGCCTCCATGCCAGCTTCAGGAACAGACGGAGAGGATGGATTCCCTGGTCTTGGGTGGGGGGATGGGCTGCACCTCCTGGGGTGCTTCTCTGAGCTTAATCCACAGCCCTGAGCCCCTGGCTTGGAGGAGGAGGTGAGGAGCCAAGCCCCCTTCACAGCAATAATGACTTCACACCCTGACTTCTTCCCCACGAGCCTTTTCTCTTGCACACTAACGAGTCTGAGCCTACTTCATTGTGCCTCGGTAATTGTGCTTTTAATTATGCTGTGTGTCTACCACCATCTGTTGTGCTCTTTTCAGAATCTGTTTCAGTTCTGATATCCCCTTTTGAGATGAAGGGACCACGAGTGCCCGCAGTACCCAAGGTGTGGATGAATCATAGATTTTTCTGTTCTGTTCTTTGCTTTCCAAATGATTCATTCCACTTGATCTGTTTCTCGATGGTTGCCGAGCCTTGAGCTGACATTTTCATGGAACTGACAGCTTTATGTGGAAAAATGAGGGCCGACCGAGAGGAGTGAAAAAGGTGTCTGTTGGAAAGAAAAATCCTGATCTTTTCAAGATGAGTTTATTTGGACAAGGGCTATCAGAGGACTCTGAAAGGAGAGGTTACAATAGCTCCCACTGCGGATGTCACCTGGGAGAGACCAGCGTGAAGTTGCTGGTGTTGGGATGATGCTGTGACTTGGAGATAAATGAATAAGAGCAGCATGGAACACGTCCCCCTGGAGCAGGGCTGCAAGGGACAGGGACAGCAAGCCAGGAGAGGGAGCTGGAAAGGCTCCAGCTGCGATAAAGGAGATGAAGAGAAGCAAAACAAGGTTAATGAGCCAGAGAGCTTGTTAGGAAGGGAAGACAACTGCAAGTTTGGGCAGAGGATGCCCAGCAGTATCTGGGAGGGGGTTACATCTAGGGGTTGCAGTGAGGTAGGGTGCCCAGCAGCAGCATCCCAGGCTACCCCTCACTGTTCACTTACATACAGAGGGAACTGCTGGAGATGTGTCAGGGAGAGTGAGGTGGGAAATCAGGAAAAGGTTCTTCCCCCAGAGGGTGCTGGGGCACTCCACAGGATCCCCAGGAAATGGTCACAGCCCCAAGGCTGCCACAGCTCCAGAAGCATTTGTACAATCTGTGGGTACCTTCCAAGTCAGGGTATTCCATGATTCTGTGAAGTTAAGTTTGTGGATCAGATGGTCCTGCTCACCCAGTTCAAGAGGGAAGATGGAAAGTGAGAGCAGGGAAGAAAACCTAGCATTTAGTGGGTGAGAAGAACGGGCTTAATGCTGATGTATTTGGGGTGTAGGATAAACGAGGCTGAATCCGAGGGCTGGAGTCTTGCAGGAACAGTGGCTACAGGAAGACCAGGAGGTGATAACCTGCAAGTGGCCTGTTCTCATTTTTAGGATAAGGGAATAAAACTTTAATCTGGGGAACTGTTGATGTGGTTCTGGCACCTTTTGGCTGTGTAAGGAGGATCTTTTTCCTTCATAGGGCGGAGTGGTTTCCTCTCTATCCTGTTTGCCCCTGCTCTGGCTCCTTTCTCCTGGTGTGCAGGGCTGTTCTGGCCCGTCCCACTGCTGATACTGTGCTATGTCTGGCTCTGAGCACCTTGTTCTCAGCAGGGTGACCTCTTTTTCTGTACTCTTTGCCCTCTAGAGCTCTTGTCACTGGTTGGACCCACAAATGCAGCCCTGACACCCAACAGTGTGGCTTCGTCTCACTGCTGTGCACGTTCTGTGCATCTGCAGGATGCTGCAGTTGGCTCTGGTTTGGATCTCTGGGTGGGATGTGGCGGAGTGGGTATCATACGTGGTGCCAGACCCTCAGCACCCTTAGAAAAGTCTTATTCCATCCCAGGCCAGAGAGATCATCCTTTGACCTCTGGCAGCTGCTCCTCGTCTTGTCTTCTGAGCATCTCTTAAAAATATTTTGGGCTGCCCTGATATGATTTCCTGATGGCCTTTCTGCCCTTGCTCTTACCCCTGGGCCTGACACCTTGGTGCTTCAATGTCACCCATGGTCATGGGAGAGGAAAAGAACCATCTGAGCCTTGGTTTGCTGTCCCTGTTCCAGCTCCTGGACAGCTTTCACCTCCAGCTTCCTGCTGTGGGAAGGATTGTGGTATCCTTCTGCTCTTGCTGGTTTCTTATGCAGGGAGGATGGAGAACATAAATAGCTCACAAATCAGCTCAGGGGCTGTCTCTTTGTCATTCCTGCATTCCACAGGCAGGTTCATTTCCAGTCTCCACCCGTACATGCAGGGTGAGGAGCCAAGCATCAGTCGTGGGACAGGGCTATAAATGAGGTTCCTTCAAAAAACAGTTCTATTTAGCTCAAGGCCATAATGGGAAAACCAGTGTGTTTCCATTAAATCCCCTTTATATCAATCCATGGAGCTGGGCTTGGGTAAGAGGTCCTGGGATCCCAATAGACCACTAATTAATTTCCAACCCCACACTCTTTATTGGCAAGGCAGGGCCCTTCCGATGGTTAATTAGGGTGGGAGCCAAGGAGAGGCTCCATCTCGGTGGTGATCCATATTCCCTCTGGCTTCCTTCCTCACAGACATGTCCTGGCATTGTGAGGGGAAGCCAAGGCTGAACATATGGCTCATTGTGGAGCTCTGACCTCGGAGCAGGGCACAGCTGAGTGGCTGGAATTCCCTTCAAGTGCCACTCAAAACCTACCTGATGCCGTGGAAATCCTCTGTGACATTTCTGGGAAGACAAACCCTTGGCCCAAGTGCCAGCAGTTGCTATTCCCTCATGTTCTTCCTTCCTGTGCACCATGGACAGCTGAGAGACTTGGGATGGTACAGCAGGAGACCACCTGTGACTTCCCTGTGGGCTCTGTGCTCAGAGGTGATGAACAGCAGCACAGCTCCATGGGTGCTCCCTGCACGGCTCTGGGAATCCCAGGGGCTGCAAGACCATGGATTAGGATACCTGAGGCAAGCCCCACACAGCTCTGTTGGGATCTCCCCTGTCATCAAACACACAAACACATTTGGGGTGAGTCATGGTAGTTCAGAAACTGTCCGGCTGTTCTGGGAGTGAAATCCATGGCTGGCTGGCCTGAGAGAGACCTTGGATAAGTGAAATGTAAATGCTCACAGTGATCTGCCAAGATCTGAGTGGGAAAAACCTTCCTTGGAAGAGGATTTCCCGTCTTGTCCCAAGGAGTCCCAGCTGCTGAGTATGCTTAGTTGTCATGGCCTCGTGTCTGGGATTTGCTTTTCCCAAGACCTTGAAACCCATTCCCCTCCCCAACTCTTCGTGGAGCGTGATGCATCCTGTCTCCAGAAATGCATCTGTTTGCTCGTTTTCTGGAATCAGAGAATATTTCTACTTTCTTTCCTTGTTCTCTGCAGTGACCTAATTATTTAACTTTGCATTGCAGCCTCTTCCTACAGCACTTGCCAAAGAGCTCATCAAAGCCTCCCAGCCCCAGCGCTTGGGGAGCTGTATTATTAATCTCTCTCTGCTCAAGGTTAGAGGAGATGTTTCCTCCTCTCATGGACAACTCTTCCAGACAAATCTCTGGCCTTTCCACTCAAGATCACCCGCAGGCAGCTGGGGGGGTGTTGGAGTGATGCTCATTCTTAACATAAGGTTCCTCAAGGCTGCACTGGAATATCACACACTTAATTCTTGGCATAACTTGATCCGTTTGGTCTTGGGATGACTGGAGGAGTGTCTGGTCTCCCTCCTTCCTTGATAAAAGGAGGCTCATAATTAGCCATATTCCACTTTTGTCAGGGAGACTGGTGCCAAAGGCTAATGCAGGCAAAATCTCTCACCTCTGGCTGTGATTTCCCAAATCTCTGATGTCCAGGAGCTGTAGCAGTGCATGGAGCAGGGGGGGATGTGAGAGGTGTTTCAAGCCCATGTCCTGCACTGGGATTTCATGTGTGTGTGCCTGTGCTGTGTGCAGGAACAGCTGCTCAGGGCTGACTGTGCCCGGAGTGCTGCTCCACAGGAATGCAGCATCTGGGAAGGAATGTCCAGCCAGCCCCAGGCACTGCCTCCCTTCTCTGGTGGGTTCTGTGGGGGCAACATGGTACAGAGCTGCCCATGGGACCAGGACCAGCAGTGGGTCTAAACCCACTAAAGCCTCTTGGCCACCCAGTGACCCCACTCCAGGAGATCATTTGGAGTAACGTCAAAGGACAGGGAAGTAGGAAGAGAGCAGGCGATATTGGGAGGGTGTTGGAAGTTGCTGTCAAAGTCCAGGGAGCTGGATCTCACTGGTGCTGGATCCAGGATATGACTAGGGCAGAAGACAGGTGAGGTGGTTTAGAGTCACCCCATCCCTTGCTTACTTGAGCAGCTCTGCCACTGCCACTGCCACTTGCTCCCCCATCACCACCATCCCAGGGGTGTCCCCTGCCCAGGGGCCCCTGCACTGTGCAGTCCCTGGGCTGGAGAGCAGCACCCAGTGCCCCCCATCCCACGCTGCACCTGTGGACTGCCTGTATCCATCATCCCATGGCTGCTGGTACCCAGCATGTGCCTCTGCTCCCGGGCAGCAGCTGCCAAATCCATTTGCTCAGCAGGTGTGTTCTTGCATTTACTGGGAGAATAGGCTTTTGGAAGAGAGGAGGGAGAGGACAGAGGAAAAACTGGAGGGAGGGCAGGAGGAAATAAAAGGAAGTAGAAGAGAGAGGGGAAAAGCAGCAAATGATTGGAAGAATTAGAGATGGAGTGTGGAAAGGACTGCATGTCCCCCGTTGCTTTGAGCACTCAGCAGATCCTGTGGTGTGTCTGCTTTATTACTGACAGAGTTCTCCCTTCTGTCGGCTTGTTTCCTAATTGCTGGTCTTGTAAACTGCTTGATTTATGGCTCTGTTCATCAGTTCTGGCCCTCGGGTATAACATGCTTTTCCTTCCAGGCTGGGAAGTGAATAACGAATTAACAGCCTGCCTTAGGTTCAATGAGAAGCTGAGCATTCAGGGATCTTTATTGGGCTGCACGTGCCAAATGGAACTGCTTAATTTTTACTTCTCATTCACGGAGGGTATTCAGCGACTCCTTCCCCAGGGCAGCAGTGGCATTGTGGCTGCGTGGTGCCTTTGAAGTGTCCCGTAAGTGAAGCCACCAAGGAATGGTTTCGCTGTTGGTTTGCACAGAGAGCTCAATCTGCTTCCTCGCAGCTTGCTCCGAAGCTGGCATTGTGTGCCATACACGTTTGTCTCGCACAAATTTCCCTTCAGAACAGCCCAGGGATGAAGATGAAGTCAGAGAACAAACAGCCCTGCTGAGCCAGAGCTGTGTCCTGTGCTGTGTTAGCAGCCAGCAGCCAGCCCCTGGCTGTCACCCCTGTGCTCACCTCTGAGAAGGGGCTTGTCCTAAACCCTGGAGTACACTACAAGTCAGTATAGTTTAAGTCCTCACTGAGTGACCCAAGTAGCTCTGTTCCCACAGCCCTCCATGACACTCCAGTGCCTTCCACACAGCTCTGACCCTTGTGGCTCCACGGTCACACCACCATGCACCAGGTTTATGGAGCAACCAGGCCTTGGAATGATAAGCCCAGGGTGGGAGGTCCCTTAGGTTCAGGGCCGGGCTGTTCTCCTTGCCCAGTTCAGAGGATTGGGGTCAGGAAGTCACGTCAGGTCCCCCCAGCAGCTCTGCACCACCCAGACACGCTGTGGGGGACACGTGAGAAGGAAATGCCTGTAAAACAACACCTTTGTGGAGGAAGAAAACTCTTGTAAAGAACAGAGGAACTGCTGTAGCACTGCAGGGCTCTTCTGTGAGCACAATGCTCTGCAAGTGTGAGCTCAGGGCCTGCAGGTCTCCAGCAGATACAGTTTAAGCTGACAGGTCCCCTCAGGACTTGGCAGCTCTGCCCTCCTGCCCTCAACAGCCTGCAGCCTTGCTGCTGCTGCCTCTGAGCTGCTTCATGGCTGTGGCAGGTGAATCTGATGTGCCTGGAAGGGTGAGCTCAGGAAAATGGCTCTGTAGGATTCACCTCGGCATCATGATGCTGCGAGTGAAGGACAGAGCCTGCAAAGTCAAGTGCAGCATTAATGTAAGGCTGCAGCACCTCAGGAGCTGTAAAAATTCTGTTAGAAAGAGAGTTTTAACACACCTGCTTAGTCCTGATTCAGTCTGCACTTGTCTGTGGGAGTTCAGCTGGATGGAGTGCTCTCTTCCAAGAATCCTACAGCAGGGAGAGCTGCTGGTGTCTGGTTTTGCTCTTGGAGCACATAGAATAATAAATAAACTGCAAGGTATGGCGTTTCTTTCCTCATGGCATTAGCAGCACTCCTTGATTAGACGGTCGTGGCCATCCTGTGTGCTCTGCTCTTGCTCTGCCTTCCACCGATGGGTCTGCAGGTGCAGACACCTGGGGAGCTTCTGAGGAGCAGGGGATGGTGCCTTGGAGCACCATGAGCATCTAGTATCATCATCTTTGACTTCTCACAAGGCTCAAGAACCTGTCCAGCCCCTGGGGAAAGCTGAGCTCCTGTGTCTGTGTGCCATATCCATCAGGATCCCTCTGTTTTTATTTAAAAGCCATGATTTCTCACCCAGCTGCCTCCTTCCAACAATCCCAGCAGGCTGTAACAGGACAGTGGATCTTGGAGTGCAGGGCAGGAAAGGACACAGCAATATTCCTCATGGGACACGAGCACCAACTTCCCATGGCTGTAGTCATGTGGTTCCTCGTGCCATAGAGTCCAGGGTCCAGGAGCACGAGGACAGAAGATCAAAAGAGCTCTTGCTTGCATTTCACACATGCTATCACCAAGAATATTAACTACAAATCACTAAACTAGTCGGAATATATACCCAAAGTCCAGGTGTTATCACTCCCTGATAAAAAAACTTGAACTGCATTTGGTTCAGCATGTGAGTGTGCTCACACCCAGCAGAATCCACACCTCCTAAATTGCACAGCAGGCAGGATGGCTCAGGAACAGGAAAGGCAGGAGGCCCACAGTCCTGCCTGATCAGCCTGCCGAGGTTGAAGGAGCGATAGTCCAGGATCCATGCTGAGGATGGGCAGAGGAGGTGCCTGCACCCTTCCCTTCCTTCCATGCACAGGCTGGAGTAGTTTCTAAGCTGGAGTCCAAGCCCCCTCCTCTCTGGGTGCTGCTGTGACAGCACAGCACAGGCAGCCTCTCCTCCAGTCTGTTCCTCCTGCTCACACTGCACATGAGGCTGGAAATGGGATCAGAAGGAGACGCTTCTCTTTATACTCGATATTCACATGGTGAGATCCTCCCTCCTCACCTCTGACCTGTTCCTGCCTGGCTGCCAGTGTGGATCTGAGCACCACAGTGTTTAATCACCTTCTGGACGATTGAGCAGGAGCCGTTCCCAAGCTCTCCCTCCCCTGCCCGTGAGCAGGAATTACCTCGGGCTGGCTGTGGCAGTGTGTGCAGTAACGACTCCATCAGCGAGCGTAGTTCCCGTTGCCTGGATGCAGGTTAAAAAAAAAGCCTCCTGGTAGGAAGGGGATATCTTACAGCTGAAGATGTGATAGATGAGCGTCTGTTCCATCCCCAGAATGTGATTTTTTGAAGCTCCTGTATTTCAGCAAAAGGTTACGGCCCCTCTGGTGTCAGGGCTGCTCCTGCAGCTCGGGGAAGTGGCTGTGTTCGTGTGTCTGTTCCGTGCAGGGCAGAGTCACACAGGGCTGTGTGAGAGCCTTGCTGACAACGCTCTTCTTGTGCTGAGTCCGGCGATGTCGGGGTCTGACCTCCGGCAGGAGTTGGCTCTGCAGGGCCTGCCCTGGGTCACCGCAGCGGCTCCGGGACACTCCCCCCCAGCAGGCACTTGTGGCCATCCAGCCCACTGGAGCTACAGGAAAAGATGGAGTTGGGGAGGTGTGGGGGGGAGCCCTGGATTTGAAGCTCAGGAACAATGTTGATCTCAGGTCAGGAGCACAACCAGGGCTGTGCCCTTGGCAGAAGAAGCTTCAGGACCAGCTGGGCGAGGAGGCTCTTCCTGGCTGAGTGCTCTAAGAAATGTTTGGTGTTGGAGCTGTGGGGCTCATCTCCCCAGGCCTGCGTCCTCCTGCACAAAGGGCAGGCTGCACACAGCATTTTGATGGCTCTCACCCACCAAAGACCTTGGCCAGACACTGTTCCCCAATTCTGAGCTTCATGGTGACTGAATTCAGCCTTCAGAGCTCTTGGGGTAAGGCAATAGGGATTGGCACCACCTTCCTTATCAAGCTACAGTCTCTGGAGACTTTATGGGTCCAGAATCCCTGTGTCCTGTGCCTCCCTTGTGGCGTCTGGCAGTACAAGGCTGCCCTGAAGAGCACAAAGTGAATCCCTCTAAAAATGGCCTTGGCTAAGGGATGTGTGACATAGGTATGGATTGGGAGGGCTCCTGAGGAGCAAGATGGGCTGTCGTCTTTTAAAACCTAAGGAAACTATGTTTGTGAAATGTGGGACACCAGCAGTATGCTGGTAATTCCTCATGTGCATTCCCAATCCATCCATCCCTCCCACGGAGGGACAAGGAGGCAGAAGGAAAGTGCTCATGCACGTGCAGGGTATGGGAAAAGACAGCTCATGTTGGCTGAGCCGGATTAGGGCGCAGTGAGGGGCCACCCTGGCTGGCAGATGGCACAAGGGTGGTCCTCCAGAGTGGGCAGTGACCGAGCTGGCACAGCTGCAGCTGGGCTCTGATTTTCCTGCTCGTGTGCCCACACTGTGCTCTTCCCTTGGCAGCACTTGGAGCCTCCATCCATTCTCCCTACCCAGAGGATTGCTTGCAAGCTAGAGGGAGAATCTGGTGGCAGGCCCCACAAACGTTTGGGTGCTTTCCAGATCTCTCCCACTCTCTGTAGCAGCTCTCAACTTGCTTGGAGTCAAGGACACAGATTAACTCTCAGTCTGCCTTTCTCTTCCCGACACCACCCATCAGCTCCAGCTCTGCACCCAGACAAGGATGGGCTTTATCAGAATACCTGCCAGGTCACAGGAAACTTCTGATTGATCCATTTTGAGTTCCCTGCAGCCAAGCTGGGGATGCTGCACTGCTGAGTTTGCTCTGGGCATCATCCCTCCAGGTCCTTGGATAGCATCACACAATCATAAAATCATCCAGGTTGAAAAAGAGCTTTAAAATAATCAATCCAACTTCTGTGCATAGAGAAGGGCTCACAGAGAGAGCTGGTCAGACTGGTAAGATGTGGTTGACCCTCAGCTCATACAGGCTCCTCCTTTTAGATCCAAGACTTCGTCCCTAAATCCAACTAACCCAGCTCTGGTTCTGTGCCCTGCTTAGAAGCAAAGGCAAAAATTGTAGCCTGAGCTCCTGGGCTGGCCAGAGCTGTATTGCTCCCGGGGCTGGCTGGGGCCATGTCACCTCTCCTTCCTGACGAGCCTGGGCTGCACGGGGACGGGGCAGGGGGTGGTCTGTGATGATCCCCTCTCTGGTGACCACCCAGCAGGTCCCCAGCAAGGCAGACCCCCTTTCCCACCGCCATCTCTGCTGCGGGGATGAAAAGTCCTGGCAAGGCAGGAGCAGGGAAAGGGAGGTGACTTTCCTCTCTGGTTGCTTTGTTTGTTGTTTAGGGATCTGGTGGAAGAAAGACTTTGCCGGCTCCATTAAGGAAGGCATTGTTTAGTTGAGGACTTACTTGTTCTTTGGGAAGAGGATCGTGTTTGCCTTGGGGGGGGGGGGGGGGGGAAACATTGTGCAATGTCAGTTCCTTTTAATTAGTTGTTTCTTTACCTTGCTTGGTTTAGCCAGAGAAGAAGATTGTGAAAGGAGAATTTTTAAAAAAGACAGGGAGAGGAAATAGAAACGCAAAACAAAGCTCAGATGTGGGACTGGGATTTGGGATCTGTGCTTCCAGCTCGTCCCTGCTATGCACACATTTAGCAAGAAAAGCTTTCACCACAGAGGCTGAGAGTGTACCTCCTTGCTTTCCCACCATTCCTGGCCTCTTCATCCACTTTAAGGATGAATGAGGGAAGCCTGTGTATCTCTGTGGTGGGATTCACGGCCATATGGAGATGAGCTGAATGTACAATAGCCCGTCTCCCAGGAGAAGGGGCCTGGACCAGCAGCCGTTTGGCCCAGATGTCTGGGAGGGCTGTACCTCTCCCCCTTTTATGAGAGCACCTGGTCATCTTCTTTCAGTCCTTCTGTCCTTGAGGCTGAGTGGAAAGATCTGGGGATCAGGGCAGGCTGCTGAGCGGAGGGATGTGTCATGTCACCAGCTTTGAGGGTGTTTAGGTACCTGTTTGTCCGCCTTGAGTGAGAATGAGGCATTAAACAGGACTGAGGATCTTGCCCTCCCCTCCCTTCATATCCACCCTCTTTTCTATCCATTTTCCTCTCTCACGGCCTCATGGGGATGGAGCAGGGGGAGGATTCCCTTCTGTCCTCCCTCCCGTGTCTCCAGGTCGCAGCTGCTCGAGGCCGGAGCAGTGTCGGGGCCCTTTGAGCCCTGGCTGTGCCTCGTCACCACTCCTTGCCCCTGAGCTGGAAGCTGGTGACAGCCGGGGAGCAGGGACAGGCAGCTGGCCCTGGCAAGTTGCAGGTCAGGGGAGGGTTTGCTTTTGTGCAGGCCATAAGGAAAGGAGCCGTCGTGGCACAAAGAGAGTTAAAAACGTCTCCATGAAAGCCCTGGGGCTGCCCGGAGCTCTGCAGCCCCCGTTTCCAGGCTGGTGCTTTGCCGGCAGCCGGCTGCCCCCGCAGCAGAGCTGGGTGCCTTCTGTCTCCTCTATTCTTCCGAGGGCACCTCCCCGCTGTGCGGGGCTGAGTGAGCTGGGGGTCACTCCCACTTCAAGCCGTGGTTTTCCCTTCCCTTTCCAGCTCCTTAAACAACAGAGGTGTTGAGGGAATTTATACCTCTGCCTGGTAACAAGGCAGATCAGCGAGACGCTGTCACGGTTTTGTGAGGGCTCCATAGATTTTTATTGCTTTTCAGTCCTTGGGTTCCCAACCTTCCTTTGGCTTGTAAATTGCCCACAAAATGCAGACACAGCTCCTATTCTGTGAGTCCCTTTGATGATTTTATTTATATCTCTGGCTTTGTCTTGTCTTTTATTACAGGGAGACTGCAATTAATTATTATCCCATCAGCTTCTATTTAGGCTGACAGTACAATGCAGTGCACAGTGTCCAACCTTGCCCTGCCCCTGTGTGCACGAGCAGGACACTATTCTGAGGAGGAACAAAGGCCTGGCAGCTTCAGAAAGGGACGTGCTGCTAAAGGGCAGCTGAGAGGCTTCAATAGCACCAGCAGGGTACAGTTGTGACTGAGCTAAAGTGACCAGACATCCCAATTTAGTTGTGATGCTCCCGATTTTATCTTCTCATCCGCAGCGTATTTTAGGCTTTTGCTCTTTGGGCACGTTTGAGTAGAGACAGGGCTCCTGTGTCTTTTGCCCATGTCTCTGATTGACCAGATCTTTTCTTTTATTCATAAAATAGAAATTGCACCTGGAAGATCTGTAAACCAGTCCCTGCCTCAGTGGGGAGACAGGAGGTGCACACACCGACAGAGATGAGCAGCAGGTGGGAGAGATCACAGATCCAGGGAACATTTGCCCGGGGAGCAGACAGAGGGAACTGGGAGTGTTTGGGCAAAAGAGCACCTGGTGATGATGCTCTGGCAAAGAGGGAGGAATGGGTCTGTGCTGGGAGGGCAAGAATGGACTTAACAACAAGGGATAGTCAACGTAGGTGCTGGGAAAGTGGTAAGAATAGCAACAGTGTGAGCAGATCTCCTGGGCTGGAGAGGGACAGTCCCCAGGGCTGGAGCTTCTTAGGAGCAGTTTGGATAAATTTCTGGCTTGTTCTCTGTGTATGTGTCAGAAAGAAGTGATGCCAGGCACAACCCTGAAATAATAATGACTGAAGACTTCCAGAACAAGCGTCTGTTAGGCAGGGAGATGTCTGATGGCAATTTCAGGGCTCATTTCCTATCCAGTCTTTGGTTTTGTTCAGGGAATATCAGTTTTCTCCACTGGCCATCCTGTCACTAGAAAACAAGTGAAGCTGTTTTCACTCTTCCCCTTTATCTTCACATCTTGTGGGAAGGTTTGTTTGCCCTAGTGGGATGGCAGGGTGCTGATGCTGAGCGGTGCTGGTGATGAGATAAAGGTGTTTTGACAAGATCCAGGTGAGTGGAAGCTGCTGTTAAAGCAAATGTTTGTTCACTCCACTGCTGCTTTTTTTCTCTGGTTGTTTGATGTGTTCATTTACACCTGATCTTGGCAGCCTTGGCGGTGCAGCTCTCGCTCTGACCCCCCCAGACCAGCTCATGGCAACGGACCAGAGTCTCTGGGCCAGTGTCCTTATGAAAATTCCCTGTAGTTCTTCACTGGGATTAGCTCAGTTGGTCAGAGCATGGTGCTAATAATGCCAGGGTTGTGGGTTTGACCCCCATATGGACCATTCAGTTAAGAGTGAGACTCGATGATCCTCGTGGGTCCCTTCCAGCTCAGAATGTTCTGTGATTCTCAATTCTACACCGCCTGCTCCTCTCCCGAGCAGAGTCCAGTCCGTGCTTCACAGGAAGCTGGAAGATTGGGCTACCATGCCCTAAATTCCGAGGTGTTCCTCACTCCTGCCCTCCCCAAATAACATGTGCTCACTGGCCCACATGGCTGCCAGCCATCGCCTGCCCGAAGTTTTTCAGTGCAAGGGAATGTGGCTGTGGGGCTCCATGGGGAAGGAAGGGCACGTCTGGGCAGGGAGGCCAGGCAGGCTGAGCTGGCTCTGCCCCTGCCACAGCCGGGGTGGGAGAGATGGGAATGGCAGGGCTGGGATGCTGAGCTGGCTGTAGGAAACAGGCTCGGGTTTAGGGGGATCTTCGTTCACCCCGCCTAATTCACCTTCCTGAGAGAGCAGGTTGGGTGCAGTCCTGCTCAGGTGGGAAGCTGGGGTGGCCTGGATCCCTGTCTCGTGGGAGAACTGAGCTCAGCTCTGCATTCCTTCAGGTCTCCCCTGTGCTTGGAGGATGAAGGTAAAGGCAAGAGCAGCAGCTCTGTGGCTGATTCCGTGTCTACCACTTGAATACCTCGATTGGAAGCGAGCTCTTCCACCTCCATCCCAGCTGCATTTCTGCTGGATCTGTGATTGCTAGGATGAAATTGCAACTGAATTCTGCCAGCTTTGAAGCCTGAACTAAGAGGGGGGGTCTTTACATCAGACATGTAATTACCTGTCTACAAAATTATGAACGTGTACAAGGGAAAAAAGAGGGAAAAGCAAGATCTCTGTCAAACGGCAGAAAGGCTGTCATTTTCCCTGTTATTTTTTGGGTTGATTTCCTCCATTCACAGCAGTGCTTAATCCAGCTGGGAACCTGCTCCAGAGATCATTCTGCCTGATAAGCTCCCTTGTCAGTGCTGACCCTGAGATCTGTAAGGACACAGGACTTGATGTCTGAAAAGCCTGGAAAAATTCTCTACTCTGCAGCATCTTAGAAGCAGGAAAAATCTGTTTTCCTGTATAAGAACGTCTTTTTATGGTGGCTGAACACTGGCTGGCAATCAGGATGGCAGTACTACTTGTTAAATGCAAGTGACTAAAATACTTCATTTTGGGACTAATTACACAGTGCATGGCTGTTCCAGTGATCCCGTGTAATTAAGAAGAAGGTTCCTGCAGCACTGCCATGACGTTGATGGTGCTCATCGAGAAGAGACTCAGATTTCCTGGTAGGGCACAGCTTATGTGCTAATTAAGGGGTTACATGGAGTGCCATGTGTGTCCTGTGCCTGGAGACAGTATCTCCTCCTTTCCTAGAGAGATCCTTGGATTTGACCAAGGTCTCAGGTCATGAAAGCCTCCCATAATTTTAAATATGTGCTTAAAACCTTTTGAAGTCAATGGTGCTTAAGGACCAGCCTCAGTTACACTGAATTTTGCTGGTTGGTCAGAGATGAATCCTCACTGGTGCCTGTTCTTCCTCAAAGACACAACTCATCCCTTGATCCAACACAGCAGGCTGGAAATGCCTCAGTGACAGTCACACTTAACTTTATTTCTCTTTAAACTCTTAAGAGCTTGAAAAGATTTTTCTTTTCCCTGAGAAACTAAATAAGAGTTTATGTAGGAGGAAAAAAATATAATCTCTGGTTATATTATTTTACTGTGCCAACCAGTGGGGAGGCTTGACAGAAGGTTATATAGTGAAAAAGGCCCAGTTTTCCATTGCTTTAATGACTGGACCTTTGTTTTACCTCTCAACTGTGAGCATTTAAAAATTACTTGACTGACTTTGCTGTCAGCACGATGTTAAATGTGGCTTCATTGTCTTGGAGAACAGGGTTGAAATTAAAACGCACTTTAATGATTCAGGTGGTAACACAGATTACCCAATAGCTGCATGTGGAGCGGGCCTTCGTGAGCATCCATTGATTTCAAAATGCTTCCCTAGACAAAATTTAATTTACTGGTGTTATGTGGTTAAGTTCACAAGTGATGGAATCCCAGAATGGTTTGGATTGGAAAGGACCTTAAAGCTCATCCCATTCCACCCTCTGCCATGGACAGGGACACCTTCCACTGTCCCAGGGTGCTCCAAGCCCCATCCAGCCTGGCCCTGGACAGTTCCAGGGATCCAGGGGCAGCCACAGCTGCTCTGGGCAACACCTGCCAGGGCCTCCCCACCCTCACAGGGAACAATTCCTTCCCAATATCCCATCTAACCCTGCCTCTGGCAGTTTAAAACCACTGCCCCTTGCCCTGTCACTACCTGCCCATATAAAAAGCCTCTCTCTCTGCTCTCTCATCTTTAAATCCTGTGTGAAGAATCTCAACTGAATGTTCAGCCAACAGCAAAATGAAAGAAACGTCTCTGCTTTGACTGAAAGAGTTGGAAGCAGATTTAGAGATCTTTGCCCAGAGGATCCTGGGAGATACCCGAATTGCTCTGTCCTCTGGAGAGATCAGGGTTTACCCAGGGCAGGCTTGAGGTGGGAGGGGAAGCCAGCTCTGGGAGGAAGGTGCTGTGCCTAAAGGTGGCACAAGAGGACAAGAGCAGAGCTGGAATTGCACCCCAGGCCCAGTGAGTGCCTGTGTGCTGTGCCAGCAGCAATCCCTGCAGGCTGGGGCTGCTCCCTGGGGCCTGGCAGCTGCATTCAGCTGTGGGCAAACCCTTTAGGGAAGGACATTATTGCCCACCACGGTGAGGAAAGGAACTGTGAGAAACAGATAGTTTGGCCATGCAATAGCTTTTTTGTTTTTTGGGGGAGTGGGCTTTAGTAGTTTTATTAGAAGTAGAAGGCAATGGTGGGTCTGTGGTTGGAAGCTCCAAGGTGGACCTGTTCCTCTCTCTCTTGCCCAAGGTGTTTCGCTGGGGTCTGTAGAAAATGAGATCAGATAAATCCCATTTTGAGTGTCTCGTGCCAGGCTTAATTCCTGGTGCTGTGTCTCTCTCTGAAAGGAGTCAAGAATCCTTGACTGTGGCTGCCCTCTCTGCAGTGATAGTTCTTTCGTGCCTCCACTCGTTCCTGTACCCTCTGGCTCATTTTAGTCCAGCCCATTCCCAAAACAACCCCAAAATGCCTGTGCTCCATCCCAACAGAAATAATAACAGGAGGCAGAGATTCCAGAGGAATGTTGTTCTTCTAAAATGTTCATTTACAGTTAGTTTGCAGCTCCAATTTTTTTTAGGACGAATAAATTTACTGTAATAGGAGTGAGTCGGCATGGATATATTGCAGGTAAATCATGTCAGACTAATTTGATCACTTATGCTAATGAAATAACTATTGGGCTACATAGTATAACTCTATCTGGTTGTCCATGAGGCTTTAAGAAAATTTTGCCTGATGGATTATGGTCCAAACTCCCTAAATGTAGGTTAAAATAATCTATTATTGAAAAGGGTAAAACACTGGGAAGAAGGCTCGGAGCTCAGGGTGAGTGTCAGTGAGGAGGGGGCTGAGCAGCAGATCCTCTGCTGGGGCTCTTTAATATTTTTATTAAAGATTTACGGGACATGGCAGCCTGTAGGGTCATTAAATTTGCAGTTATACAGAGCTAAAGGGATCAGGCAAGACTTACTGGTCTTTCTTTACAGAGAAATTACTTTCTGGCAGTAAAGTCTTGCTAATTTATGTAGGGAGACTGCAAACATGATCCTGACTGGACCAGGATGCTCCGTAGCAGTTGCAGAGCTGGAGGTACAAACTGGGGTTTTTAGGGTGGAGAAGGGGAGGTTTGTACTGGGAGTGTGGGGGGAGACAAATCACCTGCAGGACACGGAGAGAGTTTTCCTTCATTTTTAAATTTTTTGGGTCCTTAAGGCACTCTCACCATAAACATTTGCCCAGTAGTGTTTGATAGAAGGTAACTGGCAGCAGCTTCCAGCGTGATGTGCTGACTGTGCTGCTCCAGTGGCAGTGGGACATGCCCTCCTCTTCCAGCCTCTCCAGGAAAAAAGCTCAGTCTTGGGAAGATGTTCCATAAGTAGCAGCTGATTTGTCGCATGAGATTCTGAGCAGCGGAAGAGTGAAAATAACAGGAGAGTGGTTTTTCCTCTATTTTGGTCTCTGATTTAAATCAGCTCCTGAGGCAGAATTCATTTCTGGGAGAAGAGTGATGCTTTTGAACTGAGATTTCTGCAAAGGGGGAGAACACCAGTGTTTCTGAGCCAGTGGAGGTGTCTAAAGGTGGCTGGTTGCACTTTCAGCATACCCAGGTGCCGCACTCCTGATTCCTTCACCAGTGAGACACTGAACTGCAAACCTTATCATTAGCAGAAGGGCAAAAATATTAACATCCAACCCAGAAAAGAAATCTGTTCAATAAATCAAAGATAGAAGCAAAGATGAAATCTGAAATCTCTGTGGAGAGGGAATAACTCATTCCTGGTGCCAGTTCAAAATCAACCACCACAGGAGAATGTAATGATCCTGGTGTTTAGTGAAATTAGACTTGACACTGGCCAGAGCCCTGTTATTTTGATTGGTTAGGATTTGCAATTGTTTGCCACCCATTAGAAATCCCAGTAACCTGTTCTAAGGGCAGGCAAATTAAGATTCCCTCTCTATGCCCGATTACTCATCACACCACAGCTCCATGTTAATTGGAAAATAACTGGTGGCTGAGCATGTCTTACCCAGGCTGTCATCGGAGCCCGGGAACGCCGGGCTGAGCTCACACACAATTTGTTGTACACACAACAGCTCACAAAAAACTCGCAGGAAATTAATGCTCCAGTAGCTTATCAGATGCAAAGATAATTATTAATCCTTAATGATCCTGGTAATTTCTTTATGGGAATTCTCCTCTGTTTCCTTCAGGGCCCCCAGTGTGAGAACACACGGTTCCCTTCCTGAACCTCAGCTCTGGATTTTCCTTTATTCAGAGCCTGACAGTGAGTTGGAGAAGTGTGAGGGTTTGCTGGTCCAAGCCAAGCTCGCAGGGCATGGACCTCTGAAGGCTGCACTCACTCACAGACAAGAGGATAATCATGGAATCACCGACTGGTGAGGTTTGGAGGGACCCTAAAGCCCATCCAGTCCCAACCACTGCTATGGGCAGCAACACTTTCCATTAGACCAGGTTGCTCCAACCTGGCCTGGAACACTTCCAGGGATGGGGCAGCCACAGCTGCTCTTTACAACTGTGAGTAAACTGTGAGCTCCAATCATACCACCTTCCCTCTCCTGCTAGTGGGAATCTTGCTTAGCTAAACCAGAACTGAGTGGAATGGGGGGAGATTTACCTAATTGGGCTATGTAAGCTGTCTGGGAAACACCATGAGGTCCTACAGGGGGACAAGCAGGGGCAGAGGGGCTTCCTAGAGGTCCAACCTGCACTAGGAAGCAGGAAAGTGCAATAGGAACAGATCTGGGGAGTGAAATGCCCAGTGCTGGTCCACTCTGTGTTTTGGGAGGAATTACTTGGCATAGGTTTGGTCTAGCCCCATGGCTTGGAGCATTCAATAGCAGCATGGGTTCTGTGGGTCTCTGGGGCTCCTCCCATGGCTGAAAGGACTCCAGTTCTGCAGCCTGGACCTGGCTGTAGTAATTGAGAAGGTCAGAAGAGTCCCCTCAAAGGGGCTGCCCTGCTCCAGATAAAACAAACACCAGCTCAGGCACGGGACGTGTGGGGAGCTGACAGAGCAGCTGCTCCTTCCTGGAAACAGCAGATGAAAGTTAATCTGGACATGCACAGCCTAGTTTATTGTTTTGATAACACATTCACTCTGAAATGCTGTTGTTCCAGGGAAGCAATAGCTCGCAGTCAGGAAGTTGCTTGTTTCATGATTAGAATTGCTGCAGCTCCCAGGGGAAGGGATGGCACTGTCTGGGCAGACTTGGATCTGCCGAGAGCACTTGCACCTGGTATTCCACCAAGGGTCTGGTCTACGGTGGAAAAGTTGCCACTGATGATGTAGGATTTAGGAGCCAAGAGATACTGTGCTGTGTGGGACACAGCACTGAATGGGAGCAGTGAGAAGTGGAGTTCACCCAGTGACTGTGACACGAGCCCCCAGCTTGCTTTGGCAGGAAGCTGTACAGGTAAGATCAGTTTACTCGATGCATTCACTTTTTTATCCAGGAAATACACTCCTTGTATCCCACTGCCTGAGTCCAAGCGTTCCCTGTGTATCCAAACAGCAGCTGAATTTTCACTTGTGACAGTTCAGCTTGCACAAACCAAGGGAGAGATGGAAAAAGACCTTTGTGCATCAGTGCCATGATGGATCGCTTTTTATTTATGCTCTGATGCCAGGTCTGGATTTGAAATAGAAAAGCAGGATCCTGTTTTGTGGAGTAACTTTCAGAGGGGGCCCTGAAGGAGGAATGTAAGACGGGCTGGAGAGATCAGACTGAAACCAGGAGAACAAAAGCTGCCAGTGTTGGGGATGTGGGAGCTGGGGCTGGATGAAGCAGGACCTCCCGCTGTTCACAGCTCGCTGCTGCCGTGGCCAGGCTGGCATCCTGTGCAGGGGGAATGCAGGGAAGAGCTAATCTATGGAAACAGAAGGACAGACTTAGCTTGAGAAGATGAGCATGCTGAGCTGGTTTCTGCTCTGTTACACCCTGAAACCTCGCTGATATCTGTGCAGCTCCCCAGCTGGAACTCGGAGCAGACGGGGGTTCTTTATGCATTTTCTCCAGAGCCAGACTGGTGAGGATTTGGTGAGGACTGGAGAAACTGATACTGAGATTTTCAGCTCAGCAGGAGGGAATCTCTGTTTGCTTAATTTGGGAAGAGACAGCCCTATAACTTACAGTATGTAAAGCTTAAGCAGAAGTATCCCCTTGTGTAGAGTTTGAGGCAGCCAGGAAAAGTCTTTGAGGCTGCCTGAGCCATTCCATAGGCTTCCTCCATTCCTTCAAATACAAAGAGATGCCTGCTCCAAATAGTTTGTGCAAGGACTAGACTCCAGTGCAGTAATCCGGGGATTCCCACAGCCACGTGTAGTGTAACCAACTCCCTGTATAGTTTCTCCCAGAGGTGAGTTAAAGAGCCTCTTCTGGAAAACACCTGACCTCATCATTTCACCTGGTGCTCTGGGAAGCTCTTCCAGTGCTGGACATCCTCCGTGGCTGTTTCTGTTAGGTTTTACTTCCAGGTTAAATTTGCAATTTTCTTGGAAGAGGTATCATTGTTCCCAAAAGCCCTGCCCACCAACTTCCATCCCATATCAGTGCCTGGAGCAGCGGCCAGGTCCTGTCTCAGTCACATCCTTGACAAGCTGACACCTTGGGCTCCTTCAGAACCCTGGGCAGTTTCTGTTTCCCTGCCGCAGGGTCACTGATCGGCTTTGCAGAGTCGCTCCTGTATTTTCCCTTTCTCCATTAAGGAAGGAACAGAGCCTGATCAAGGCATTCCAGCAGGTTCCTGGAGCTGTGTGCCAGAAGGAATCCTTCCTGCTGGGATCATCCATTGTCCCTTCTAAGCACTGAGGGATCCCTGTCCTCCTTTATGGCAGCTTTAGGGCTATGGCAAATCTCCAACGTCCTCCAAGTCCTTTTCCAAACTATTCCTTTCCAAGGCAGCATCCTGTAAGCGTAACCTGTGTTTCTGGTTTCAGATTTCTTACCTTGTATTTGATGGTTTAAATCACGTTTCACTGGCATGTAGCCAGCTCTCACTCATGTCAGATCCCAGTGTATTGATAGCCCAATCCTGCTTCTTGTTCCCCTCCCACCAATCTCGCTGGCATCTGCAAACTTTCCCATGACAAGGATTTATATAGAGTCATTCAGATCATTGATAAAAATATTAAATAAAACGGCAATGGGAGTTTCACTCTTCTTTTATCCCAGATATTTTTAGCCAGTGTAATACTGCTGTATGTTTATTGAGTCGTGGCTATTGGAACATCCAGTAAATATGCCTTTGAAGAACAGCCAGTTTACAGGAATGCTTTCCACCTTAAATGTGCGTTCCCAATCCACCATGCTGGCATCTGAGGCCTGGGAAAACAGAAATGCTAAATGTATAGGTGTGTGTGTCACTGCTGGAGCAGGTGTTTGCACAAGCATAACCAGATCATGCCCTGTGGTGTTGAGGCAGCTTGCTGGCCTTTGGATCAGGAATTGACTCCTTGGCCTTCCGAGGTCCAGCAGGAGGTTTTCCCTAGTGGATTGCAGCAGTTTCTGGGCTGAAGGCGCTGTTATTTGGGAAGAACTCCTGTTCCTGGCTTTATGAGTCTAAGCTAGGCCTGAGTTGCAGCTTACCACAGTCATGCAACTCTGCTTTGTGCCATCATGTGTCATCCAGGCTGGACGTTGTCCCTGTGGTGCTGGACATTGTCCCTGTGGTGGTGCCCACCCCCTAAAACACATTAGGGTAATGCACATTTTGAATGTTTCTTTTCAGTTTCCAACCTGGGTCCCAGCAGGGAACAGGGCTGCTCTGATTGCCATGGACTGAGCTGGATCTGCAGGTTTATCCTGAGCCAGGTGTGCACAGGTCAGTGCCAGCATTCCCAGAATGGCAGCATGGCAGGATGATACCTTTGCCACAAAGGATACCTTTGCCACCAGCCCTCAGGTCTGCGGGTTGTTCAAGACCTCTCATGGGGAGCTCATGTAGATCCCTGGTTATGAGGTTATAAACCCAAGGAATTATTTATTAATATCCCCTTCATCCTCCACATCTGCAGGTGTCACCTAGCTTTGGGAGGTGTGGGCATGGTAGGATCTGGCTTCCCACTTCCAGAGGGCAGGGTTAGATGGGATACTGGGGAGAAAATCTTCCTTATGAGGGTGGGGAGGCCCTGGCACAGGTTGCCAGAGAAGCTGTGGCTGCCCCTGGATCCCTGGAAGTGTCCAGGGCCAGGTTGGATGGGGCTTGGAGCAACCTGGGCTGGTGGAAGGTGTCCCTGCCCATGGCTGGGATGAAATGATCTTCAAGGACCCATCCAACCCAAACCGGTCTGGGATTCTATGATTTTCGGATTCTATGATTTGCCCCTTTTGCAGCACTTCCCAAGAGCAGAGGGGTCACTGTTGGAGGGAGGGACAGAGGCAGCTCTTCTGCTGGCAGCTGTGTAGCAAATCTCCCTGCAGAAATACATCTCAGAACTCAGAACTGGCCAAATATCCCCAGACTGGTACAGCAGAGCGCAAAGGAAGTGTTTGATATTCAGACCTTGGTCTTTAGCTGTGCAGGAGCTGAACGCACAGGCAGGACTGTGCCTCTGGGAGAGAGGCCTGGGCAGCCTTTGGCACGGGAACAGAGCTCTCCCATGCCGGGCTGGAGGCAGAGGAGTCATTATTTAAAGGAGGTGACTTGGCCCGTGCGGGGACACCGGAGCTGCCCTGCTGTGCACAACCCTGATCTCACT
The DNA here is from genome assembly GCA_013397845.1 of Melanocharis versteri. Taxonomy (NCBI): domain Eukaryota; kingdom Metazoa; phylum Chordata; class Aves; order Passeriformes; family Melanocharitidae; genus Melanocharis; species Melanocharis versteri. The sequence goes on from VZTG01007664.1 coordinate 217,820, forward strand.
GTGGGGTCAGCTCAGCACAGACAGCTCTGGAGCAGGGTCGTGGCTGGGGAGCTTGGCAGGGCAAAATAAACCAGAGGGAGTCCTTTGGACAGGAATAGAGGAGTTCTGACTGTACACGGTATCATCCAAGTGCTCCATCTCAGGGCTGTTGCTCATGGCACACAGGCAGGAGGGAACAAGAAGGGAAGGCAGCTGAAGGTAGTTCGTGCTACAGTCAGCTCAATGTGGCCTAGGAAGGCCTTGGGCAGCCTATCCCCCATCTCTGTCTGCTTTTCATTATTGTTTTTATAGCCAGAAATAAGAGCTTTATTGGCTTTATTCATCTCCTGTCAGATGCCCAATCAACATCCGGCAACGCAGCAATTCCTAGAAAGTGCTGACCTAGTGAGCCAGTGGAGCAGGAGGTGTGCAGGAAGGTCTCCATCCCCCTTCCCATCCCTGTCTGCCCTTTTCATTATCTTCTCAGCCCAAGTGGGATGTGTACCCCACCTCACTGGATTTCAGAGCACCAGGCTCCTGGGAGATCCTGGGGTTGGAAGGCACCTGACAAAACATCAGGGGCATGGAGATAGGGGCAGGAAGAACTGAGCAGGAGACAGGGCATCCCAAAAACTGCTCCTGGGCTGGAGCTGGCCCATGCATGGGGAGGAGATTGGACAAATGGATCAGAAAGGAGCTGATCCATTCCTTTGAGCACTGCTGGGCCAGTGTAAGGGATGCACACAGCAGGGCAGAGCAGCTCAGCTCTCCCTCCTCCCATTTGCCTTTGTTTGGATTTGCACAGGACTTGGAAGTCAGACATGAGAATGCAGGGATTCTTCCCAAGGGGTCTTTGATAGAGTTTCCTGCATGTTAGAAGATTTTAAGATCCAGCAGGAGATTGAATAGAGAGGAACCCATTTTTATTTACTTGGGTGCATATTGGACTCATAATAAACTGGGGTGTAACAAGCCAGGGGCAAGTTCTGTTCCACTCAGAGATTAGTCGGAGTGTGGCTGCTCCAGCAGGTCCAGCAGGTTCCCTGTCAGATCCCTGGGCTCCCACACTGGATCTCTTGAGCCCCCTTTTCCCACACGGTCCCGCCCTGTCTTCTCCCTCAGGTGTGGGTGGCTTGGTTTGTGCTGGATTGTGGGACCTGCCTTTCCACATCTTGGCTTTTCTTACCCCCCTCCTACATTCCAGCTCCAGCGAGTTGGTCAGGGCAGTTCCTCCCTCTTCTCTGTCAGAGTCCTCTCCCCACATTTGGGTCCTTTTCTGCTGGCCACCACCATGGGACGTTCCCTCCTGTTCCTGTGGCACTGTTCCTGTCCCTCTGATCGTGCTCCTGTCCTGGACCAGCTGCTGCCCAGCTCTTTGATGTGTTCTCCTGCCCCACAAATCCTCCATGGGCTCTGCAGCCCCTCTGGAAGCCCTTCCCAAACCTCCACCCTGAGACAGCATCTAACCAAGGCCACTTTGTGACTTCAGGTGGTGTTGTCACCTTGTGCCTGCACTTTGGTGCCTGTGATGAGTGGAGCGGGTTCCCCTTTCCTCCTGCCCAGAAGTAGAGCCAGGGCAGATGATCTTTGGCTCCAGGAGGGAAAAGCTGTATGCCAGCATGGATATTCCCCTTGGAGTAGCAAACTGTGCCATGAAACAAGGACTCAGACCCTTGTAGCCCAAAGCAATGCTGGGTACCTGCAGCCCACTCCCATCCTGCCCCTTTCTGGGACACGCAGTGTCCCCAAGCCCCCAGAGCTGGGTGTCTGTGCCCATCCTCTGCTCCAAACCTGTAGCAGGAGACACAGATCACTCAGAGAAAGGTCCTGAACTGCCTCATCAGCTGCCCACTCATGTGAGCAAATGCCACCAGTGGGAGGCGAGGCATCGCAATCCAGCCCAGAATGCTCCTTTAAAGACATTTCAGCAGCTCAATTAAGTTTCCACTTGTGTGTTTTCTTTTCCCTCCTTTTGCTTTCATGGTCATTTAAAACAAATAAAGTGAGCAGAACACAGCAGCGTGATAACCACCCTTTAATTCCCTTCCCACGGGTCTCCCGATTATTTGGTGATTCAGCGGCAGCGGGGGGAACATTTACGGAAAGGAAGGCGGGAGCTTCCCACAGGGACGACAGCTCACAGCCCAGGGCCCCCAAGCACTGGGGAGGAAATACGTGCCTCGGGTTCTCCTTTTCAGTCCCATGGATGTGGTGAATGCAGTGCAGAGCCCGGGCCCTGGAAGAGCAGCGGCCCCGTTCTCAGTGCCCTCGTTGTTCTCGCATTGTGCTCTGGGGACGGCACCAGTGCTCGGGATGTATTTCACGCTTCTGTGCAAACACAATATGAGATGAAGAATTCATACCCTCGCACAAGACCGGAGTGGATTTTCTCATAATAAGGAAAAGCAGCCAGATCGGAGCCTGCCAATTCCTGCCCCGTGCTCCTGCCTTCCCTAGGAAGTTCAAACAAGCCTGTGCTTTTAAACTGGCGCAGAGAAGTATGTTCCATTTTTTTTAAAACCAACACAAATCCTTTTGGATCTTTTTTACATTATTCCCCCCACCTCTGTCTCGGTAGGTGACTTTTCCAGCCCTCCCCCACTTGGCCTGCTGGGTCTGAGTGGGGTCAGAGGAGAATTCCATGTGTTTTATGTGTGTGAACAATTAATAGTGGGACTGCGTCTCGCTGGAAGAGCATGTAAAACACACCCCAGGAGGGGGAAAAGAACAACTGCCCAGCCTGCTAAACACTCCAGAGCTTTTCCTGTCCTGGAGGAAAACATGATGTGGGGGTTTGCTTATTCATCAGCAGCAGTAAATAACGGGCCTCACCTTGAGCTCTCCTTCAGCCACTTCTACTTCTCCCCAGCCTCCAGGCTGGCAAGGAGAGGAAATACTTGCTGTCCTCTGGGTGACAAATTGGGGGTTTATAGCTGTTCACATTTTAGCTTTTGTTTCCTCCATGAAAAGCTCTGTTCTCATCCTTGTGGCTTTGTGTTTCCCAGCATCCGAAGCCTGAAGTGCTTCTGCCAGCCTGACACTGGAGGTGAGTCCTGACCTCAGTGCCTGAGCTGTCACTGCCACATCCCAGCCGGGCATTGTGCATGCAGGTGCTTTTCCTGGGCAGGACGCAGGGTGCACCTGAGTCATTCCATACATTTATAATCTGATCCCTCAGAACAGCTCTGTCAGCAGCTTCTCCTCCCTCGTGCAGTTCATGGAGACGTTTCCATCCCTGGGCGCCCTGGAAGTCCCAACAAGCCACGAGTGGCCAGGACCTGCTGAAGCGTGTTGATCCAGACACTGGATCCCTGAAACCTGTGCTTTCCCCAGCACCTTCATAAAGTGTCCTGAGTTAAAGTGATTCAGGGAGCACATTTCCGGACTGTCAGTGAGCTGCATCCATCACTCCCCTGAACATGCACCAGATTGTTAATGCTCCAGGCCAAATACCACTTCTTTTTTAATGCCTACCAAATGCAGTGCGTGCTGCTGGCTTCATATTTATAATAATTATTAAAGTAATGGCAGTAGCTGCATTCCTATAGGCTAGAAGTGGCCAGGAACAGACAAAAAAAATGATTCATTGTTCCAATTAATGCTCGAGCTCACACCGGTGATTAATTAGCCTGGCGATAGCGCTATGCAAAAGATCAGGGTGAGAATTAATAGGGAGACACGTGCTGACTTTTAAGATGGTTCCAGCACTCTTTAGTGCCTTTCCTTGGGCCTGTTTAATTAGAGGCAGTGGCACGGGCTCGCTCCGCACCGACACCCCCGACGGCAGGCACTGTGGAATATTTATATGACAGGGTGCCGTGGAAAACTTCAAAATTAAATTCCCATCCAGGTCTCTAAATATAATTCTGAAATGTCAGAGATGCTGGGAAGAACGCTGGCGCTGGATGAGGTTGCTGTCAGGGAGAGGCAATAGTGTGCCAGATTTATACCGGCCTGAATAGGCAGGTGACTTTTCAGCTCCGGTGTTTAAGGAGCCTGAGGTGCTCTGATGGACATATTTCACCTGGTGGGAGGCACAGGATCCAACGGGAACACATGCTGGAGTCTTGTGTGCCTGGCGTGGATGGGGGAGATGGAGCAGGGGCGGCTCCCAGGACCCTGCGAGTTCCCAGGGGGCACAAACCACTCCGGAGCACCAACCTTTGAAGGTGAGCCCTGTTGGCAAAGTTTCTCCTCCTGGTTTTATCCATCGCTTCTTCCGCTGCCTCATTACCTCTCCCTTCTGCACACTGGTGCCTCCCACCACCCCAATTCATTTTTCCCAGTTGCAGCAGCTACTGAGTGGTTCACAGGGATGGGGTTGAGCCAGTCCCCCCTGGCTGCTCCCGAATCGCTGACGAGGCCGATTCCTCTGTTCACACATCAATCTGCGAGCACCAGCAAAGTTCCATCTTGGCTGACTTAATTGTTAGGAGCTGCAACCCCAATGTCTTTGTAAATAAAATAGTTTAATCTCATGGGGCCTGCCTGGAGAGAGGGGAATAAATACATCAATATGTAAATGGATCCACAAGAGGAGGATGAACTGGGACTTTGCAAAACTGATAAAGCATCTTAGGAGACGTGTTGTCACTGCACTTTGTTCATATCCTGATGAAGCAGACAGTGAGGCTGCATTCAGCCTGGGTTGGGGAGGGAGGGAGGGAGAGAGGGAGGGAAATGAAGAGGGAGGAAGGGAGAAGTGTGGGCACCAGCACACCGTGACTGCAATTCTTGTATGGATTGATTTGACTCAAATATATTCCGAGGCTGGTTTAATTGCTCCTTTAGTCTCAGGCTTTGATTTTTCTGTTGTTTTCACATCTCTGCCACTGAGTCTTTCCTGCATTTCAAATAGCCTGGCTGAGGCAGCGTCCAGCCTGAGCTGCACCTCTGTGTGACCAAGAGTCAGTACCTGTCCTTGCCCAGCCCTTCCACAGAGTCTCTGCAGCCAAGTGGGCATGTGTTAAGGGCAGAAAAGGTCAGGCTTTTGCTGGATGGGTGTTTTACCTGTGTAACAGCAGCGGGGGTTATTTCGGAAAACAAAGCCTGAAGCTTTTGGCACACCTTGTTCATGACGAGCCTGTGCTGGTGTAACCCCCATAGGAGATGGGAGGGAGCTGGGGGAGAGCAGCTGCAAGGAGCACGGGCAGGAGAAGGTGCAGTGGCAAGCGTGCATCCTGCAGGATCCTGCCCGGCTGTCCCCTTCCCTTCCCTTCCCTTCCCTTCCCTCCCCGGTGCCCACCCACGGCAGACGCCGCTCCCGGGCAGTGCCGTGGCACTCCCACGGCACAGGTGGCAATGCCGAGGTTCGCCTGACCACCGGCAGCTCCCCTGCCCTGTGTCAGGCAAGAGCAAACCTGTCACCCACCCCACATCGGGCACTTCTCCAGGGTTTTCCAGGCCGGGAGAGCAGGAGAACGCTCCCTGCCGCCGCGCTGCCTGCGGCGCTGCTCCCTCTCCGCGGGCGCAGCTCCAGCCCTTGTTTTGCAGCGCGCCACGTGGAATTTTATCACCTTCAACAATGAAATCTGTCACCTTCAAGCTGCCTTATTGTGATCTGGGGACTCGTGCCCGGCCGCTGGAACTGGGCTCTGTCACAGAGCACCGCGTCCCTCCCCAGCGCTTACGCCCACGACCAACTTGAGGGAACTTTAGGGACCACATTTGTGCTGTTTTGTCCCCGGGATCAGATCAGATCGTTAATTGATCTTCTTCCTTTCTTTCTCTCCCTGTGCCTCCTCCTGTCTCGTGTGCGTCTTAATCCCCGTCTCCCGATGGCTGCTTCACCCCCCGCCCCCTCCAGCTCGGAGAATAAATCCCACCAGCCCCGCAGTACAGCCAGCGTTCAGGAGGAGATCTGGGATGTTAAAGAAGCGTAAATACATGTTTAAAAGGATGGCACCTTCGTGTTGCATCAGGTATAGAAACACAGGTGTTTGAGTCATTGACTGCTGGACCTTCTCTGTGAGAAAGTGATTTAATAGTAAAGCCAGGGAGTGGTGCCTCTTGAGCAGACATGGCTTGGATGTCACAGTTCTTCAGGGGACAGTTTGGTAATAAATTTGCTTTTATTAATCTGCTTTAATTACCTGCTAAGATCAGAATGTTTGCTGCATTTCTCTGGCATCCATTGTAGATGCATTTTTGCTTTAGGGGGTGAGTAGTTTCCCCTGAAATGCAGTTATGTACTTTCACATACACATTTGTATGGGCTAATTATAAACTCACCATCAACGCTTCAATATCTGTACTGCAAAAGGGTTGTCAATGCTTGGAAATGCCTGCTTTGGTGCAGAAATCAGACCTTTTTTGTGAAATCACTTGGTCACATCTTTGGGGTTTAGATTTTCAATGAATAATCAATACCTGCAACAAAAGATTTAAACAAAAAAAAGGTGTTCATTGAAATTTCTCCACAGGAAAAAATCGATCCCATGTATTATTAAATACAAAGAGACTTATGTCTTGAGTTTCATCTTGCCACAGCTTATAATAACCCTTCAGAAACTTGAAGCAGGGCTTTTTTTCATTAAACAAAATGTTGGGTTCCCCCGATGCCTTCATTACAGCTGGAAGGTGCCTGTGCCCAGCAGCTCTGGCCTGGAGAGCTGAGCTCATCCCTGCCCGTTTTCATAAAAAATGGGAATATTTATTTCCGAAGTGGCTGCGTAAGGGATGTCAGCACATGTACAGTGACAGGGAAGCACATTTTCTGGATGGCAGGCTTAAACATCTGCCTCCTGAGCACCTGGGTAGGGAAGTGGGGCCATGGAGAGGTCACTGGTGACTAAAGGTGCAGTGGGTGATGCTGCAGCTCATCCCCTGGTCCCCCCAGCCCGTGGTCCCTGACATCAGAGAAGTCCCCCATTTCTGTGCAGTTGCTGTGCACTTGGACACTTTAGGACACGACAGTGTCCTAAGGCTGGCAATACAAGGATTTCCAGCACCATGAGCAAGGAGCTGGGGGAAAACCCTAATTGCTCTGTCCCTTTATTGTTGGATTTTCCAGAGGTGGGACTCCAAGGCAGCCAGGCAAACTTGGAATAAAGAAATGCTTCAGTCATATTTTCATTCCCCATGGCTGAGTTCCAATCTCCAAAATGGGATTACCAGGGTGAGATGCAGCTGAGTTTCACCTCTGCCAACCTTCAGCAGCTTCAGTTGCAGCCCTGGGCTCTGGGAGAGCTCTGGGGATGCACCTCTGTGGGATGTGTCAGGCTGGTATTGCTGCCTCCAGCCTGTCCTAAGCCAGGGTGTCCAACTGACTGACCCAACTGCAGAGATTTTGTGACAAGCCAGTGCAAACCATTCCTCCAGCACACACAGATTTGTTTTGCAGGGCAAAAATAAGCAGCAATGCAAATATCATACTCTGTTTTATTTACCCCTGTCTTTTTTCCCTCTTTGCTTCCGGAAAGCAGGAGGAGGCGAGGCAGGATTGACACCTTCTCCCACCGAGGGCTTTTCCTAAGATGCCTGCTGGGAATGCTCCTGTGTGTTTCTCTTTAGGTGGGAGCTCTTTTGATTTCTCGCTGCCAAAGTCGCACCGAGTTGCCTGGAGAAGGATTTGCTGCTTGCTTATGAAATCCATTCTCCCTCGAGGATCTGCTCTTTCTGGCTTGATAAACTCTTAATTCTTTCTGTCTAACAACACCGAGGGACTGTGTTTTGTGCCTTGATGAGTGTTTGCTGATTGATGTTCGTTTGTGCTTGCAGGAGATCAGTAACCTCATTTCAGTTTTGCCGGAACATCGGGACAAGAGCTCTGTGTCCTTCTCCCTTCTTGGTCAGGTACAAATGAAAGAGAAAGTAAAGAGGCTGCAGCCTGTCCAGACCTACCCTCTCACCATATGGCTCGAGTCCTGGCACTGTTCATGCCTCACATTGCACAGGGGCACGTGGGAAAGGACGCGCTTGGCTATTTTTGCTATCATTGTGTTATCTTGTTTTTAGTCTTGGTTCTGTTCACTGTCTGGGATATTTGGAAGGAGCTGTTGTAACTTGGCATGGGAGTAGATTGCTTAAATATTACCTCACAGAGTCGATGTAAATTTAGAGTAGATAAGACTTGGACCCAAAATACCTTTTTTAACCCTTTACTGTCTTTTCCAAGTCAATTCCCTCTGCTCTTTCTGAGCTTTTTTCAGCAGTTTTGAGAGGAACATGACTCCTGTTTTATCACTTGTCTGTGATACCCAAACAGTTTCTACGTGGCCAGCAGAGAGATTTTTCACTCGCCCCTGCATGTGCACACACACAGGTACATTCTCTGGGGAAGGATTTGTCAGCAGAAGAAATCCCAGAGGAAAAATGCCCATAATGATGAATTCACAGAAAATACGCAATCCTACACCCAGATAGCCAGGTAATATCATCCACCAAACTGTGACACTGTTCTCAGAGAGTAAATGTAATTTCCCTTTAAAAATCTATTTTCTTTCCTTAGGAGAAAGGACACTTAGAGCACCTGTACTGAAAGGGAGAAGGTGAAAGAGCCTGTGAGCATTCCTGCCTCCTCTGCTGTTACGCAGATTCTAAACATGGGGCTGGTTGTTTCTTATATATATTTATTTTTCCTCTCTGCTTTTTTGCTTTGAAGTATCTGCCTGTGTTCTCAATGAAGAACAGCTGAGAGAGCAGGAAAATGGCTTAAGAATTCAGCGGGCTGTGAGCTATTTGGATTGAAAACAGTGCCTAGGAGAGAGCTCTTCACACTGCCTTGCTAAACAATCTCCTCCTGTCACCATCAGCGGTTGCTGTCCTTTGTTTGTCACCTTCCCTCTGACTCTCCAGAGCCTCCAAGGAAGGAAAAAGAAGGACGAAGGAGGCTCCTTTTCTTTTTTCTTTGTTAAATTCCCCCAAGCCCTCGTTGAAAAACCCACAGCACAGCCCTTATGGCCCATCTGCCGTTGTGTCAGGTTTTCTCCATGGCTTTGTTCATCATTTCCCCTTTAAGCAAACCCTGGATCCTTGGGAGCCACGAGCAGGAGCCGAGTGCCACCCTGAGCTGCAGCTCCCCCTCTGCGTCCTGCCAAAGAGGAGCTGCCCACAAGACACTCAGGCACAGCTTCTGGACTGTCTCTAAAGCCATTTTTGTTCAGAAATTCCTGTTGTTGTTGTTCCTGCTGACCTCAGTGGGCTGTATCTTTTCCAAATGTTTCTGACGTTTCTCACAGGGTAATCTGTGAATGTCACAGACAAGAATTCTGCTGACTTCAGTTTGACTTCTGTTCCCCATTGGATGGGTTCCTTTCTTTATGGGGGAATGCCTCCAGCCAAAAAGAGAGGAAAAAACCCCCAGCCCCCGAGCTAAGTGAAAGCAGGCCCAAAGGGAAGCGCGTTCCAGCCGCAGTGCCTCTCGCTGGCTGGCTTCTGTTCCGTGCTTGGGGATGTGCCAGACTCCAGTGCCTCCGTGCTTTTGATTCCTGTTTATCCCCGGCAACATGATTGTCTATAATTATATATAATCTCCTCCTTGTTTACTCTTCTTCCTCCAGGTCTGAACGCAAGCTCGATGGCAACTCTCTGCTCCGTCTGCCAGGGCTCCAGCTCCAACCGCTCCTCTCCATCCTCCACCTTCTTTTTCCAAAGTAACAAAGCCATTGGATTTCCTCCCACCCCTTCACCGCGCCTCCCCTCCCCCTCGCTGGCACCGGGGTTATTTATACAAAATGTGGAAACAATTTGCAGGAAAGTGAACAATGTAAGTGGGAGCGAGGGAAGGGGAGGCAAGTTTGTTGTGCAGGCTGAGAGCCCCAGCAGTGAAACGCTGCTTTTTGGGGGGCACAGGGAGCAGACTGTTTTCCTTTCTTCCTTTTCACCTCTCTCACCATCTCCCCGAGCTCTTTCCATCCTGCCGGAGTCGAGGCCAAACCAGAGCAACCAGATCTGAGTGCGTGTTTTGGAGGACGTTCAGGTTGGATCCCGCCCTGCACCGCAGCTCCATGAGGCGGTATCTGTGTACTTAATCCCCTCGGAGGTTCTGCTCTCGGATCATTCCTGCTCCTGGATTAGCATTAATGAAGAGCATGTGTGCTCCAGAGGTCCTGCTGCAGGCCCCGGGAGCTGCAGCACTGCCTGGTCTTAGACACAGCTATTCACAGGAACAGTTCGGCTCAAAGAGGACATTTCTGGGAGTGAAAGAGGCAGGAACTTTTTGCAAAATCTAATTTCAGTCTTTCTGCTCTCACCTGCTGAGCATTGCATTTCCAGGGCATCCCAGCACCTTGCTGGCTCCATTGGGAGTGTGTCTGTAAATCCAGCAGTTTCCCTGAGTGCTCTGGGGCTGGGGAAGCTGAACCAGCACTCACTCAGCACCTCTGAGCAGTTCTGGGGTCTTCAGACCTTGTTCTGCACTGTGAAGTCCTCAAAGAGAAATAATCCAAACACACACACACATCCTTCGGGTAAGGGCCACTGGCGTTGCAGAGGGAAGGAAATGTTATCCCAGGTTCCAGGTCGGAGCAGAGCAGCTGCCCTGGCCTCAGTGGGGGCCTCCTGGGAGCCTCCCTTCCCAACAGCCTCCAGCCTTGGGATGGGATCTGTGCATTGTGCTGAGCTGGTAGGGCAGGGCCAGGAAACTGCCAAGTGGGACAGCGTGTTCCTCCCTAAATCAGGCAGATTCCTGGCTGAGAACTGGTGCAGCCGATCCGCTGTGATCCAGTGGCACAGAGGGACAGTCAGAAGGAACCTCTGGTTCCTTTTCCTTCCTGAGAATCCATCCTCTCCACCTTCCAGTTCTTCCTGCCCCTCCTCAGTCATCGTCCACACACACAGTGTGTTCCCATGGATGTTTGTTCTGTCACCTGCCACACTCGTGTTCTGCACTCATCTTCTGAACTCATGTTCTGCTCTCCCACATGGAATGGCAGGTGTGTCTGGACAGGCTGGGCCTCCCAAAGCTCAGGACATAGCAGAGCCCGTTCCAAATGCTGCTCCCTTTAACCAGTTCTTGGCTGAGTTGTAAAGACCAGGGAGGGCTGGAGCAAAGACACTTTGGCCACTGATGTTTTCTGGTCAGGGCAGTTCAGCTCTTTGGGTTCTCCTAATTCTCACTGACTCTGAGAAGGGTCCAGGAGAACAATTTCTGTTTTCCCTCCCAAGCCAGGCACCAACATGAACTGGGAGGCTGCAACTGGGAGCAGACAGAACCCAGACCCAGCAGTGGGGCCCAGCAGAGCTGGGGTGTCACCGGTTCCCACTGTGGCCACGCCATGTCCAGGAGCACAGCGTGAGCCACGGCCTGGCTGCTTCCCATCCCTGCTCCTGGCAGGAGCCTGCTGGTGTCTGAGCACCTGCCCAGGCTTGTTCCACACTGTGCTTCCCTGCTGGCAAAGGGAAGCAGAGGAGAGAGCTTGAATCCATCGGCCTCCACAGAGAGAACCCCCTCCTGTGGGCTCGGGCAGGAGGGTGGCAGCTCTGCTGCTCAGAGGAGTCTCTGAGCACCCCACTGAAGGCCTCAGGGCAGACACAGACATTTCCAGTCTGTTTCTGACTCCTAAGGATCTCCCCTTACTCCTGGAGAGATGTGGCCTTGAGTTACACTGCATGGAGAGCTCTCGACTCACTTTCAACAGGTTTGGGCGAAGTGGAGGCTTGAAGCTCCTATAGAGACTAAACTGCAGAGACCAGAGGGACCAGGGTAATTTCAGGGAAACAGCCACTGGAACACTCATGCTTTTTTCCTTCTGGTTCTAAATGTTCAAATTCTCACAAAAATATGAGACAAACTCTCCTTGGAATGACTGTGCTGCTAAAAACATTTGGAATTTCCTCTTTCATCTGGTTCTTTCTCTTTTTTTTAATTATTTTGAGGGCTCTTTAGATGAGAACAGATTTGTATTCCTGTCTCCCTGCTGCTCACTTCCCACCTGAAATCCTCAGCTGCTCTTTGCAGTTCCCAACACAACGGTGAGCAAAATCCTGAACGGAGCATTCGAACTTGAGGTGAGGAAAAGCAACAGCAGCAGATGGGCTTGTAAACAGCAGAGACCTGGCTTGGGCACAGAGGGCCTGGCGGAGCGGGAAGGAGCAGGAGGGTTGGTAAACATGGAGCAATTTCCATTTTCTGGGCTGAAATGTGGGGATCTGGGGAGGGGAGGGCAGTGCAGGAACAGCAGCTCTCCCATTCTGGCACAGTCAGCTCTTCCCAGCAGAAGCTGTTCCTGTCAGAACTTGCAGCAAATGGGAGAAGACGGGAGAGTGGGGGACGTTTTCCAGCATCAGGGAATTTGTGGGTGATGAAAACAAGATTCCCAGCAGCCCTTTTGCACTAGTCTTGGTTTCTAAAGAGGTATCCTGCTGTTTTCCTGCCATTCTTCCCTCCCCTTGAATTCCTTCTGAAACTGTCAGTCAGCAGAGTTGGGAGTAACTTCACTGATACTAAATTCCCACAAGTTACCTGAAAGTTTGCAGCTGGACAGAGGAAAAAGAAACCCAGAGAAGAGTCTGCACGGGTGGAAAAAAAAAGCAGAATAAGGAGGCTCAGTTCCATAGTTTATTGAGCCCAGAGGGACTTCTACAAACCACATGGCATCAGGTGTCAAAGAAATGAGGGATGAAAACCAACGTGGAACAACGGAGCAGCCCAAAACTCCCACAGCCCAGTGAGGCTCCAGAAATATTGGAGAGGCTTAAGCAGCCCCTTATTGTGAACGTGCTGGCCAAGAGCAGCCCCTCCACCTCGTTCCTGTCAGGAGAAAGTCCTGAGTCATGTCACGGGTGTTCTTTCCTTGGACAGGGAGACTCTGCATATCCTGTGGAGTCCAGGGGTCACGGAGAACAGAGACTGGTGAAAGATGGTTCTGGGCTGGGATTTTGGAGAGGTTTGTGCTTGATCTGGGGTTGAAGGGCTGTTGTTTCTGTTTTTCTTGAGGATTGGGAGGGGAGAGGTTACTGAGTCCCTGAGCTTTAATGTGAAATGATTAGAATCTGGAACAGATTCCAAAACAGACATTTAGGGACTACTAAATGTACAAAGCAGCTTGGATACCTATCACCAGAGTTCATCCAGTCCTGGAAAAAGCCTCTGAAATGGGCAGTGCTTTAACAAAGTACAGATGTCTGGGGACTCAAAATACAAGGAAAAATTATGAGGAGGAAGAGATAACACTTTCTCCATTTCTCAGAGAAGGAGAAAATGCCAGAAAATTATTAATTTTATTCCCAGGACTGTGGTAGCTGGACAAGGATCCAAGGTTAAGGTGATCCCCATGACCTGACACTTGCAGAACAAGTGGGCTCCCTGCATCCTGGCACGAGGAGTTCTAGGGAGATCTGTAATCCCCAGTAATAACCTTGCAGGTTAATTGGCATCTGGAAATGAGTTTATTCAGTAGGTGGGCTAGAGGGGGTTTAATTATGTGTTTAGATCAGTGTTGCTTCAAGCATTAATTTTGCCTGGGAAAGGAGGGTGTAATGTCAGGAGTGACACTTTCACACTGCTTAGACTGGGAGACAACTGGGGGGGACTGGAGAGAGCCGCTGGACTATTGGGGAGGATGGGAATGAGCTCTGAGTAAAAGCATCTCTTTGTTGTTTTGGGCCTAAATTCCCTGGACTTCGTTTAAGACCCAGTTCCCTGAGAATGGCACTCAGCAGTTTTTGGACAGTCAGGCTGTCAGAAGAAATCCCTCCGAAATGCATGTTGGATTTCTTTTTTGGGGCCTTATTTCTCTTTTCTGCTTTGTGTCATATTCCCCTCGCAGCTTTCCAGAGCAGACTTACTCTTCCACTTGTTCTCTTTTGCCTCCTGCTGAGTCAGTTCCTTTATTTTCCAACATTATTTGTACTGTAGTCACTCCCAGAATCTGGGAAATCATCCTCAGAAGTCTCCCCATCTCCTGAGCTTACTGCCAACTCTCCCAGTAAAGCTTTGAATTCTTTGTTATAAAGAAGAATAAAAGGCCAGCAAAGTGCACCTCGACACCCATTCAGGTGCCATTAGCCTGTAATTCTTTAAAAACTCCGCGTGCATTTACAGTCACTGGGAAGTGCTGGAGTGGGAAGCCTCTGCACTAAATTGCTGTTAGCACATGAAAGAGAACTAGTCCCGCATGGGGCAGCGGGCTCTGGGCTGCTTCGGTCACTGGCTCGCTCGGTGGGCTCGGGGCAATCATTCCCTGCCTGTGCCGCTACTGGCAGTGCCCAGCTCCAGCTGTGCCCCTTTGGATGAGGAGCTCCTCAGGACACAGCCCGTCCCCCACGCGTGGAGCTGCAGCAGAGCCCGAGGTGAGCAGGGAACACAGACGGGGATCAGAGGAATGCCCAGACAGCAGGGCAAGGTTCCCAGACACGCTGCCCTGCGAGCACGCCTGGAACCCCGGGTGCTGCGAGCTGTTTCTGTTCCCAGGCCTTGGCTTCTCTCCGCCGGCCAGCAAAGCATTCTCCGCTTCCAATTACAGCGGTGAGGTGAACTGGCACCTTCCCAGTTCCACTGGGAAACGGGGGGAAATCTCTAAACTCACTTTGCAAACTCAAGCAGAGCCGGATCGGATCCTCCATCCTGCCTGGAGCTGTGCCACCTCCCCGCAGGTGAAAAGCTCCTTGCGGCTCCGAGCCATCCCATCCCATCCTATCCCATCTCCGCCCACGCTCCAGCCTGCTCCGATTTGCCAGCAGAGAACCCCATTTTGTCCCCTCCTGCCTTGTCTGAGGAGCTGCAGACACATCCCTTGGCTTTCCCTCTTCCCTGCAGGCTTTTCCAGAGCCCTTTCCTCCCGTTGTTTGTTCGTTCCCTGCACTCCATCCCATCTTTTGCCTCCCTCCCTGGTTTGATCCAGCATCTCGCCGGTCCTGCCTCACACTCCGAGCAGGGGTATTAGATGGATTCCCCATAGAGTATAAATTGAATGGAGAGAAGTGGCTGGTTTCCCAGCAATAATTTATCTGATTAAAAAAATACTCCCCAAACTCCCCCTCCTCCGCCGGTCCTACGCCTCCTCCAAAAAGCACCACTGGCACCAGGGCTGGTGTTTGAACTGTGTTATTCAAATTGCTGGAAAGGGGATTTAGATGGGAAAATAACTGGCAGAGGATGGTTCTCGGGGGATTTTCCCCAGAGTGTCGGCGCTGAAATTTGGAACCTGGGTGGTTGTGTGGAGGAGGCAGAGAGTAAATAATCCTGAGTCAAGTACCTGGGTGATTTGTACCTGTGCCCCCACGTACCAAACGCCGTGCCCGGATGCACACGCGTGTGCTCTCACACGTGTCTGCCACCACACACGGAGGAGCCGAACTCCAGTGCACAGCAAGCGGCTCCTGCCGTTCCCGCTCTCCTCTCTTTTTTTCTCTTACCTCAAGGCTGATTCCAAATAAAAGAAGGAATCTGCCTCACGAAATGTCTGTCACCTTGTTTGTTACTTGCACGGGCTTCATTCCTTTCAAGCCGTTTTCTTCTCCAGCATTCCTGTTGTAATTGTGGGCTGGAAAAGTCACCCCAAGGCCCCTCTTCGGGGAGGCCGGGCAGTGAGTTTGGCCGGTGCCGGTTCCTGTGTGGGTGACGGGCAGGTATTTACAGGTATTTACATCCCAGAGCGCTCCCAGAGCGCCGGGATTTACGACTGGGGCTCCTTGGTGCTGTCACTGCTACTGACACCCGAGGGTCTGCAAACCATTGCAGGGGCCTGGCGCGGTCCCAGCTCCCCGGGCTGCTGGCTGCTGGACATTCCTCTGCTCACAGCTGCTTTCTGGCCACTGGGTGAAACGGGAACGGGCCCGGCTGGAGCTTTTCAGCCTCGGAGCACCCTCCAGGGTTCAGGTTTCCTGCGTTTTGACAGGAGGGCTGCTCAGATGAAACCTCTCTCCGCTCCTTCTGGAGGATTTACACTGCCACAAGTCCTCATTTTTTCCAGATGTTTTACCTAATAAATCAAGGAGTCTCATCAGAGGATTTGGATCCAAAAGCTGTTACCATGACTTCAAAGGCACAGGCTGGAGTGGAAAGAAGCGGTGCAGACATTTTATACCACTCTGTATGCACTGATCATGAAAATACACTCTGCTCCCAGGGTTTTTTTCCTGTGGATACCAGAGCTCCAACCATGATTAAATAAAATGGTGCTGTGCTCCTTCAGCCAACCTTTGCTGAAAAGAATGGAGCTGCAGGAGCCTCGGGCTTTAGGGCTGGCAGGAACCAGGATGGGGCTGGTCCTGAGAGGGGCTGAGCTCTGCCAGCCCCTGTCCAAAATCCAGGGCTGTTAACTCAGAGCTGCACTTGCTCCATCTTTTCAGATCAATATTCAACTGCATATTTTCTCCCAGTGCTGGTTTAAGCAATTCCCACATAAAGGAATCAGATGTTCATCTTCTTCAGATGTTGGGAGAGAAAAAGATAAAAAGAGTTACATGGCTGCAAAATGTGATTGCGACTATTCAGACCCGTTTTTTTCCTTGATCAAGAATGTAACTTTTTTTTTTTTTAATGTAGTGAAGGCTTTCTTTTTACAATGTCTACACAGTGTCATTTTCTTTCGCTGTTCCATTTCTAAAGATAACTGTGTTTGGAGAAGCTGTTACGTGTTTCTATCACTCCATAGCACAGGGTGCTGCAGGAGAACAGAATGAAGAAAAGCAGCTGAAGAAAGGAAAGCTGATCCTGTGGTGGGTGAGCAGCAGGCCCACAGGGTTGGCTTTTGGTTCTCTGCTTTCCCAGAGTGCTGGCCTGGTATCAGAGATGCCCAAGCTCCTCACCCTCTGCCTTGTCTTCCCTTGGATCCCATTGGATTTGGAATTACAGAATGGTTTGGGTTGAGAAGGACCTTAAAGCTCATCTTGTTCCACCCCCTGCTATGGACAGGGACACCTTCCACTGTCCCAGGTCGCTCCAAGCCCCATCCAGCCTGGCCTTGGACACTTCCAGGGACCCAGGGGCAGCTTTGTCTCCCCTCCCCACTCAGTGCTGCAGGGCTAAGGGGACGGTGCCAGGCAGGAACAGGCTGCTGGGGGCAGGAGGCACAGGGTGGCCTGGTTGTGGGGAGCCCCTTCAGCACAGACTGAGGTGCCCAGGTCGAGTGTTGGGTTTCAGGAGAGTTTTTGGGCTGCCTCCTTTGCAGGGCTGCCCTGCAGCAAAGCCACAGAGAGGGGAGGCTCTCACAACCTCCTGGGGGTACCTGCAGCAGGTGATGTGAGCAGAGACTTTGGCTTGTGCTGCCTCAGGGTTCTGGGATGTGAATAAGTTGCCACTTAACAGAAGTGGGAACTGTAGCACTTGGAGTGCTGGGAAAATCCTGTGCACCCCAAGTAGGCACTGTAGTTATGTAAAACACACTTAGGCCATGAATTCACTCCAGGAAACTGTATTTTGTATTTTATGTGTCCCAGGCAGTGGGGAGCAAGAGGATATTTGGTTCTGCAAGATGTTTAACCAGATCTGAAAACCTCACCATGGCTGCACAAGGGTGGAAGTGTAGGAAGAGGGGACGTCTCACTGCAGCCAGGTGGAAGGGAGAGCCAGGTATAGATCTCCTGTGTTCTAGTGGTATGTTCAGACTGAAAAATAACCTCATCTAAATATTAATATTCAAATAACAGTCACCACAAATCCATTTGTTCCTGCCACAGACTTCAGAAAAATTGCTGCTTGTCTTCCCTCCCCCACGAGGCTGAATCCCAGCACCCCAGACTGTCGTGACTGCCTGGGATTGGTGACATCTCCAGTGAAACGTGTTGGAGCATCAAAACAGAGTGGGAGCAGCACAGCCTGGCTCCGGGAGCCAAAAATAGGTACTATCACTTCTGAGCTGAAGCCTCCCTTCTCCTTCCCCACCCAGCCCTGCCTCTCTGGCACGTGCAGCACATAATCGTGGTGTTCCCATCGGACCAAAGGAAAACCACATTCCTAAAGCAAGCAGGGCATTAAGTGGTGGCCATGCTTTGGAGGCAGAGAACGTTAGGACATGGATCCTAAATTAGGGAACATAAGTGGTGATGGTTTGCAGATTTTCTGTGGGGAATGGGTGTAGAAAGGAGCACGGCTCATCTCCTGAATTGCCATGTGGAAAAGCACCAGAGATACACCATAAAATAGGGAGCTTGAATTCCCTTCACTGGACAGTTGCTCAAATCCTGGTAACTGAATGAGTGAGTGATGAATGAGCACATTGGATTACTCCCTGGATCCTTTCTCTCCTTTATTCTGTGACTCTGTGAATCTCGGTCATGCTTTCTCCTGGCTTTTTTAAGTCTGCCCACTGCAGTATTTGTCTGCTTCTGCCAAACCCCAAAAGCTCCATTTCATTAAAAAAAAGAGATCATTTGGGAAGGGTGAAGTTTGATTCACAGAGATAATGCTCTTTGAAGGTGTCTGCTCCTTTGGCAGTGACTGATTCAAAGGAGTTCCATTTCAGGATGTCTGTTCTGCTGCTCCCAAGGCCACACAGAGGAGGAGGGATTGTGCGAGGCCATATAAATCAGGGGCTGTTACAGGGATGTCAAACACAACTGCACCACGGGGTGCTAATGGGGAGCAGGTGAGGAGTCAGAGCAAGTCAGAACCAATGAAGAAAAGCCACAAAGCTCCTGTGTCTGGTTCTCGATGCTTCCCAAAAGTGCAATGTCTGCACACTCCTGTTCTGTCCTGGGAAAAGCGCAGGCTGTTCCACTGATCCGTATCACATTTTCAAAGTGCTCCAGTAATTGGATGAGTAGGTTTGGTGGGAACATCTCTGGTTCTCAATTCTCCCATCAGGAAAGATCTAAATGAAGCTATGTGAGCACATCTCCAGGCCAGGCTGCTTTCCTACGTCAGACCACTGGATTTGTGCTCACCTGAGTCTGCATAGCCTTAGCCACTGGACACAGAGAGGAGTCTGTTGGATTAAACTTCCACTGGAGTGGAGGAAGAAAACTCCCAATCTTTGTGCATGCAAATAGGAGTTTCCTCCTTTTCCAGCAGCAGTTAAATCCCAAAGCTCTGACTCCAGTGAGTTCCTGAGTGCTGGAGTAAGAAGTGATTTGGGATCTTGGCGTGCAGCTTTTGGAGAAGGGGCCAGTTCTCATGCTTTTCCCCTTCCTCAATCCCACAAACATTCCAGGTTTCCAGAGGTTCCAGCTGGCTCTTTCCATCCCCTGCTCATCTCTCAGACTCACGGGTGCGTGATGGACCCTGAGGTTTGTGGGCACAGAGCACAGGGAGATGTCACAGGGGAAAAGTTTTCTCCCCCCCAAGGATCGTGTGATCTTCACAGCTTCCCAAACGCCTGTTAGTCCAGGAGAGAAGCTGAGCTCAAACCAAAATGAAGCTGTTAGAGCTTTAAAAGAGGCCATGAGACTCCATTTGTACAGAAGGAATTCAGGCTGGTGGAAGGTTCCAGGGATTGGCTGTAGGTTGTGAGCCAGGATCGTGGATGACCACGAATCCGTTGGACAGGCTGTGCCTGTGCATGTCCTTGTGAGCACATTCCACTGTGGTTTCTGCACTAGTTTTTGTTATTTCTCAATATTCCCACTAATATTTCATGTATTTATCTTGGCTGTGGGTAATTTCAGCAGTGAAAGTGCTGACACTGATGTCCTTTTGGGACATTGGCTTGGGACAACCCAACAGTTTTGTGTGGGCCTGCAAAAAATGTTTTGCCCACTGGTCTCCAATCCCAAGAACATTCCTGTTTTGTCTGCATAGCCTTATGCACAGCACTGATAGAAAGACATTGGTGTAGATTAATAACCCAACAATTCCAAATATTATTTATTTTCCAGGGCTTCTGGGTCACTGGAATGATGGGACAGGAAAGACCGAAGTGCAGCTGGATAACTCCAGATCCTGGCCAGTGGGGTTTGTGTCTTCCTTCCAAATCAGGCCAAGCAGAACCTGCTCCTCCTCCTCAGCAAAGGGAGTGTGTGAGGAAGTGGGAGCTGGGAGAAAGGGGAATGTTGGCTGGATCTCATGTTGTCCTCTGCAATGTTTTAATGATCTTTATCTTCCATATAGAAAGGCTTCTTCTGGAGCCAGGAGAGCTCCTCACTCGAGGAGCGAAATCCAGGTCAGCTGCAGCCCTCAAGCACGAGATTTGCCTTTCTCACACACGTCACATCTCTCAGGACCCCAGGGTTAGATGGGATATTGGGAAGAAATTCTTTCCTGTGAAGGTGGGGAAGCCCTGGCACAGGGTGCCCAGAGAAGCTGTGGCTGCCCCTGGATCCCTGGAAGTGTCCAAGACCAGGTTGGACAGGGCTTGGAGCAACCTGGGATAGTGGAAGGTGTCCCTGCCCATGGCCAGGGGGTGGAATGGGATGAGCTTTAAGGTCCTTTCCAACCCAAACCATTCAGGGATTCTATGAAGCCTCTCAGCGGCCTCAGGCTGACCCTGTTATTTGATGTCGTCTTTCACCTTATTTTAGTTAAAAAATAAAGATTTTTTGTGCCGTACCCCCCACCTTGGCTCTTGAAGAGGGATCACTAGTTTAACAGTGACACTGGGAAACACCATGGAAGTATTGGTGCTCTCCACTGCAAAAACAAGGGACATCTAAGGCTGCATCCAAGCAGAGTCTGAAGTGAAATGTACACAAAATTTAGGCACCTTAGTCCAAAACCATGATCCTGGAAAACCTGCTCTTGGCTTTCCCTGCTGCAGGAGCTGCCTGTGCAAGGCAGATTCTTAACCCTCAGTGTTTAACTTCTTCCTCTGCCATCTCAAGGCACTTGAAGTGATGTCTTCCCGAATAGACCTTTCCTGCTGACAAAACTGACTGGTATTTCTCCCTAAAATACTTGGATCAAAATGGCCTCGGTCTGGTGGCAGAGGGCAGGAGCTGCTTCTGCTGGGCTGGCCACGTGTCCCACAGTTGGAGCAGTCCAGCCCCCAAAGCAAGCTCATGTCTCTTTACCTGTTCTGGAAAAGGCCAAATGACCCCAAGTACACTGTCCAGGACGTATCCCGTGTTCAAGGCCAGCCTTGGAACTCCTCCCAAAGCTCCTTTGAGGGCCCTTGTGCAGCACCTCTTGGGAAAAAGGACGATTCCCATGGCTTTTCAACATCTCCTGCCCAGCTGTGTTAACTCTGTGTGACATCATCACCTCACTGCAGTTTGGGGCACCACAGGGTCCCAAACTGCACTGCAAACAGGGCAGGTGACATGAATGGAGCTGAGCAATTTGGAGTCAAACAGTCTCAGTTACTAGGGAATTCACGTCCTAGCAGCCAGAGCAGTAAGGACAGAGAGGTATCGCTTCAGGGTGCTTGAAGAGGGAGAGGGGAGAGCAAAACTACACTCAGTAAGTCTGAAAGTCAAGACTAAACTATCTCTAATTGCAGGCAGGCAAAACACTCGAGTAGACAGACTGCAAGTGCTTTACAAAAAGTGGAAAGCAAAAGCTTTTTGTACAAGCATTAATCTTGATGCCTCACTGGGGTCAGCTGGGAGTGCAAGGAGAGAATTCAGCACAGTCAGCACCGGGCTGTAAAGATCTATGTCCGGCTTTGCATTTCATTCTGTTCATCTGGGCTATTAATTAGCTCCTTTCAGTTTCCCTGGGAAGATCTGTGTGTTAGGGCTCCTGAACACTCATAAAGATCCATCATTTATTGCCTGGGCAGCTAAATTGGGTCGACGCTTCACTACTCAGAGGTGTCTTAACTTTGCATCCTTTTCTGCTGGGGCAGGAATACTGGGGATGACTTCAATCTTCTTGGAATCTGCTTGTACACGTTTCTTTCCTAATTTCATGCCTAGGTATGGCATTTCCATTACAAAGGAGTTGTGTTGTTGAGCTCTGCTGGTCTGGGTCTTTCAATAGCTGATCAGAGCTTCTGGTCATGTGCTCGTGCTCTTTTCCCTCAGAACAAAACATCTTCTACACAGATCCTGGGCTATCAAAGCCCCCGAAACAGTTCAAGTGCCAAACACAACCCCAACGGCAGCCTGAGAAATGATGTCTCCCAGTGGGGCTGTTGAATATGCACAAACGTATGGTCTGTTTTCCAACGTGCCTGTCAGAGCCCTGCTGCTGCCTCCAGCAGAGAAAAATATTTGTCATAGGCCATTTCCCCCCAAACTTTACTGCTTGCAGGAAGTAGAAAATGTTCTTTTCCAACATATTTATTTGTGTTTGACTGTAATCACAAAGGGTTGCATTTTTCCCCTTTCTCTGGTGACCCAGCAGTGTCCACTGCTGTCAGTTCTGTCATTATCTCTCACAGAGCTGGAAGCCTTTTCACCCCTTCCTCTGCTGTCAGCTGGACTCCAGGTAAAAATTCCATATGGGAGATGAACTTTAGGTGGGTGTGCTCCATTCAGATTTACTGAGCATCCTGTGCAGGTTTCCCTGTTTTTTAAAATCCCCATTCTCTTGTTCAGGTACCTGGGGAAGGTGTTCTAATGTGAACAAGGCTTTCCAACACAACTGTGAATCCTGCTAATTTTTCACACCATCTCTTTTGCTGCCTATGTTTCCCCCTACATTGAAAAAGGGATCCCTTTGGTCAGAGGGAAAATCCCCACTGTGGGAGCTGACTTAGACCTGTGTCACTGCTCAATTCCCAAAGTCTGCTTCTAGCTTTTTTGTTGGGGTTAACTAAGTTCCTAGAAGTTTGTAAGTTGGTGTATAACTTGAATATTCACTTATCTTTGTGGTTTGGACCCTCCTGCTGCAGTGTCGCCCCACCCACCCCAGGCCCAGGAACTCCGAACAGGGATTTTGTCCACGGTCCAGGCTGTGTTGGCATTCCCACATTCTTGATCACAGAATCCCAGAAGGGTTTAGGTTAGAAGGGACCTTAAAGACCCCCTTGTTCCACCTCCTGCAATTTGCAGGAACACCTTCCACTAGCCCAGTGTGCTCCAAGCCCTGTCCAACCTGGCCTTGGACACTTCCAGGGATCTAAGGGCAGCCACAGCTACTCTGAGCAACCTGTGCCAGGGCCTCAGCACCAAACACAGCCAAGAATTTCTTCCCAATATCCCATCTAAACCTACCCTTCTTCTGGTGTCAGTTTTAGGTGAAGCGCAAGATATCTTACCGTAGTGACTTCTAACGGGACAGGCATAATTCACTTGTCTTGACTGATAATTAGTGAAACCTTTCATGTGTCAGAGCCACCTGTAGCCAGGAACAAGACCAAGCTCTTCCTCTTCCTGGTGTGGAAATTGCTCACAGCGAGGTACCTGCTCTTGTGGCCGAGTTGCCACTGCTCCCTTCCCATAGCAGGAGCCTGTGCACAGCAGGTGCTTCTTCAGGAGCCTTCTGGAGGCACCACACCCCAGGCACTGCTGCATTTGCCTGAAATTGGATGCAGAACTTAAAAAAAAAAAGATAGTAAGAGAACAGGAGTGGTTTTGAGGTTTTTCTTCCTGATGTCTTTCACTGGTACTTTTTTATAGTTTTCTGTTTAAGCTGAGCATAATTCATGAACTCTGCTCTTTGGTAAAAACACACATTAACAGCAGTAGTAGCAGTAAGCATATAAAAAATTGTCAGTCATACTATTCCTTGTGCTGCCTTCTCCAAAGGCAGTGCTTCCCAGAATGTGCTGGCAGCCTCAGGAGTGGTGGATACTGCGATGACACCCCAGAAGGAGCAGCTGAGTGCTACTGACTGCAGGAGGTCAGCAGGAAAATGCTGGACTCCTGTCTGAAAACACAAACCCAACAGATCATGGAGCAAGCGGCAGCCTGAAAGAGGGGTCAGAGGCAGATTGCAGCCCTTTGGGACTGGGAAAACAGGAGATTTGTGAGAAAGCTTTTCTCCCTCTGTCACATCTCTCTTATTTCTTACCTGCCTCAGAGGGCTCATGGCTGAAAAATACCATTGCTTTGCTTCGCTTTGTGGAATCTAAATGTCCACATGATACAGACATAAACCTCAATTTCTTGTCAGCCCTCACCAAATGTTTTTGGTCACGGAAGGAGAGTCTTTTTGAGAAATTGATTTTTGTTGAATACCTACACTTCTGTGCTTTCAGAAACGAAGGACACTTCTGATAACAACTTCTGATAGCCTGAACATCTTTCTCTACCAATTCCCCACTTTTAGCAATGTAAGTTTGTTCCAAGCATCTGAATTCTCTCCAGTTTTTGGCAGTGATGCTTTTTAGCTGAATTCCTTTGGGAATGTGAAGGCATCTTGCTTGTGCACAAAATGTCTATTGCTAGTATAGCGTAAGAGCATTTTCCTCATAGATTTCCCTGCCAGCACGTGCCTTCCACTATGGGAGGAGGAAGAAATGCATTTCAACTTTTGGTCCTTCCAAGAGCATCCCTTAAAAATTTGTATTAGTGCAGAGGGAAGCAGGTGGAGCAGCAGCCTGGGCAACATTTACAGTGTGGTGGTTCCTGGTCACAAGGAACCTGGATCGGCACCTTCACCTCTTCTTGAGGCGGTGGTGTTCAAACCCCACTGATCCCTGTTGGAGTCACCTCCCTGCCTTTGGTTTCCTGCTACTCTCTCTGCCCCGTTCAGTATCTCTGAAGACCTTGGTGTCTCACATGGACACAGAGTCACATTCTGACCTC
This sequence comes from Melanocharis versteri, assembly GCA_013397845.1. Lineage (NCBI taxonomy): Eukaryota > Metazoa > Chordata > Aves > Passeriformes > Melanocharitidae > Melanocharis > Melanocharis versteri. Next base: position 242,252 of record VZTG01007664.1, read on the forward strand.
TCTGAGACACATTTCATATTTCTCAGAATCAATAACTTCCGATGCAGTTGCAGGAATACCGGGCAGTCAATAAGTCCCGTCAGGTTCCGTTAGGAAGAAAAGTGGAGCAGTGTAAGGATGACATTTCTTAGGGAACTGCTATCCAGGCATATTTGTTGTTTCAACTTGTCTGACTTCGGGGCTCAGCCAGGGGCTGCAGCCTGTAGCATTCATGTAATTTGATTTTAAAGCTGCCACTCAGGTGCTGAGGGAATAACACCAGCAGTAGAACCCCTGTGTGACAGCAGACCCAGCAATCCTGACGTGCTGAATGCCCAGACCTGTCAGGGAGATCCGAGGGCTCACGGCTCCATCACCCACGTTCCACATCCCATCGGAGCCCCTGGTTTGCTCCCCTGGCTTTGATCACCGGTCCCCTGGGATAAGCATGGAAAGGTGGAGAATGGTGGCATTTTTGCAAAATTGTTGCCCTGAAGGGATGTTTAAACAACAACAACAACAAAAAAAGTGAAATGAATGTCTGTGAGAAGTGTCAGAGTGGAGCTTGAGGAGTCACTCTTCACCTGTCTGAAGGCTGCCCACATTTTCCCTGCCAGAGCTCTCAGTGCAGCACCATTCCTTGGTACAAAGTGTGTTCTTTGCTTTTTAAACTGCCCTTGTATCCCCATATTGCTCAGTCCTGCAGCTGAGGAAGAGTCAGGCTGTGCTGATGGAGGTAAGAGGTTGCACTGGTAACACTAGGAAGGAATGTTGGCTAATTTACCCTGGTTTTAGAGATGCTTAAAAATTGCAAGAGGTTATGATGATTTAAAAATGAAATTTATGCAGAACAAGTCAAGGCGTAACTCTGCTTTTAAACCAAGAACTGCTGGGAACAGAAGCTTGTTTCTCTCCTTAGCAAATCAGGGCTGTATCTCTGCTATTACTCTCTGGGAAGAGACCTCCATGCTCTCCTCTGACATCACCAAGGTCTTGTCCAGACTTTTGCAGTGTTCCCAGGTGCTGCAGCACAACCTTTCCTGGCAGGAGGGTGCTTTGGGAGGCACCACAATCACAGTGCACAGACTCTGTGGCAAAAGAAATCCCCCAGGACTCCAGGCATCCTTCTGTGGCATGCTATGAGCTTGGGGAATGGAAGCCCTTTGTAAACCAGGTCTTGTTCTGAAAAGTTTAATCCTACAACTGTTCGAGCTTGTCCCTTTGTCAGACGACATGGTAAAAATGAAGAAGTCCAATATTTCCCCCATGAAAAATCCATTATATTTATAGGAAATTCCTTCATAGCATTTGAAAGGGTGATGAGGTTTGTCTGAGCATTCCAGTTGGAGGAAGCAAAGCCAAAACTCCGACTTTAAAGGATTGTCTGAGAGTGCATGAACAAGATCATTACAGCAAATGGGACTCTGTCCCTGTCCCAACCTATTGTCCAATGTCTTTATATCTTCCTGTTTTCTGTGGCTCATTGTCCCTGTCTTCACTACATCATAGCAACGACTGGCTTTGAACTGTTGAATTTGTGGACTGAGGTAATTTTGTTCATATTTATTTGCCTGTCACAAGGTTCTAATAACACCCGTGCCTCCAGTTCCTGCCATTTAAAGCAGAGGGACAGCCACTATGTCCAAGCAATGACTCCTGGAATCATTGTTTCTGTATATTCAGATTTAAACACCTAAAATCATAGTCTGAGATACAGACCAAAAGGAAGGACACTTGTGGGAGTTGTAGGTGTTGACACAACAGTCCAGGTTATTTGGTCTCAAGTTTTATGTGTGGACTTGCTCATCTAACTCTGGCTGATCTGTTTGTATCTCTCACAGGTAATGTGGCCGTTTCTTTCCATTTCCAGGAGTCCCCCAACACATGAGATTCCAGCCATATGACCCAACACCTCAGCTGACCCTTTCAGGTAACACACAGAAAGGGCCAGGCAGCTGCTGTTGGTTCCTGCCATGTGCAGAGGTGAGGTTTGTAAGGTGTGCTGGGATCCCCGGGAGCAATGGGCTGTGCGTTTTCCAGGCATCCTCTGCTGTTGGTCTAAGGTTGTTTCTTTGATTTCCCAAGCCCAGAGGCAAATGACTGTTACTGTGTGCTAAGCATCAATTCTTTTCCTTTTGTTCTTATCCTTTCTCCTCTCCACAGTTTTCCTCTCACTTTGAATTCTCTCAGACCACTGCAGTCTCACTTCCCTTGGCACAGGAGAAAACATGGTGGTGTTTACAGAGCAGAAGCACTGGGACTCAGGAGATGGGAAAGGTGGCCCTACTGCTCTACCTCCAACACCTCTCTGTGGTTCTGCTTTCCGACTTCCTGTCAAGATAACCTGGACTAAAACCTCTCTGCGCTTTTCCTGTGTGATCCTACGGTGTCTAACACAACCTCAGGTAAGACCTTTAGGCACTCCCATTATATGAATGAGAACAAGATTGTTGGTGTCAGTAATTAACATTCTTGTGGGATTGTTGGAAATGCTTTGGGATAAACACCACCTGGAATCCTCGCCTGTCTTTTGTGGTTTTTAAGATGCAGAGGAGACTGATCCTGTTCACACGAGAGGGCATGGACCATCTGTCTCCTCTCTCACTGGATGTGCAGAGAGTCTTTCAGTCCAAAGATGAGTTGCAGTAGCTGAGGGAGAAGTGGGACACTTGAAAAGTGAGGGCACACACAGTGGGGAAGAAGAATGGACACTCAGTGGTCAGTGTGTCCCCAGTAATGATCTCATCTGAGGACAACGACTAATGGCAACCACCAAAACAGGAAAATACAGTCACTGAGAACACTGTGAGTGCCTGTGGCACGGTGTCATCCCACGACAGGCTTCCAGAGATGAAATCTCACTCTGCTGACATGGATGGCAAAAATCCCGTTGACTGCAATAACACCAGGCTTTCCCCTTGGGGGATTACCTGCATTTCTCTCCTTCTGGATGCCCAGAGAGCCATATCCCACATCATTATGCACTTCCTGATCATGAATGCATTACCCTTTTCTTTTAAACTGTGGATTGGATTCCAGTAAACCTTGCATTTTGGATTCTAGGTTCCATCCATCTACCTCTGAAAACCCTAAATAAACAAACATTGGATTAGACCTCAGCAGCTCCCTTGCTCAGCAAAGGGAAGCCTTTAAAAGCATTTTACACCAACCGCCCTGCTTGTGTTTCACACTCTGTCATCCTGGGACTCAAGGAGCTCCACCTGCCTCTCAGCTGTCCCAGGGAACTCACCTCAGTAATTGGAAGGTCTGCCTCCATTTATGACCCTCCCTGACTCCAGTGAGGAGCTGGAACTGCTGCTGACCTCAGGAATGACAGAAGTATGTGCTGGGTTTAGAGGGTTTCTGGCACATGACCTGCTAACCTAGAATTTGCTCGGCAAAGTCCGGAGGATGACGTTTAACCTCAGAGCACTTTGCAAAACCACATCTGTGACCAATAAATGTGAAAAAAAAAAGAAAAAAAAATCTAGCCACTATTGAAGGATGAAAGACAGCACACCTTGCTGGGCACTGGTGCTGCAATCAGGATGGAGATCGGGGATAATCGGACAGGCCATGTTGCCAGAAGTTGTCCGTGGATGGAGCCAATGCCTCACACAAGGGAGGCAGCACAGAAGGTTAAACTAAAGGTTTCTCATAGCTCTAAGTCCTAAACTTAACGAGCCACGTCTTTATTTGCGCTGCAGCCCCTTCTTATCCCAAATTGCCTTTACCAGCTGCCAGAGGATGCCCGGTAACGGAAAATTCTCCGGATAACAATAAATTGGTGTAACGATTCAGTGTCACCTCACATCCTGCTAAGCAATAGAGAAATCACGATGAGAAAAATAGGCACGACCAGAGTGGCACTGAACAGTGCAATCCTAATTCCATCACCCTTCTTGTGGGCGACAGATAACCCAGTGCAATTTACAGCCGCTCTGAAGCGGCTCCAAGTCTCAGCAGGAGTCGGGAAAGCTCAGCGCGGCCTCGGGACTGAGGAGTCGGAAAGATCAGGGGAGTTGTTGTTCCATAACCTTGCCTCAGCACCAAAACCAGGGGGCTGGTTTGGAATGGGAAGCACTCCAAGCAAAACACAAAATTTTAATCACCAAAATGAAGGTCCTCCGCTGGATCTCTCTCTGGAGAATAGTCTGTCTCTGATGATCGTGCACAGACTCTCAAAGAAGGTAAATTCTGGATTTAAATGTCTACATCACTGTGTGAATGACAGCGTTAAATCTTGGCTGTAAGGCTGAGATATCTCCAAGAGGAGAAAAACACTTTTTTCCACTTAAGTGGCTGAGGTAGAGGAAGTAAATATATTGTCTCCCACTATTAAAGGGCAAGGAATTAATTTATACATGTGTATTACACCTTCACACCTAACAGTGGTGTTTTTTTTAAATTCAAGAGTCTAAAAGTTTAGAAATACCAACATTAAGGTGGCCTGTGCAACTGTAATTTGTCCCTTCCATGCATTTGCATTATGATACAGTATTTAATTGTAATTAGATCACATGCTGTTCTTTCAACAGGTTCCTGGCCTCACTCATTGTACAGAATAGACTGTGCTCACTAAGTAATAATTTTATTTTCTCCTCGCTGTTCACTGTGTGGCCCGTGCTTTATTTACAGCAGACTATTCAAATATTGTTCTGAAGACAGATTTATTCATTTCTTCCTGAGCTTTTCCATGGGACTCATCACTATGGTATCCAAGTGCTTCACAAACTCTAATTAATTTTCTCAACACTGGAGCGAGAACTGGTGTTGCCCTCATTTTACAGACGAGGAACTTCAGTGTACAGACAGAATAGTAAAAAATATCTCTTCATTTCAGAGATCCAATTAGAAATAGTCAATGGCCTGATTTTGTCAGAAAATAGAACATGGCCAAGCATCTAGTTGAGTCAGAAGTTGTATAAATTCTCAGTTATTGCAGATTTATCTGCAAGAGCTCTTCACTTCTGCAAGTCAGGCTTCAAAATGTCAGCCCAGGCACCTGGGCAGTGCTGACTGCACAATTAGTGCAGCGCTGGGCAGGCTCTGTTTAGGGTCTGTGCTTTGCATCCCACAGATTCCCGAGGCTAAAAATCCTTCCTGGGAGCAGCAGTCACCTGACCCACCCACACTGCTGGGCTTGCTCGCCTTGCAGTTCCTCACGAGGTGCATAAAACACCTTCATCTGATTTTTACAGTAAATGAGGTGGAAGTTGTTGAGGTACTTGCCTGGGTTTCCTGACCTTGGTTCAGTGTCTGAGCCGGGCTTATCCTTCTGCACTGGCCGCCTTTATCCCAGTGTTTGATAACTGGGGAGTGTGTTACTGTGCAGCCTGAGTACTGTTGTTTTATTGAATATGAACTTCTTTCCCACGTAGAGATAACCCCAGCAATGTAATCCTGGGTTGACATCGATGCAGGCCATCAGCAGTGTGGAAATTTGCCTCTGTGAGAGATGTCGTGGTTGGCACAAGTGCCAGCACTCCAAGGGGGTGAGGTACATTCTCAGTGTATTTCAGGTACCTGCTGACTGTTTTCCAGATGGTCTTCATCCCTCTTCCTAAATCCTCACCCTTCTGCTCTGCCTCCCTACCGCAGTTTCTGTCATTCCCGTTCCCACATCACTGTCTCAAGTGAATTCCCTCTTCCCATAGGCCCTGCTGCATCCCACACCCAGCCTCGGGGTCCTCCTCTCTTGCCCCACTCCAGCTCTTCCATCTGATCCCCTCTGCCCAGCAGCCTCTCCCTCAGCCCATGATCAGACCAAAGGAACAGCTCCCAGTCCTCCCAGGCTGCATGTCCTCCTCCCAGCAACTTCTCCCATTCCCACTCTAGTTTGAAGTCTTCTCCCAGCAGCCTGGCTTCCAGACTCTTTCTTACAAACTTTACTTTATCCCTCCCTCCAGGCAGACCTGTTTTTCCTTCTGGCTCCTCATTCCCTTCCACCACCCTGGAGAACCTGTCTCTCTCCAGAGCCTCTGTGCCTGCCAACCTACCTGGCCCAAACCCAGTTCCCGTCCCCACTGTGTGTTTTTCAAGGAGCTTCCTGCTCTGTGTTTCCCAAGAGGACTGGAAGGACAGGTTCCCCGTTCACCCTTCCTACCTGCAGACATGGCATGCTCCAGAGCAGCCAGGAACTGGAGGTGCAGGTCCAGCTCTGATCCCACAGCCCTGGGCTGTGATGAGGACGGAGCTGCTGGGGACAGGGAGCAGAAGTGCCAGGAAGCCCCTGCCGAACACCAGCAGGACTTTCCAGGACAGTTTTCATGGCAGGGTTTGAGGGAACACCTCTGACAAAGTGACCACTCTCATTTTCAGACCAGAAAATCCCTGACAGAAGGAACAGAGGGAGAAATGTTTATAATTTAACTCGAGCTATGAACTTCAGATGCTTAAATTTCAGCACAGTGGTTAGTCTGGCCCTATTAAATGCGACTGAGGGCAGCATTTTATGATGGGAATTGCTAACCAGCTTTAATAGGAGTTACACTACCAGTTCTGCCTTTTAATCACCGCTTCCATTTTCAGGATAAATTGCAGCTGGTTGCTGGTAATCCTTGTGGCATATCAGATAGCAGCGTAACTCGGCATGGGTAAGCTGGAGAAACCCAAACATCCTTCTGAGGAGGTAATTATTCCATTGTGAAAATGCCCCGGGATATTTTTAGTGGCCAAACCCCCTGTTTCCTGACAGAAACATAAAATAGTGAAGCAAGTTTCACAAGGAGAGACACCTCAGACACCTGTATTAGCTGGTGCTTTGCAGTCACGTCAGCGTTTAACTTGCTGTGTGCATCCCTGCATCCCTGTACGGCAAAATCCACACCTGCGTTTGGGGCACTGCACACTCTGCCAGCGTCTGCCTCGCAGAAAACCCTCTCCATAAACAAATCTGAAAATCCCGCTGGATCAAGGAGAATTTCACGGGAATATAGAGCTGCCTACAACAAGAGGGACACACTTGCCACACACACTGAGGTTATCAAGGGAAACTTTCCTTAACGGGAGTCTCACAACCAGCGTAAAAGCCTGTTTTTTTTTGGGACAAATGATTTAAATTAAGTTTTAAAACGTTTTGCAGGGGATGTACCCATGTTTCACGTCCTGCGGTCCCCCAGGGGTCTGGTTCTCTCCCGGCTACCTCCAGCCTTGGTCCCGTGTAATTTATGTCCTGCAAGAGACGATTCAATTAGCCAATAATAAAATGAGCAAGGACACCCTGTGCGTTGTAAAAGTATAATTTAGTGGGTAACAAGCTGAGATGGAAAAAATATCAGGGTACACTCCATATGATTAATGAAGGAGGAATGTATATTTATAGCTTTTATTGTGTCCTTTGTAAGGAGACAGGATCCGGCAGTAGGGCTGGAACGGGCTGGTAACGATGCGGCATTCCAGTGATTTGGATTTGAATGGCAAATGCTGTATAAAACTAATTACCCCCAGGAGGATGAAAACACATTACATTTGCCTTTTCGGAGCATGTCGGGCCTTTTCTTCACGTAATTTATCTTTAAGAAGCATGTTTACTTGGGAGAGGCGACATCCCGAACACAGCAGCAGAGTTGCTCTCCAAGAAAACAAGTTTGCGCAAGTTGTTTTTCTATATTCAGTTCGATTTCGGGTTTCTTGGCGGCTCTGGATTGCTGGTTCCCAGCACCATGGCAGAGCAGTGCTCCCGCTTCCCACACCCTCCGGCTCGCCACATAGCGGGGATACCCGGATTGGTGCCGAACCGTTCGGCTTTCCATGTTTTTAGGCGTGGAAAACGCGCAGGTCCCGCACCCATGCTGGACGGGTCCTGGACAGGGGAAAACACGGATTTATTGCGTTAAAACCCACGAACTCCACACACCGAACGCCTGACAAGACGGGAGGGGGGGGAACAG
>VZTG01007664.1:250203-365609 GCA_013397845.1 Melanocharis versteri
AGCCTCCTCACGGGTAAGAGCGTGGCGAGACCCGGAGGCGGCGGGCGCGGGGCTGTGCGGGGGCGCGGAGGGGTCCCGGGGGCGGCGGGGCCCGGGGCGGCCCCGGCGGGGCGAGCGGTGCCGGGGGGCTGAGCCCGCTCCGCTCCCCCCGTGTGGGCACCAGCAGGGGCCACTGCGCGCTTCGGGGAGCGGCGGCGGTGCCTTCCCGCGGACAAGGGACACCTGGAGCCCCGTCTGTGGGGGATTGAGCCTTCACCCACCTGTGCTCCCGGCTCGCTGGCACCCGGGAGGCGAGCCGGGCACACCTGAGGGGGATCGGGCTTGCAGCTCACCCGTGAGGGGAGCAGGGCACACCTGAGGGGAATGGGGCTTGCAGCTCACCCCTGAGGGGAGCCGGGCACGGGCGGGCTCTGCCCCGGCTCGGGAGCGGTGCTGGAAGCGGCACGGACTCGGTACCGGCAACCTGTGGAGAGAGAGGAACTTGCCTGGGAACTGCCGCAGTAGCCCAGAAATGAGCGGTCTGGCAGCGTTTCAGCCGCGGTAGTTCTCACACCTTTTACCATTGTTGTCTTTAATGGTCCATGATTGAATCCTGGTTCTTTATAGGCTACGGAAAACGTAATCTCACCCAGGTGAGGCAGGAGAGGGCTCTCTTAAAAGCCCTTGCATGAGACCATTAATACCACAGAAGCCTCCTTAGCTTTGCAGCGATGTTATCTGCTCGTTTTGCCAAATACTGGCTTTAAAAAGTAACTTCTTTATTTCCTTCTTGCCAGCAATAAGCTAGTAGGAAGCTTGAAACAGAATCTGGTCTCGAATGCTGAGTGCTGGGATTAAAAAAAAAATCCTCTGTAGGTTGATTGAATCCTGATATTTTAAGAGAAAGCTCTGTGCAAGTGGAATATGGAAAAAACTGCTGGTTAAATGAGTGTTTTTTAGCAACTTGGGAAAGTGAGAATGGTTGAATTCTGACATTAAATGGTGTAATTGTTCTGTTTCAAATCACATTAGGCAGGATCGTCCACGGTGGTTCCCATCTTGGACACCACTGATGGAACCATGTGTGCTGATTCCTGTTGACAGGGAATATTTTTATTTATCCTCTTACACACTACGAGCTTTGCAGATTCCACGTCTGAAGGAGATTTTTTTTTCTTTTGAAAAATATTGCAGTTTGACTCAAAAATCTTCAGAGTATGTATAACAGATAAGTTACTTTGTGATGTGCAAAATCTTGCCACGTGGAGATTCTTTTCTGATATTCTTGCTCTCCTGACAGCACAGTGATCTTATGGTTGTGTTGGTAGCTCCTTGCTAGTTTAAAATAATCCTTTATGGTTTGAGGAAATCAAATCAGTAGGTGAAGTTCTGGCTGTTGGAGCCAAATATGTGAGTTAAATCTGCAGAGGGGGAGTGATGTGCTGAAATGATAGGGAATAAAACCTTCATTGGAGCTGTTTATCAGAGCAGGAATTTAGGAGTATCATTGTAGAAATCTTGGAAGTTCTGGTGAACTCCTCCTCTCCTCTCTCTCTATTGTGGAAGGTGCCTTTATGCTGTGTCCATGGATGCTGTCCCATGGGATCCCTGGGAAGGACCAGGAGCTGGGGTTTCCCTATCTGGGGGTGTTCATACCAGTTACTTAGAGGAAAGGGAGAAAGGCTCTCTTAGTTCTTTGTCTCAATAAAGAGGAGACACTTAATGTGTGGTGGATGAACTTCATTTTAACTCGCACTGTTTCCCATCTAACTGCTAGTATTTTTTCTTAAATACAGAATGTTCCACATATTTTCATATGGGCCGGTGGGAGAGGGACTTGCAAGTCCCTCCCTGCAAGGGGAGAGGGAGTTGGGTGCAGATGTTCCATGGCATGGAAGTTCTCCCCTTGGAGTGTAGATGTGAGGGGGATAGTGCTGTCTTCTGTTCCATGCTTTGGGTGAAGCTTGATCTCTTCAGGATGCTGGGAAGAGCCTCCTGAGGCTGATGCTGCGGGATGGAGAGGCAGAGGAACACCGGGTTTATAGGTCCAGGTGGAGCTTTAGCTGTGGGATTCACAGCTCACCTTGTCAAGGCTGAAGTGCTGCTTGCTATGTCCAGAACAGGGGGTTTTAATGCAAAAAAAACCCCCATGCTGGCATTTTGGTGTGGGTAAAAGTGCCATAAATGAGCAGAAGTTGCAGATTTGGAAGCCCATATTCTTTGTATGGAGTCATGTGTGTTGGAGGGACATTTGATCCTGTTTATAAATAGCTCATCATGGCTCTCTGAAGAAGAAAAGAGTGTAGCTGAATTATTTTAGGAAAAAACTATATAACTTCATTTATTTGTGTATCTGCAAACATTAATGTGTTTTTTGGTCTAGTTGGTTGCTTTGCAGATAAGGCGAGATGAGCTGCTGATTTTAGAATTAGGACAACATTTCACTTAGCTGAGGGAATAAAACAAATCAGGAAGAAGCATCAAATTAAGCTGAATTCTGCCTCCTGTAACTGTTAGTAACTGAGTTAAGATGAGCATAAAAACTTGGATCTATACAGGATTGCATTATTAGAAATAAAAATGAAGCTGGTGTCACTTAATTTGTAATAGGAAAGCTGCGATAGCCTGTATACACCATTAAGATAGCAAACGAAATTATTCAGAAGCAGGAAATTTGTTGTGTCTCTCCCTGGTATTCTTGAAGTCCTTGGAATCGATATGTACTTTGTTTTTAGAGGACAGACTGCTGTTTTTGGAAGTCCCAGTGGAGCAGATTTAGCAATTGGTGGGCCTGGAGCTGCACAAGTAGTCCAGAACTGAAGGGGTCTGTGAGCAGCAAGTTGGGAACTGCATCCAGGTGCTGCTGCCAGGGATGCTCCTCCTGGGGAATGACAGGGGTATGGAAAGCTAAGGATGGCAGCACAGATCGGCTGGGGTCCCTAGAAACAGCAGGTCATCATTTGTTTCTGTTTTGTGTGTGCTGCTTGATTATTTCTAATTATATCCCAAGTTAAAAATAGAGCAGAAATATTCAGGTCTCGGTTACGTCCCAAGTCAGATAAGCACCGGTCTCCCTGCTTGATATTCCTGTTCCATATGGACAGGTTGCATATGGCTTTTGCAGTGCATGTTTATTAGTCATCTAAGAAAATCACTTGACTGGCTTATGAAGCTTTCCTAATAAACTAACACTTCAGTTTCAAAGTTGTCAGGTATGTACACACCTGTGCCTAATGTTCATCACAGTGAAAAGCAGCAAACAAAAAGTGTCATAAAAAAAAAAGCTTGGCTTAGTTACCTTGTGCTAACTTATCAGTGTAAGTAAGGAAGTTACATATGGTAGATATTTCCTTATGCAAACAAGAGTATTTGGTTGTTCCTGATGATAAAATGCCCTTGTGATTTACAGGACGTTAACCTTCAGCCAGAGATTGTCACAGAAGTCTGAAGACTCTGCTGGCACCTAAATGGAGTTTGTTGCATGGCCAAGAGGAGAGTGATAATAAATGAGTGAAGAAATGAAGTGGGAGTTTAGGAAAACTACACAAGGAGCAGTACAATATTCTGCCTAAGTTTTGCTTTCAAGCTGTATAAACATTTAACTTGGGCAGCATCAGCCTGAGCATCATGGGGAGTTTGAAAGTGAATTTTTTTATCATCACCAATTTCATGGAGATAATTTGGTGTGTGAAATGTGTGCCAGTGTTTGTAGCCAACTTTTCTAAACATGCAATGGTTTTATAGATGCAGGATGTTTAAAGTTTCACTTTGCATTGCCTGTGAGGAGGTGTAACTGGAGTTGTTGTAGTAACTACTTGGTGCTTATTTCCATAAGGAATCAGCGCTAACATCGGAATGTCGCTTGGTGGAAGGGAAACTCCACTTCTGTTTAGCCAGTTCATAGGGATCTCAGTGGGTGCAGAGCCCAGATTGCAGCTTCCATGCTGGATCCAGAAGGGTTTATTTACCTTCCTCTGGGGGTTGTGGGCTAGGTGTTCAGCCCTCGAGAACTCCAGAGTCTCGGTGCAGCCTTTGGGAATGGCAGTGGAGGCACAGGCCTGCGTTTGCTTCTCCGGTGTGCTGGGCTGAGAGGGGAGAGCTGCCTCCAACACCGGGTGCTGATTGTCCTGCCAGAATACAGCTCTGTGCCTCGAATATTGAAACATAATGCCTGAGGCTATTGATTTTTGAAAAAGGCAGAATAGTTCTTAATAGAGAAAATGCCTCAGCACAGTGGAAACAGTCATATTTTACTGATTGGGTGCTATTGATTTCATCCTCCAGTGAAATTGCCAAGATGAAAGTGGTAATCCTGATTAATTCCATATAAATAGATAAGCCTGATTTGTATGTGTACAGTTGCAGGGTTCGGTAGGAAAACTGGAAGCCTGCTTTATATGGTCTATTAGGTGCTTTAATTTCCAGGGTTTTTACCATTTAGTATTCATGCAGAGGAGCGTCTTAATTTTACAGAATAAGCAGACTATCAATTTATGATAAATCCTTTTTGCATCAGTTAAAATATTATTTTTTTTCCTCATTAAAGCTGCCCTTACCGAAGGCAGTGAAGGAATTGGAATGTTCTGCTGCTAAACTTTCTTGAGGTTTCGGGTAATTCCCTGCAGTGTGTAACAACCACAAGCTGTTTGATTTGTGCAAAAAGAGAAGAGGTTTAATTTTAATGTTTAATTTTAATGAAAAGTAATAAATTACTCTAAAGGATTTTTTTTTTTTTACTCCAACACTAAACTTATCACTCCACTTGTTGCTTCTGAATGTTTTGGGATTGGATGTGTTAGGAAAAAAATTACAGTTAAATCCCTAAAGGTGCTGTTCAGACACCATGGGAACTTACTGGGGTCCAATACATGAACTTAGGTTTTTTTTTATGGCATCACTGATTCTCATTGCCAGTCTCTGAACTTTCCTGGTTCACCTTTGGGTTTGCTGTTGTGATATGACCAGGACTGAGTATGGCATTTTTGGGAAGGAATGTACTGGTTGTTCATTCAGTGATGTAACGATGTTTTATTTTCCTATTCCTCTGACTTTCTCATTTTCATAGTTTTTCAGTGAGAAATCTTGTTTTAAGTTGATTTAGAAACAGTGAATTGTACAATAGAGAGAGCTTTTTCCACCTCAAAATGTGGTGTTCTGCATATGTTAGCAGTGAATTTTCTTCGCTGTGGAGCTGTTTGTGCAGCTGGCTTGGTGCTGGTTACCACTGAAGAAAGTCAGATGTTCTGCTTAGCCTGAATTTCTTCATTTGCACATTTTAATCTATTGATCTTCTTTTCCTTAGTGCATTGCAGAGGTTTTGGCTCATATGACGGACTGTTGTTGATGGTGTGGATTGTGATGATTCAGTTCTTTTGGGTCTCATCGAAACATGGCAGCTTGGTGATAATTTTTGGTATCATCTAGTCATACAGTTTTGTCCAGAGATCTTTTAAAAGTGGAGAAGCTGTTTTGTGATTAAATTACCCACTAATTCATCTGTCTGCTCAAAGAATTTGTGCACGACTGTCTTTTGTAGTTGGATCAGATTTTAATTGTTACCTATATGGGCATGAATCTTACTGTGTTTTTATCATGTTTTGTTTTACTATTGCCTTAAAACCCCATGTTTTTGTACTTCTGCCTGCTGATTCCTTACAATTTCACTTTGTCTCTCCTGGTGGGCACCTATGTACTTGACATCCCACTTGACGTTGGGGTTTCAGGGCTTCATCAGTATAGCTCTCTTGCACTTTGCCATCTGTTTATGGTTTTTTAGCTTTCTGTTTGGCTTCCAAGTGTGGATAACTTAGGAGGGGTTGTAATTCTAGCTCATATGTATGGACTCCTAATATATTTTACCTTTATTTTTGTCTGATGCCTGTCTTGGATGTCTTGAAGCTGTCAGGTTTTGTGACACTGGGTCAGAGCATGTGTCAGTAGCCAGCACAGTTGTCTGCCGTTATTATTACTATACTTTGATGAATTTATCTTGTTTGATGTGTTTTTAACTCTCGTGACATGTGTCCAGTGTTGCTGCTGACCTCGGGGTGAGCAGCACAGAGCACGCTGTGTGTTGGGCATTCAGCAGTCTGAGGGCTGTACCCGTGTAGGCTTAGCTGTTGTTTCTTGCCTATTAACATATTTAAGTTGGACTTGATATGGTTTTGAAGAGGCATTGTGCTTTTCTACAGCTTCCATTTATTTCGTGTTCTGCGTGGAGTTTCCAGCCATTTAATGAGTGTTTTTCTGGGGAAGTTTTACTTTATTTATTGTGTACTTTACGGTGATATTTTGAGCCATGGTAAATCTCAGTTTGTCTTCATGTTTATGTGACACTATGAATAGATACAGTATCTTTCTATATTTTAGATTTTGTATTTATAACACAGCACTTCTCCCTAAAGTGTCTGGGAAGTAAAAGCTCCAGCTCTGATTGTGTTGGTCCCATTTTTTCCTCTTTCATCTTCCTTTTGGCAGAGCCACCTTTGTGTTACTGCCATCACTAACAGACTTGAGCACTTGGAGGCAGCTTCCAGGTTTTTTTTTTCATCCCCTAGTTTTCAGTATAATTGTCCCACAGTTTGCTTCCAGTTGGGCTGAGATGGAGTCAAGCCCTGTATAAGCTTCATCTTTCTTGGCTTTCCTCTGTAGTTAATGAGCCTGAACATCTCCTCTTAACACGGCTCTGTGGTTTGTGCATTGAAAACTTATAATGTAACTGTAGTGAGGAAGGGAGAGCTGCAAATAGAGGTGTTTGGATATTCCTTCTAAAGGTAAAACAGGCTGCCAAAAGTCATTTAAGTCATTAGACCTGTCAAGACTTTTAAAACTGAGAAGTGGAGTCTAACTTGTCTTCAGAATTTTAGGAGAGGTCACATTGCTTAAAAAAAATAATCGAAGAATCACGGAATCGTTTAGGTTGGAAAAGCCCTCCAAGATTGAGTCCAACCATTTCCCCAGCAATGCTCAGTCTACCAGTAGACCATGTCCCCAAGTGCCACATCCACATGTCTTTTAAATAACTGAATAATTGCTTGAAATTATGGCTGTTACAGTGTTGTGCATAACAGAGAGGAAAGCTGGGTGTTAACAAGAAGATGAAATATTTCCAAAAGTGATTTATAAAGCCAAATGTTCCTGTTTGAAAACAGGCAAGGAAGGAAGTATTAAAAACTGGAAATAGAGGAAAACTACATCCAGAAACCTTTTTTGCTGTGGTAGTACACCTCAGCAGTTTGTAGTATGCTCCAGTGCCGTTGGGATTGGAATTTTTAGTGGTGGGCTGTCAGTGCTCACCTTACAGAAAATCCAGGTATTTTGTAATCGATTTGTGAATCTTTCATTAGAAATATGCTTGGGCAGATAGGAAACACAGCCGAGATGAAGTCGTAGCCAAATGTTAATCCTGTTTTGGTGTTTAGTTTCAGTGTTTCAAGCTGGCAGTGCCACTGCAGTGAGGGGGTACTGTGCCCTTCCATTGGCTTTCCTGAGTGTTTGTGGAGGATGCAGAGAATTGGATCAGTTCCCTGCTCTTCTGCCTGCGTCAGTACTCCTGCTGGCAGAAGGGAGAGGGTGACACGGGCACAGGGAACGCTGCCACCGGGAAGCCAGACTGCTTTTCTGGTGGGGGTAGGGATTGGCATAGAATTGGAGTATGAAAAGCACTGTGAGCAAAATGACATTAAAATGGTGACATGAGACACACAGTCTTTAATATTATGTATAACAGCATATAGATTCCAGATCTATAGACTGAAACTTTCTCAGAAAGTGTGCACTGTTGTTTTTCAATGAATTTGATCATAAAATGTTTCATAAAAGTTCGTTTTCAGATTGATAACGAATTCTGAATTCAGCTTTGATTACTGCTGTGGTTTGTAACTTTTTTTCCCATGCTGAAATTTCATTTGTTTGTCTGGTTCTGAAGTGGGAATAAAGCTACAGGTTTCATCTTAAAATACTTAGCCTTGAGGGAAAGAAATGCAAAACTTCCCAACAGGTTGCGGTTTCAGAAAAGAATGGAGGCCTGACAGCTCTGAATACACTCACTTGCAGAAGTCCAGAGGGAACCTCAATTAATGATGCTTGTCTTGTGTAGTGTATCATTTCTAACAGCTGTACTGTAGCTTTTTTGGGTCCTGGACTTTCACAATCATCCCTATATCAGTAATGAAATCCTGTAAGGACAGCACTTCATGGAAACCTGGTTGGAAGCGTAATAAAAACTTAGGTGTCATAGGGTGTGACAGTATGGTAGTGAAGGGACATGGGAAGCACTCTTGACAGCCAAAACCAGACCCCCTCAGAGTGAGGAGAATGCCAGCTGATTTAATGGCTCAGGAGGACATTGCTCAGTTCTTAGGGAAAAATTAAGGTTGAAATGAAGTGCTGGCAGGGAGCTCAGAAGGAGGAAAACTGCTCCCTGCCTGCACTGTGGTCTGTTTTGCGGCGTTCTTGGTGGTTCTGCAGAGCAATTAAGGCGCAAAGTGTTTTGAAATGTCTTGGTTACCCCTTTTTACTGAAGGAGATATTGGTAATACAGAGGTAGAAATCATGGGGCTGATAGATCCACCTCTGCCAAGCCCTTTAAGGGTGCAGTGCACCATGCCTTGTGTAAGATGGTATAGGGACAGGCAGTCCCAGGGATTCCACCTGAAATCACAGCAGTCTGTTCCTACTCATTTGCAACAGCAAATTTAATACATTTTATGGGATGCTATTTTCATTAGCATTAAGAGCTCTTAGAGCGTGCACTGCAAATTTTGGGTGGGACAGCCCTCCTTCATCGTTTTCCCAAGTTGCTTCCTTTTCTGGAATCTGACAAGGCTTGTCTTCTGTTTGAAGTGTAAAATAGCTTATTTATCCAAATCTTCACATGTTCTTGTTTGCTCATACCTACTTCAGGTCTTCAGAGCCTTAATTTTAGGTTCTGTAGTTCTTTTGTTGCTATGGATTCTTTGTACTTATCTCCTTATTTGAAGTTATGGTAGGTTTTGAAAAATAGCTGGGTAGTATGAGATAAGAGATGGTTGAGATACCTGCAGTGATTTGGTAACCAGCTTGTGTTGTGGTTTTATGTAACTTTTTGGGGATGTGGATGAAAGAAAAGCCACACAAACCATAGCTGCAGAAAATGGAGTGTCCTGTTGGCACAGCTGGAAAACCTTGGCAGTTCCATTGAGTGTAATTTCGAGTTGTTCCCCTTTCAATGTGTTGTCTGTAAGTACAGATATATGGGATTTCTTGTAGGTGATGTAAATATTGTAGGTCTGCTCTAAGCTGAGGGGCCAGAATTTGCAAGGCAACACCACAGCATGTGAATGGAGGTTTTTGTATTTCACATCTGATACTTTTGGAGGGGAGAGTTGACTTCTGAATGTGGAAAGAGGAGAACCAGGCATCAGATGCACCCAAAGCAGGATCCAATACATTCCACATTCTAGGTAGTGGTAGTTAAAGGCTTTTCCTGGTTCAGCTCAATTGGAATCTTACGTGCTCATGGTAACAGCATTAACAGCCCCAAATCTGAAGTGTTGGTTTTCTAAACTAACGTTTTCCAGTTGTTTTCTTTGCTGTTGTTGCCAGTTTTTCATTTCACTGAGGAAATCAGTCTAAATGGAAAAAGCCAGCATTCACAAGGAGCTGAAAATATATCTGTACAAGATCTGATCTCTGTGTGCAATTTGGTTTGTGCTGTTTGTTGTTCACTCTGGAACTTCCTGTGGAGGCACCACTGCTCAAGGCTCTGTAGCAGAGCTTGAGCCTATGCTCTGGAGTTTCATCTTTGCTTTCACATTCATCCTGGGCATACTTTATGACTTTAGCACTTTCAAGCATGTCCTTTATGGATTTATTAAAATAAGGACCTGTAAGAAGTAGACTTTTGCCTTTACTTTTGTCTCGTGTGATGTTAAAGAAGCATTTTCTCCAAGTTTAGCCTATTCAAGACATTCTTGTTTCTGCAGAAGGCTTTGAAAGATTATCAAGTACTTGTTTCTGTTATTACAGATTAATATATGGAGCATATCGATTGCTTAAATCTAATTTAGCTCCAGTCACGTGAGTGACTTTATTGTTCTTAACTTATGTGCTGAAGGGCTGTTTGTTTAGTGTGTGAGCACGACGAGTGGAGGTGATGGTGTTAATTCAAAAAAATAAAATAATAACTGGCCTTTGTAGGTTTTGCCTCACAGCTGCTGGTGGTACCGAGAGCCTTGTGGAATCATTACCAAATGCAGAGCTGGATTCACTGCCCATCTTGACTGTGATTCCCTTGGGATGCAAAGCTGGATTGAATTAGTAAACTGAATGTCAAATCACAATGCATTCAGTGAACTGCCTATGTTGCTGGCATCTAATTTCTTGTAAATTGTGCAGTCTTTCAGCGTAGCAAGTGGATGGTAGGTTGAGTTGATGCTTTATATCAGTAATCCAAAGATAGAAAATTTCTTTGGGTGACTCTTGTTATGCAACAAAACTGAGAAGTGGTTTTAAGTTACGAAGTTTTAAGTACCTTTCAGGTACTGGTAGGATGGGGCCAGTCTGTTCCCTCGTAGCCAGGGAACTGTCCTGGATGTTAGTTCTGGTTTTCTTAAAACTTTCTCCTAAGTGGTTTCAGAAACAGGACTTCATCTTCTTTCAGGGCTTCCAGAGGTGCTGTGTGGGTAAGGAGCCATTACCCATCCTCTGCAAAGGAGCAGGGGTATTTCTGTTTTCAGGAAGCTGTTACAGCTTTTTAGGCAGAGTTTTGGAATTCTGCTAACAAGAACACTGTTTTCTTTATCGCCTGGAAAATTCCTCTTCAGGCAGTTTTCCTAGAGATTGATAGGCAGGTGTTAGATGTTGACCAAACTGGGTATCACTGTAAGAGCAGAGCCACATTTAATTCATTCTTTAGCCTTTTATGATAATAACAGTTACATTTGTGCAGACTTAGAGCAGTTGGAATCAGAAACATCCATGTTCCTGCTATAATTGCTTCTATACCCTTCCAAGGCTGTAACGCAGCCTTCAGTGGTGGCTGGGCAGATGTAATTTCATTTTCAGGTGCCATTTCCTAAATGCTTTTAGAATAAAAAAATATAATACTTGTTTCCAAGCCTTCTGATCTGCATGTGAAGGGAAAGATGGATCGAGGAATGTAGCTGGAATGGTGTCTGCAGGTGTGTTACCGCTCACTGTGGATGAGGTGGGGGAATTAAAGAGTGAGCTTGAATAGACCAGTAGGCAAAACCCAACTTTTAAAACCCCCAAACCCTTTAGTTTATGTAACTGTAACTGTCCTGCATTTTTGTATACCAATGAGCACACACATGACTCAAAACCTGATTAAGATGGTGTAAATATTTGGCAAAAATAGCTCATAAATGCTGTCTTTGAGCAGGCTTTTGATGCAGGAAAGGAGCAGCTGGACAAATTTGCATTTACAAATCATTTACCTTAGGAGAAAGCTCAAGTTCAGTACCTTATCACAAAGGCATTGCACGTTAATTATTTATCGTGTGCTTTGATGCCGGCATTCTTGCTTTAATAAACCGTTCTGGGGGAGGTGGCTGCTGCTCCTTTTAGCTCAGCTCCTCCCTCCCCTCCCCTCCGGGTAAACCCTGCAGTGCCTTTCCTCAGAGTTTGCCTTCCAAGTTACTGCTAAGTTGGATTTCACAACTTTTTGTTAAAATTAGAAACATTTCTGTGATATGTATTTAATTGCTGTGGCTCTGTCATCCCTGTGTCTAACTTTGTAATCTCTGTAGAGATAGAACTGGACCTGATTTAATTTCTCTTTTTTACATATGCTTTTGCACTTTCAAACTTGGCTTTACAGAAAACGATCAATAAAAAAATGTTTATCATGGAAGTCTGATTAGAACTGTCTGTGCCATCTGTACTTGCCTTAAAAGTAGAAGTTTGGTGGTCTCAACACTGAAAATGTAAACTGCTCTGATCAATAGGGCAGTCGCTTCAAGTTTGTAAATTCTTGAGAAACTGTGCTGATAACTTGGAGATAGTTTTGAGCATGACTGTGACACCATGTAAGATCTTTCTGAAGTTGCTTCATGATTTTTAGAGTACAAAAATAAAGATTTTTCTTAGACCGTACTTCTGGAATGTGGACATCTTGTGTCATCCACAAGCTAAACTTAAACAGCAATTAGGAAACTGCAAGTCTTGTAGTTAAAATCCTTGTTGGAGTTTTAATCAGAAATTCTCTGTATAAATCTGTTTTCTCGTGGCTTTTGTTTTCAACCCCGGAAAAATCCTGTATTTCCCTTTGCATCCCCCAGCCCACAGTGTCTTTGGGAAAGTGTATGAGATGGATAATGTACACACAGATGAGGAGTCATGGAAATGTTCCGGTTGGAAAAGTCCTTCGTGATCGCTGAGTCCAGCCATTCCCCCAGCACTGCCAAGGCCACCACCGACCCATGTCCCCAAGTGCCACATCCACGCAGCTTTTAAATCCCTCCAGGGGTGGGCACTCCACCACTGCTCTGTGCAGGACTGGACAGCCCTTTCGGTGTAGGAATTTTCCCTGATATCCAACCTAAACCTCCCCTGGGGCAACTGGAGGCTGTTTCCTGCTGTCTCTGCGGACACCTGGCTCCGCCCTCCTGTCAGGGAGTTGTAGAGGGCAATAAGGTGCCCCTGAGCCTCCTTTTCTCCAGGTTTTGTGTCTGGCTGTGCATCCACGGGGCTCTGTGAGGATGTTGGAGCTGTAGGGCTCCTGAGAACTGGGGTGGGGAGGGGACAGTACTCTCCCTCCACCCCAGGATTGTTAAGGATCACATGTGCTCTCTTTCTAGCTGTCAGCAATTAGCTTTTCAAGTAAACATTGAAAGGGTTTTTAAAGATGTGAAAAGGAGTATAATTATGAGAATATTACTACCTTAATGTGGCCTGGAAGCCACAATGGGATTGAATAATTTTATTTAAACATATTTGCTTGTCAAAGGAGGTGAATGCAAAATCCAAACCTGAATGCTGTAGTGAGGGCCTCCTTCTTGAGGACCATTTTCTTTGTTAGCCTGGTGCTTGGAGCCTTTCTCAAGTGTTCCTCAGTGTAGAAAAAATATTTTTCCTTTCTTAATGCTTTTTTTTTTTAAAAACACTTTAACCCTTGACCACTCTGCATGAAGTTGAATAGGAGTAGCTGGCTGTGGCTGTGCCCGGGATGGAAATAGGAAGAGATGTTTTGCTTTCTAATTTTGCTTGTTCTCGTGGTTTTTTTCCCTTAGTGCAAGTGCCAGAGCAGGAGTCTGCCCTCCTTAATGAACACTTCCAAACGCTGGCTGCATCCCGCAAGAATGTGAAAGTACCAGCGAATTTTTAGCGGTCTTAATTTGTCAGAGGCTCGACCCCCACCGTTAGCGGCTGTAATTGAGGGTCATTCCCGGTATTGTGACCCCCCAAAGCCGTCTGTGCCTTTCGTGGTCTGGGGATGTTCACGAGCCGCTCTCTTCCCGAGGGCTGCTCTAATCCTGTTGGGGATATTTTCATTGCCTGACAGAGCAGAGGAATGTCTGAGGCCGCCGCAGGGGGCTGGAGAGAGCTCTTGGCCATTAACGGAGCGGGCTCCAGCCGTGCCGGGAGCGGCTCCCCTGCCCTGGGAAGCACGGCCGGAGCCCGGCACATTGTCCTGGCTGGGAGGAGGAGGAGGAGGAGGATGAGGAATAACCCACGCCCGGCACCGCACGCTCGCGGCGCGGGTAGAGATGAGGATGGATTTCTGCAGCTTGCTTTGCCTTTCTGTAACGCTGGGCACAAAGGACCGCGATTACAACCTTCACCTGCAGCGCCTCTTGCCCTGCCCTCTCATGCCAGCCCTGGCTGGTGGGAGTACCAAACCCACAAGTTTTCAGTCGTGGTAAATTCTAGAAGGACTGAGAACTCAAACTGCTGCTTCCAGCGTGGCTGTCAAAGACAAAGCTTTTCCCAATCCATTGTGGCAGCTTTTCTACGTGGTTATTGTTCTTAATGCACACTTGCACTGGAAACGTTTTCATAGGGAAAAGCTGTTTTGTACATCTATACAGAGAAATAAATCCTCATTTTTACATGTTGGGAAGAAAGAGCATACTACAAGAGCTAAGTGAGTTTTGTTACCCCAAGGTCCAGTGCAGAAAAGCCTTGAAGATGTAAATATGTTCAAATTATATTTTAGTCAACACAATTGATTTCACACAGGACTTGCATCAAAAAAGTAATTTTTTATATTTCTCAGGCTAAACTGTTACAATATTATTCTGAAACATTGCAAAATGCTGGATTATGCGCAAGTTACAAGGAAATGTAGCTAGCTGCTCATGCTTGATGTTGTTTATCCAACCCTTACTCAGTGTTGTAGCTCTTTGATGTAGCCTTTGCTTGAAGTGTTCTGGATCTCACTGTTAGATGTTAATGATGCCAATATTAAGTCAATTCTTTCTGAATAGCTAATCAATATACAGAATTATTTTTTTATGTGCCAGAAATTGATTTTAATACTACTTTTCTGTCTGTAGCTTTCCTGGGTTCTCAGGACATTATTATGAGAAACAGGTACAAAAACATCTTTTACGTGGGTATTAGTTTTGTGGCATGGTACAGATCTGACAAAGGAATTAAACTTATTAAATGTATAGTCATTGCAAGGATTTTTCATGTGGGCTAGGCAATCTAGTTTTTAATATATTAAAGCAGGAGGTTTGTGGGAATATGGCACAGCAAACTGCCTTGTGTCTTGAAAGCTCCACAGAAAATTGTAATTATGTTCACTAACTTAGGAGAAAACAACCTGTGAATTTGACTCGACAGCTTCTGTCAGACACAGATGTCACAAAAATATCTAAGTCCTTGTTTCAGTATATTTGCTGGACTTTTAGTACCCATGCAAAAATCTCCATGGCATCGAAACTTCAGGGTGCTTTTTAAATGGCATCAGGTAGAGATAGAGGCTACTGTGCATACACATTTGTGCTGCTAAATTTAGAATAAACCCTGACATTAGCTCAAAGACCCAGATCAAACCAGTTTAAAAACCAGACTTGTCTGTCACTGTGGGGTGGCCCAGGTGAGCTCACCTGGTAGGCTGCAGCCTGTCTCCAGGTGCTTTTCTTCGGGTTGCTGTGCTGTTTGTTTTGCAGAAAACTGGAAATTAAAATAAGATGTCAGTCTTTTCATAACAGTTCTCATATGGAGGGAAATCGACTTGGCTTGTTACTCTGACAAGTGGATTTTATTGTAATGTGTTGGTGCACTGTTGTTTTGTGCACATTATACCATTCTTATGCATATAGTCTGGTCACATAATAGTTTATTCATCACTAAAATTGTTCTGGAAAGTGCAGAGCTACCAGCAATTGTCACTTCCCTGAGTCTTTTTGAATGGCTTGAAATCACTCTGAACTCTTGAACTGTCTTTTCTTGTTCCTCGGAATATTAACTTTATCACTTGAGAAACTAGCACAGTTTGTGTGCAGAGAATACACAATATTTCATCCTTTCAATCCTCCAGTTTTACTTTGCATGGAAATCAAAATACGAAATTCCAAAAGCTGAGTATTCTCACGTGACCGTGGGGTGTAAGGTGACCTCCTTGGCTCTGGTCCCAGTCCAGGAATGTATCGTTTCTTTGAGTTAGACTTTGAAACAGGTATTACTTTACAATTTAATTGGCTGCATACATCTCGAAAAGGATATAAACCAGTGGGTTTTTCCACTATGGAGACATAAAGGCTTGTTTCACAGGAGAGGAGGCATAAACAAGCTGGTACAAGGAGCCCTGTATGAACTGAGCTATACTGTATACTTCAGGGGGAAAAAAATTGTCGGATTCTTTTTTTGCCTTGTGGGTTTTGGCAGTGTAAAACAAAACAGTCAGTGTTCTCTTAAAAAACTGAAGAATTCTTTTATATCTTGAAAACATAAAGACCCCCCGACCCCCACATCTTTGTGCATCGCTGCAGATGTTGTTCAGCCTTAATTTTGCTGGAGGTTCTTCCTCAGTGTGGTCACTGCTGTGTTTGGTGCGTGCTGGTGACAATTTTGGAGCTGGGGCAGCAACCAGCTGCTTTGAAACCAAAGGCCACTGCCAATTAGAGAAGAGAAAAAAGAGAAATTCAGAACATTTTGAGCGGTAAACCCTTTGTTTTGGAGGTTTTTTCCTTTTCTCTTTTTTTAATAACTGAAAGTGATCTAATTAGTGTCTGTAGCTGGATCTGAAAGGCTTTTGCTGACCTATATTCAGACCCCTTTCATCAGCTCCTGTGTGGGGAAGATCTCAGTAGCAGTTACTTAGCAGTAAGGAGCCAGACGTTGTAGGGAGGGTGGATAAGCCTCTTAGTCTTTGAATCTTGTTTTGTTAGTTGTTTGTTCATTCCTGACTTCAATATTTGTGGCTTATCTGCAATTTTAATCTGACTTTACTGTTTTGACCCTTCCTTCTTTGTAATCTGTGGCTTTTAATGTCTAAAAGGTCCTAAATATTTGATCAAAATAAGACCTAATTCCCCTTCTGAACGAATAAATCACTTCAAAAGTGGCAGAAAGAGAAACCATAAGCAGGGAAAATGTAGTTTGAAGGGAAAGATAGAGCGTGCAAGCAGACCCAATCAATTACTGAGGCTTGGCACTAATGTTCCCTCTGCTCCCCACTCAGCCACTTGCAGGCTTCTGGTGCAACTTTGGGAGTTTCCATTAATCTGTTTAACGTTGAGA
Source organism: Melanocharis versteri (assembly GCA_013397845.1). Lineage (NCBI taxonomy): Eukaryota > Metazoa > Chordata > Aves > Passeriformes > Melanocharitidae > Melanocharis > Melanocharis versteri. Next base: position 266,875 of record VZTG01007664.1, read on the forward strand.
GCTCTGGGCACAGAGCTTGGGCCTGTGGTTTTTCTGTACATCTCATTTTGTCCTGCCTGCCTCCATCCAGGGTGCTCCAGTTTGTGCTGCAGGTGCACTCGCTGTGCTTGTTACTGGGAGAGGCAGGTGTGAGTTTTCCCCGGGATTATTTGGAGTGGAGAGCAGGGATCTTTCAGAGTTAGTGCCTCTGTGGTTCAGAATTCCAAGCAGGATGTTGAGATAACGTGTGTCCTTCCTAATGCTGATTTAGCAGCGTCTTCCTGCTCTCCAGGGTTCACCAAAGAGAATTTGTTAAAGCTGGTGGTGAAACCACCACGTCTGAATTATTCAGACTTGGGACTAGAGGATAATCTTTTTCTTGTGAACTCCTGAGAGTTGCAGCACTTGACATCTTCAGAGCTCCTTAACAAAGGTGAAAAGCAGCCTTCATCGTGGGGCCCAGTTAATCAAACTGATAAACGCCCAAAGGAAACAGCAGGTTCAGGTAACATCCATGGCAAAATAGCTCCTAGTTACTTGCTGGAAGAAAGACTTTTAGTCATGAGGTTTTTCACTTGTGGATTTGGTTGCCAAGGGCAAGTTGGAAGAAAATTATTAGAAATTATCACTGTTCTCTCTTTTTACAAAATATCATTTTCAAGCAATTCCTGACCCATTAGCTCCTGGAAATTTTGTTTAATCTTATCTGAATATTTTCTGGCCAAGTAGTTAAAATATTATTTAAACACAGGCTATCATTTATAGCTGATTTTCTTAAAAATAAAAGCTAAATATTTAAAGTTTAGCCTGCTTTAAAGTCAACATTTGTATTAATGCATAACTAAATATTCTGGCAGTCCAAGCCTGACATTTAAAAGAAATTCATATGAGTAGGAGAGGGAAGTCACTGGATAAGCACTGGCAGTTGAGTTTAAGTAGTAGCTGGATTCTGACAGACATCAGGCTTTATGCTACTGCGAAGAAAGTTCAGTGGATACTTCACTCAACCTTAAAATACTCATCAGGAACAGGAAAATCAGGGCAACTGTGTCTTCTGCTCCAGTCTGGGAATGAAGAGGAGCGTGTGGGAAGTGGAGATCACAGCACCTCGTGATCAAAGCTCTGCAGCTCCCAACCCGAGAGGCTTTTGTTCAACACATCTCACATCTGCACAACACGGCAAAACTGGGAGTCAGGAGCCTTTAATGTGTGCTGTTTAAAAAGGCTCAAACAACACCCAAACAACTTCTCCCTGTGTTTACAGCATTCTAGTTAATTCTCCAGAAAAGCAGCTTGACACTGGTATTAAGTAATTTTATGTCATAAATATTTCTTTTGAATGTAATAACATGTGAAAAGTAGTACAGATGGGTTTTAAGCAGTCTGATGTACATGAAATATCTTTCTCGCTCCAAAGATTAAGGTTTGGTGCTGTGATTATGGGTTATCATCTTGAAAATTATCAGCCTGGCTTTGAGGGGGAGGAGCTTTGTAATAATAGAACGATGATTTTTAGAGCAATCAGAGGATGGGATGACCCAATAAAACTGTTTTCTTGTTTTTTCAGAGTAACAGGATTAACAGATCGATCCAAATAGATCAATTCTCTAGTCTGACTAAGCACTGAAAGGCCACCTCACTTTGAAGTCCTGGTGATCTAATTGTTTTACTTTCAGGTGTAGCGCTTCTGTGGAAAAGAAGTCTGATGGAATTTTAGTAACTGGTACATTATGCAATAAGATCAGTTGCAGGTAAAACTGTGTTATGTAAAAACAGAACAAAAAGGGTCTGTTACATGTGCAGACACGTGGCTGTTTTGGACTCGAAGGTGAGGGAAAAACAGGGGTTTGAAGCATGAAGCATCAGGTTAAATGTGTCATGAAGGAAATCCTTCTCCCCAAAATGACTGTGGTGATTTACTCCATACTACCTTTCTCCTTTCAGACTTGTTCTCCAGCCTGCTTTTCCAGGCAGTGTAATCGGGTGCCCTGCTGCTTACAGACAAATCAAAAAAAGTTTGAGACATTGAGCATTACCTGACCCGTTCATTCCTTTTTTCCTCCTTGGAGTGAGAGGTTTGGCCGAAAGAAAAACCCATTGTTAGGGAGCCAGGAATGGGTCTGTGTGCGCTGTAGGAATGTGCTTTTAATATCCTTGGACAACTTGCCTCTCAACAAGAATTGTTGGTGTTGGAGCTGCAAAGACTGAATCAACTTCCTGAGGGGAAGCAATTGTAAAATATCCAGGAAGTTGTTGGGAAATGCGAACTTCTGCTCCTGCCTGCTTGCTCTGAAGTGCTCAGCTCTCAATAGCACCAACCTGCATGCCACACAGCTCAGGAAAATGGAGCACTTTTCAGTGATAGAAAACCTTCTTGTAGACTGTGTGTCAGAAATGTGACATCAGGCACTGTTATGCTCAGGCCCTTACAAAGGTTCGTAACCACGCTGAGAAGAACGGCTCCTGGCAGATCTTTGCAACATGCAGGACCCTGCACTGCTGAGAAAAAGGAGTCTCACTGTCATTATTTTTCTTGTTGGTCCAATTTTGGTTTTGAGCACCAGCTTGTCAACTTCACTGTACTTCTGTCTGGGAAAAATAGGCAAACCAGAAAAAACAGCCGAGGAAAGTACTGGGAGAGGCAGGTGTGAGAAGGGGCAGAAATGAATGTTACTGTGTGTGACATCTGCTTTGACAGAGTCGCCCTGGTTTTCCTTACCTGAACTTCACCTCATCTGGAAACAGCCTTACGGTGGGGGCCTTTCTCTACTAACACTCTATCAGTGGCAGAGGGACATAAAGTGGGTTTTGTTGGTTTTTTCCCCCCTCCTTGCCCTGTCTCACCTCCCAGCCAGCCCTGGTTGGGCTGCAGCTGGGTGGGAGTCCCTGTGCTGCTGCTCTGCTGTCCCTGCAAGCTTTATCCTCACTACATCCCATGGATTTTAAAACAGAGGAGATTCCTTTCATGTGATTAAACACCCCTTTTTTTGTAACTAAAGTCTGTTAGGATAAAGAATGTCTTAAGTGATGAAATGTGTTCTTTGGCTGCTGTAATGGGCATGAGCTCTTTTTTTGTGTTATTAAAATAAATCAGACCTGTCAGTATGTGAGTACATAGTCCCAGGTGGAGTAAGGATTGGGTAGCAACTGCTGCAAAAGTGTATAATCAGTCTGTCCTCCTGCCTTATGGTTATGTAGACAAGGAATAACTTTTTTGTATTTGAGTGTGAGCATTTTCAAACTTGAGCAAGTTTGAGTTCAGATTTTTCCTAAGTCTTGATAACATATAAAATTGTCTCTTGAATTTGAGAAAGTTCTTGAGGAGAACTTAAAGGCTTGAGAAGTTTTCAGGGTTGAAGGAAAAATGTTAACATGGACTTTAATGTATATTTTATGGCAGTGCTTTCACCATTTGACAGGTGAAAGTTAAGTTGTCCGAGCTGTCCAAGGTTGTTTCAGACTTGCTGTCCCTCAGGATTTCCCTCAGGAAATGAAGTGATAGACCCCAAATCAGCACTGACCACCGTGTGCCCTTGTCCTGGGCTCTGCTGCTGGGGAACTGCAGGGGTGTGGACACAGTTTCAGAGTGCAGCTTTCAGTGTTCCTGTTGCTTTGGCCTCTATAACACAACTCTGTAAGGAAGGAGGGAAGTAATTAATCTGCAAGCCGTGGTATGAATACTTTTTGAACATTTATAATTAGCATTGACATGTTGTGTGGATATTTTCATGGTCTAAAAAGTGACTTTGTGACCATTTTCATCTTTAGAGCAGCAAATCCTTCCTTGATTTGATTTGGTTTTTATTCATTTATGGGACTTCTTTGAAATGATCTTTGTCAAATGTGCTCAAGATTTGCAAATAGACTTGGAGTTTCTGCAGGTAGAGACTGCGTGTACTCATATATAACATAAATGTACATAATGGTGTACATAATAAATGTACATACGTACAAAATGAGCCTTTTTTTCTTAAAAGCAGCAGCAATATTGAAGTGATAGAAATGGCTGTTTGGTGGACAGAAGGATTTTGGACTTGCTGTTTCCATCTCTGACATCCAGACAGTTTTCACTGCTTGGCTAATTTACAGTTCGAGTGTGGATTTTTGGGGTTCTTTTTTAGCCTTGGCCTCTCAGTGGGTTTGGACGTTTTTAACAGCTTGTAGAATGAGTTAGCAAATCTCAGTGTTGTTCTGTGCAGTCTCACAGTAGCTGTCCTTGCCTGCTGGAACTGGACTAATTGGGGTCTGATTAAACTGATTTACTTCTGAAGAGAACAGAAGTCTAAGTACATCACTGATGAACTCTAAAAGGTCATTTAATTTGTTTCTTTTCCTTCCTTCTGTGCATTTTCCTGTATAAACTGGAAACTGCAGGACTCGCAGTGAAGTATTTTTGGGCAGCACCAAATTCAGTGATAGCCAAACTTTTGGGGCCTTCAGGCACAGTGCAGTGTAAGTGGTGCTTCAGCTTGAATATGCAGGGTTGATCTCGTCCTCCCTGCCCCTCTCACAGGTTAGGAAGTGATTTGATAAAAGAAAAGAACTTTGACAGTATTTTATTCTAGAATTAATAATGTAAGAAGTGGTGCTAGAGTTTGATCCAATATTTATATATTTCTGCTATGTAAGAGTTAGAACAGTCTCATGAGAACAGGCTAAAATCCACATTTTTAGTAGTCTCTTAAAGCTGAAAGATTTGTGGAGTCCTCAAGAAAAGTTTTGTAAAGAATTCAGTAGTGAGAGTTGTGCATATTCCTGTTCTGTCTGGTTCTTTGTTTTTACTGGAAATACCTTTTTTCTGCTGCTTCAGAATTTTGCTGTTGTTCCTGCGTTATAATCCTCAGGGTAGGTAATTGGGGTGTTACAGACCAGGTGAAACTATTGGCTGAGAACTCTTGTACTCACCCAAACTCACCTGCTCGATCTTTAAATCATATCACACATTGATGTCTCTTGCTGAACCTTCTCCTTGAGGGCAGTCAGTGCTTTTTGTGTTGTATTGCTGGTGTGTTGGCACCACTGTCAGCTGAAGGTGAGGAAGTTCTAATGTGTGGATACATCTTTGCGTGGATCTGGTTTTTGGTCAAGGATTGGCTTCTGTGGGAATCCCCACCCAGTCCCCAAACTGGTCCCCCTGGGAGATAAAGACTCACGATTGTAACATGCCAAGTATTTTCCACTCAGTTTTCTGGTACTTTGCTTATAAAAATTTTTACAAAATATTGCTCACCTGCGTCCTGTGCAGGGCTGGAACTTCTCGTGTTGAGGAATGCAGGTCTGAAACCTGCTGGAGGAGGAGGGTGCAGGGGCAGGAGTCAGCTCTGCTGTTGGGACTTGAGCTCTCCTAAGCCCGCCTGAGAGCCACAGGCACGGGGACATGGGAGAGTGTTCTTGCCATGCTTCAATCCATGGTTTCCTTTGGATTACCCAGGATCTGGGGAGCTGCTCTCTTGGAATTGCACTTGTGATGTGCTGAGCCTTGTAGAACGCAGTCTGACACACGGATCTGTGGATTTGGGATGGAAAAGCAAATCCCATGTGCAGAAGAACCCATCAGGAGACTGAGAGAGCCTGGTGAGTGCTGGCCAGGGCATTGCTTGGGCCCTGGGGAAGCTGCTGAGTCCCAGCAGAGACTCCCTGGGATGTGCCCCATGGAAATGCTGTATTTCCCTGGGCTGTCATGCCGTGCTGGCTCTGGTGTCCTTGAGTGACTTGGAGCCTGGCTGTGTTACAGCCAGCACTGCCAGTGCTGGTCCAGCGCTGAGGAAACGGGCAGCAAACTTTGTCAGGACTATTTTTGGTAATTTTGAAGTAGGGAATGCCTGAGCGTAAATAGACTTCCCCATGCCCTAATGAAAGCACTGGGCTTTAATTTGACTTAGTGTGCTTTCTGGTTATGCTAAATTACTCTGATGTGGCCCTTGTGGTTATGTATTGAACTTTTTTTTTTTTTTTTGCAACAAACTGGCTCCTCTGGCTTAAAGCCTGCATGGACCAGTGCTGGAGCAGAATTTGCTGGTAAATCCTCAGTAGGTGTAAGCACAAGAAAGAAGACTTTGATTTATTCAACTGTAAGTTTAGTAAATATTGACTAAACGTAGTTTGGGGCAGGGGTAAGGCTTTTGGATGAAAAGGCAAATTTCAGCCTAAAGGGAAATTTTAAATGCAGGCTCTTGTTGTGTTTAAACAAAGTCTCTGATGGTATGTGGGTAGGACTCCCTGCTGTGCGGGATTTATTTTAAATTACCACTGGGCTGAAGTTTGCCATGTGTTGGGTTCCCAACAGCTCCAGCGTTGGGACTGCTGATGATGACAGTTTTCCGTGAAGATGAGGTAAGCTTTAGTTGGTTTCCAAAATTTTTACCCAAAATACCTTTGAATTTCCACCTGTCTCTGTGTTAGAGTTTAGTCTGCTGTTTTCCTCTAAGCTTTGTGCCCCTTTGGAAGCTCCTCTTCATATTTGTAGTGATTTGTGTTTGAAAGTATTGGGGATTCTCCTTAGGACCTTGTCCTTTTTTGTCTCCATGTCAGAATGGTGCAAGAGAGGTCCTCCTCAAAGAGCAGCACTTCAGGGACAGTGTCAGGTGGGCAGGGAGCCCTTTTCCCTGGAAAGGTGGTTTTGGAAAACCTCAAGCAACTGCTGTGGCTCCTCTGAGCTGCACCAGAGGCAGATGGATTCAGTTACTTCAAACTGTTTATTTATGGCATAATTCACTGAATAAATGTCCTGAAGTGATGCACGTTTTTAAACAGTCTGTCCTAGGATTCTCCATGAAATAGTGACTTGCCTTTGGATCACATATGAATTGTGCCTATCCTTATCTACTATTCTTAATCACCACGAAGAACATAAATTATTTGCCTTTGACCATCTTGAACAGTTCCCCACCCTCCAGCTGTCTGAGTTCACTTCACCCGAGGTTAATTGATAAGAATTGGTCCAGTCTTTCTTCTTGCCCGGTGTGTGATGCACAGAGAGGTCCCAGCTTGCACCTTGCTCTTGTAGCTGCTGCGAGGGGGAAGCAAACCTTGGAGTGGAGCTGGAGCTGTGGCTCAGTGAAGGAGTGGGAACATGTCTGGAAGGACAGCCAGAGCTATGGGGTCTCTCACTTCACTGCTCTAGGAGCACAATAGAAATGTATTTATTTCAGTGGGAACTTGGTGATTTAACTTAATACTTTGCTGCCTGGCCCTAAGTACCAGAACTCTGTCTTTATCTAAATTTGTCTCACTCTCCATGAGAAGTCTGCTGTTGTCTAGGAAAATAAAAACAGTCTGAACACCTGCTTTGAAGATTGAAAAAAGGACCTTTATGTATTGCTTTGTAGCAGTTGCATAGTTCATGGCTGGACTGCAGCATCTCACCTTCCTTGAGTCTGCAAGCATCTTCCCCAAAATCAATAGTTGACCAGGGATGTCAAGCAGTTGGATTTGGTCATGGAAAAATTGAGGGCTTTATCAGCTGAAGAACTTACTGTCAAAATGAGGCATCAGGTGTGAAAACTCACAAAAAGTACTGCAGATTCAGTGCTTTTCTTGTGTCTCAGGGTGGAAATTTGTATTGTTCCAGTTCTACTGATAACCATTGACCTCAGAAGAAATCGGGTCATGTCCTTCAGCAACAGTGGCCTCGTTAAGATGCACGCTGAACAAAACAGCTGAAATCCAGGATTATCCAGGAGAGGGGGTTGATTTAAGAAAAATGGCCTTACAAAGGAATTAATTTAGGCTCCAGCTGATCGCATGTCTGCATTTTATTTCATTGTTTGATACTTAGAGCTGTTAAAACAATTTTTTAATGATCTGCTAATTTGCAAACGAATTGTTTCACTTTGAAGCCTTTTGCAGATTTAATAACTTCAGCAGTTGTGCGGTGACAGCAATATAAACATACAGAGAGGGGATGGGGTGCGCATCCAGATGCTGTCCGTGGCTGTCCATAGCCATCTGCAGCGAGTGGCAGCTCCATCAGATGGATATTCTTCAACTGGTCACTGCCTCGGTGGTGGGGATAATCCCTGCCTGGAGGGTTACAGAGGGGCTGTCACTGCTTCATCCCTCATTTCCGAGGACAATGGATCACAATACCTGAGCCCATGGAATAGCAGGGCTGCTGCCTTTGTTCATTGCTTCCCATTGGGTGCATTAGGATTCCGAAATCCCCCAGGCTTGAAAAGAACTTGTGATTAAGGCCTTAGATAAGTTAGAGGCCAGTTAAAAAAGATGTTTGCTACTATTTCAATTTATTGAGTTATTACAGTAAAAATGCTTATTTTATAAGGCATTTCTTGAAAGGAGGAAAAACCCAATCCTGACGTTCAGAACTCTTACATTAAGGTCATATATAATCTTGTCCTTTTTTAAGTCCTGTGTGTGCACATTCAGCAGGGGTAAAAGCTGGTGTCACAGCGGAAGGGATTTTGGTTAATCTAGCTTGTTGCTGTGCTTTTGCTCTACAGAGCTGTATTAATTATTGACAAGACTAGCCTAATCCAAAGTCACTGCAGGCTGAAGCATTAATTTACCCCGTAGCCTGCCGTGAGTAGGAAAAAAATGAAAATTGAGTCTTTCTATATGTGAGTACCATATTTTTGAAGCCAGAAGCGTGGCTTGATGTAGTGTTGGGTATAGGTTTGGGGTAGGCTCAGCCTGGGCTGGAGTGGCGTGTCCACAGCAAAGCTCAGCTTCTCTGGCAGAGAACAACTTTCATGTTCACTGCAGAGCCATCCAGAGGGCAGCCACTGCTGCTGTGCTTGAGGGGTGGTGAAGTTCAGGGTGGTGAAGCTCAGAGAATCTTCTGCAGAAATGAGGTTAAATATTGGTTATTGGTAATTGTTGTAGTAGCACTCAAGTTTTGAGCCATCAGCAGTCAAATTAAGGTAATATGATGTTTGGAGTCTTGGCATTCCAGACAAATGGTTAATTATGTTTGGAAGGTTGCATTGCCTTGGGTTTTTTTCTGTTGAGCTGTGCTGTGTTCCAGAGTCCCAGTAGCTTTAAAACACTTAATTTGCATCACTGAATCAGTTATCCTCTCGCTGACTTTTTAATTTGCTTCCTCCCCCCATCTTGTAGATTCGCTGCTAATGTGCCCTTCATTTTGAATAAACACTCACCCCCAGTACAGGATACACAATAAACTGGTCTGTCATTTCAGTTACCTTTGTAAGAGCTATTACAGAGCTGTCACCCGTGGTTTTAGATTAACAGCAGGATATTTCTGTTTATATGTGAATTTCAGAGAGTTCCCTTGTTTCATGAAAAGTATTTCTTAACATCTAATCCTCATCTGGAAAAAAAAAGGCTTTTTGTAGAGGCTGTCAAGAAAGCATACTGTATATTCTTTATTAGATCTTACAAAGGGATTTGGGCAAATTAGGGGAAACTGATTTGGTCATAGCAATATTTCCATTATTTAAGTTCTTTGTAAAATTAGATATGTAATGTGGAATGGTGGGTGCCTGAGGGAAGTGAGCTGTTTGCAGGTGCCTGAGTAGGTTCTTAGATCCTTAGAGGGCAAATAACTTACCCTGGTGTGAGAGCCGTGGTGCTGAGGAGATGCTGCTGGTTGGACAGGGAGTGCTGTGGGCAGAAATTGCTCTGGGCTGAAGAGATGATGGGAGCAAAAAGAGGTAAGTTTCTTCCAGGAAGTGTAAAGAGGAGGTGAATGGGTGTTGGAGCTGCTGCCTCCCGTTACAGTGGGGGTTTGTGCTGCTCCACGGTCCTGCTGAGGAGCTGGGATGCAGTTCTTGACCATGGGCTCTCGGTTCTCAGTATTTATCCCTGGTTACCTTTTTATTCCCCCTTGTAACACCTGTTATGCATGAAAGATCCAGTTCCTGCTTACCAGCGGTGGGAATGGTGACTTGGTTGGGATATCACCTCCTCTCCCAGCCCCATGAATTTGGGCACCCACACCACCCAGCCCCCCTGGAGTGGCATTGCTGCCTCACAGAATGGTATCCTGTGGTCTCTTTGCCTGTCTTTAACTTCTTGGTGTCCTGGGGGACTTCATAAAGATCACTTCCTCCAGCAAAGCTGCTGACATGGAGCAAAAGCCATCAATAAATTATTCATTTTCTGTGTTAAGGAATTAATGCAGCTTCACTTCAAAATTCTCTTCCGTGGCTGAAGTTGAGTGAAATTGCTGCATACTAAGTTATTACATTTTCATTTTGGGTGAATTACTCTTTGTTTTGGAACTGTGGTTTTGAAACAAAGTTGCATAAAACCTCCCACTGTAATGTTAAATACTGTTGGTTGGTCCTATTTAAAAGGATTCATGGGGTGTACTTCAAGGAGGGCTGGTTTTTGGACAATCAGTTATAGAAAGTGAAGTTGTGTACTGTTTGTAAGATAATTTGTGACACTTTAATACTTTATGAAGCAGTAGCTTCAAACTAGGTAATTCTGAAGTCCTAAGATGTTGGTTTCATTAAAGAACAAAACAAAACCGGCAAGCCAGACACCTCAACCTCTCCAAATCCCCCAGGCCTGTGGTGTTGATTGCTTCTATTGCATTTGTCACGTTATTTTTCAGAAACGTGTTTTCTTTGTAATTTGAAGAAAGTGTGAAATTATGTTCTTTATCTCATTTTAGCAATTATCCAAGAGGCAAAGACATAGATATGCATATAACATATATATCTATATAATAATTCTGCAATACTCTCACTCTTCACTTGTCTTTGGTTCTTTTTTTTTTTTAAGTCTTGGACCATGCTTCTGGACTTTTGGGAAATTATCACTTTTCTTTAGATCACAGATTTAAATGTTCATGAAAACGTCCAATTTTCTTCCACAGGCACTTTATTTCAGGCACTGAAACTCTGGGAAGAACACGCTGTGGAGGTAGATGGGGAATTTAGGTCTTTGAAATGACATCAATTTCAAAAGATGTAAAGATGTTTGAAAGCATCTTCTGGTTTGCAAGGCCAGCAAATGAGCAGTGCTATTGGCCTTGCTTATGGGAAGGAGTGATAAGCCTTAGTGTTTCCTGCCTGGTTACTTAAGGAGCACTTTACAACAGCTCAGTCATCTCAAAACCACTTTTATTTTTCAGTGTTAGCACAACTTGTTATTGTAGTTTGCACGGAATTATACAAAAGAAAAGAGGGAGTCAATGTTTAATTGCTGTGATGACTCTAAAAGGGTTGCTGTGATTTGACAGCATTTGTCCTGTTACTTTGTCTGGAGGTGTTTTGCCTTGGGCACAACATGTAATTCACTGTAGCTTTTAAACCAATTTCCTTCTCTTGTCGGGCTGAGGCTGGAGAAGAGCCTGAGGTAGACCCTGGAGTAGGATGAGTCACTTGGTGAAACCCATAGCTCTGCTAAGGAGGAGTTACAGAGAACCACATCCCGCAGTGGAGATGGAGCTTCTGGAACTTGCTGCCTTGCGAGGCCCAGAGCAGATGGACAGAGGGGTTGGGGGTGGTGAGGAATGGCAGCAAAAGTCTGGGCAGTGATTTACCCCCAGCAATTTCTGTGTGTCAGCTGTAAGTGCTGGAGGAGTGCGAGGGGAATGAGTTAGAGACAATGGTCAGGCTCTAGTGTTCTCACTTACAAAGTAATAATAGAAAAAAGCTGCTGTTGTATTGCTGCAACTGAACTGTAGGTCTCGCCCAGTGTGGTATTACGTGTGTTTCCTTAATCAAAGTGGAGACAACTCTAGGAAATACATCCTGCTTAAACAAAAATTAGGCTTCCAGCTGGTTCTCATGCATTTCCCTGTGTCCTTTTGTGATACTGCTTCTGCACCTCTCCATTCTGGAGTCGTGTGTTTTGCAAATCGCGGAGCTGTTGTGCCCCGGTGTGCAGGTTCTCTGCTGCAATGAATGCTCTCTCCTTTCTTAGTGCACTGCTGTGCTGGATCACTCAGAAAACAGGAGTGGCACTCCCTCCTCTTTCTGACTACAACTGGGAACTGCTGGTATGCTTCCAGCTTTACAGCCTGTTTGCATTCAGTACCTGTTAACCAGCAGTTACAGGATTTATGTATGATTGCTTCCAAAAAACTTCAAACCAGTGTGCAGGGTGTTCTGGGATGGTAAATACATCCCTGAGAATCTTTCCAGTCTCAGTGATGGGGAGCTTTCCACACTTGTTGGTCATCCAGTCAGGTGGTCAGTTATGTGTGTTAAAACCAGGAGTTCTCTAATTAAGGTTTATAGACAAGGAATTGAAACACATTCTAATGTTTTATGGCATCATTCTGTGCAAATAGCTACTGCTTTTGAGTTGCATTCGAATTCCTCAACCTGAATATTAGGTTTTCTGGAGGGGCTTTCTGCATAACTGACTTTTGTAGGCATTTGTTGTGTTGACTTCTCATTTGTAAGTTTGGCCCCTGTTGAATCTGAATTTAGATTTCTAATAATTTCTTACCCATATCAGGGCAGAATTCATATTTCATGTTAAATTTTTGTGGTGGTGTGATTTTGGAGGGGGTTATGGGACAGTCATTTCTATTTGTACTGGCAGCACTGGACTGTGTGCACACAGCACTTGGGGACGTGGTTTAGTGCTGGAGAGGGCTCAGTCTTAACTGTCTTGTACAACCTAAACGATTCTATGATTTTATGATTGCTCAGGATTTGAGGTTTTTTGAGCACAAGCAGAGTGATGCCTGTACTCTCCAAGTTAATGTAAGAGGAGAGGTCTAAGGGTTGGCCACAGCTTTCATTAAATATTTTGAAACCTGTGTTTGCCTTAATCACAAAGCTGTTATTTTGTGCCCTTTTCTAGGTGTTTAGAGTCTCTCGCTGCCAAATGCACCAGAGAGCTCCCATCTCTGAGGGATGAGAAATTGGTGTCCAAGGGCTCTAAGGTTACAGCTGCAGCTGGTGGGAGGGCTGGCATCAGCCAGGGATCATCTCTGACACCAGCAGATCCCACATTGCCTTTGGCTGAAGTGCCTGTCACGTTTTCCCTGGGAGGGGGCAGGTGTGGCAGTCGTGCTCGATGTGTGGCACGGAGATGGGCCTTTGGCAGGTCTGGAATGGAGCTGTTCCACCCAAACCTTTCAGACTTGGAGCAGTGCTTAGTGCACAGTGCTTTTGAGAGCATGAGATACATTTCCAATGATTGGTACTAATGATAGGGTGGATTTGGAATGGAGCTTCTACATCTAGACCAGGATGAAAAGAAACTTGTTTTCTGGGAGTAGTTGAGTTCAGCTCCGTGCACAGGCACTTTACAGAGCTCAGAGTGATGGGAGGTGCAGTACCGCTTGTGAACACCCAGCTGTAAATCGGGGGAGCTCAGTGTGTGCTCTCCTACAGGGGAGAAAAGATGAGTCAGTTCGGAATTCTGGCAGAATTACCCACTGTGTGACCTCACTGAAGGACCACCACTTCCATGGTGGAGTGGTCTCTTCGTCAGGAAAACCAATGTTCTTATTTGGAAGTAAGGACAGATTTGCAGCTAAGGCCTGGGCCGCGTTAAACATGGTGCAGTTTCATGGTGTGAATACATCACATCCCCGCCAAAGAGTTAAGTAAGGAAAGAATAAGCCTTGGGAATGGCATTGAAGTTGTACAGCAGAGTTTAGCAGAGACTAAGCCCCCAAATCTTTCCTTTTTATGTTTAGAAAAATGCAGTTGTTTTTGTATAAACATCTGGCTGTTTTGTGTTGGCTGGTGCAGCCTCATAGATATGGCGTCTGCTGCTTTTGTTTAAATTTCCCCTGAAGACGCAAATTTAAATGAAAACCCCACACACTTCCAACCATTCCTGCTGCATGTTGCCGTGGAATTCTGCTCTTGAAAAGCTCGTTCTTAGGCTTTGGTGGATTCTTTTCCTGCAGGGACAAAAGAACACGCAAGTCTGAAACGCATGAGAGGAAGTTGGAGCAACTGTAGGAACAGACCTGTGGGATTGAGAGTGTTCTATAGCAAACATTTCCATACTGGGGTGGGAAGGAATTTACTCCACTTAGGGGACAAACGGGAGGGACTCAAAGGAGAGTTTGGGGGACCCTAATGCAAACACATCTTTGAGGGACGTGTTTAGCTGAGTTTGGAGAGGAGATTTGCTCCTGGGAAGGGCAAGCCTGGCCTTGGAAAGAGCTGGAAATATGTGACCTGCAGCAATGTCTTTCTTGCTGACACCAGATTGCATTACAAAGCCACTTTATTTTACAAAATTCTCAAGCTTCAAGAATATCTATCTCCTGGATATGGAAGATTTATGCTGTTTGTATTGGTGATGCCCATCTTTGCAGATGGCTTGTTTAAGAACACTTGTTGGATTGATTTTAATTTTTGTGAAAATTGGTTGAATAGTAGCTTCAGCTTTTTCAGTGAGACTCTTTTTTTAAGGCAAACTGGCATCCTGGGAAAATGAGCAGCTCACAGTAGCCTTCAGTTTGCACCCAGGAGTTGAGAAATCACTTTCCTTTGAGTGTCTTGTGGTGTTGTTAGTCCACATCTGGCAGTTCCCTTCTGTATACAGTTAAAATCCCATCGTTCTGTGGAGGATGGAAGCAAAGTATCCAAAACACCATTATTGAAACTCCTGACATGGAAAGCTTGCTGCTGATATCTCCTAATCTGTTATGTTCTTTCATTTTTGGAAATTGCACAGCTTAACCCCGATTTTTAAAATACTATTTGGATTATATAAGCCTGTTGAACTTGCTAGATATCATTATAAATGTAATTTGAAATGGAAAAACACTTAAGCTTTATCTTTTTTTCAAGAGTGTCTTCTTACTTGAGTTAATAACTGTTTTATTCTGTCTCTTTCCCAGAGTTTTTTTTTATATTTTTAAATAAAAAACCCAACAAACCATATTGTCTGGTTTGGAATGAACCTGATGAAAGAGGGACAGATAAATCCACCAGATAAAGCAGGTGAAGGGGAAAGTCTGATAAAGCAAACATGGACATTATAGGTTGGTGTCTGCAGGAAGGCGACTGTCAGCAAAGAGTGCAAGTGCTGCCTCTTTGCAGCCTCTTCTCTTTCTGCTCACACCTCAGGGAAAGGAGATTGTTGTCCAGCATTGGAAAGGGAAGATTGATTATTTTAAACTGCTTAAAGCAGTGGCCTTTCGTAGCAGTAACTGGGATGTATCTAAGTTTCCATCCAGTCTTACTGGCCCTGGAACATCCTGAGCCACTCAGCCAAGAAGAGTAGGGGAGGGGAAAATTTGTTTCTAAGCTGCACTGGTTTTGTGTTTACCTTGATTTCATGCACCAGACTTTGCCCTCAGCACCTTTGCTGTCCAAATCCGTTCTCTTTCATGTTGTGGACCTGATTTTGTTTCCTTTGTGGAGCTGCAGTACTGCTCTGGACTGTGTCAGTTTTTGTCCGGAGCACTCTTAAGTTTGTTAGAACACATGGTCTGGGGCTTCCTTTGACATTTTACAAAATTCTGGGTAAGTCTGGTTTTAATTTTGACTACTGCCTTCAGGTTGAGAGAGACAGGAATTCAGTCAAGTATTTAATTACTTTGTCCTGTTTTGACGCTGTCATGTCTCTCCTTGTTCTCTCAGTCTTGCCTTTCTCAAAAGTAGGATTACTTCTGGGAGACCTGCCTGGCAAGAGATGATGAGAGCCACTGCCTGAAGATAGTTGGGTTTGTTGACTGGAGTGTCTTGGGAAATGCCTGCCTATAACCCCAATTCCTGTGTGCTTTTCAGCTTATAAGCCTCCCAAAAAATAATAAAACACCATCAATCTGGTGAAGGCTCAATGTACAGAAATTGGAGGTGGCCTTGTGTCTGTAACAGGGAGTTGCTGTGTTTTTAAGCCCCGCAGCTGGGGTGGGGGAGGCAGTTTCCAGAACCCTTTTTCCCCCAGAAGAGCTGCTTTTCAGAATGGCGAGCATTCCTCACAGAGGGCACAGCCCATTGTGTTGTGTTGTTGTGTTGTGCTTGTGGCTTGTGAAGTGCTCCAAGGAAGAGAGAAGAGCTTCCTGATGATTGCGGCATCCCTGCCCCGAGCCCCTGAATGGCTCAGGTCTGAAAAGAATTCCCTCTTTCCCATGGCTCCGTCTCTGTAGGAGGCCAGGCTGTTCCTGACCCAGAGCAGGCTGTACTCACCCACCAGCACACAGGAGAGGGCTGCAGCAGCCAGTGCCAGTGGTCTCTGCAGGAATGTCCTGGAGCAGGAACAGGACCTTCCCTGACCAGAATCCTGTGGCAGACACGACAGTGGGAGCTTGGTATTTTTCCCCACAAGAGAATTCCTAAGCTAGATTTCCTTTTCCTCCTTGCAGTTACTAGAGCTGAATTTGTCACTCACTTGGGAGCTTTGGGCCTCTTTGGGGGAAACCCAGAGTTTTTCTCGTAATGTGAGACACATTGAAATTGCTTTACATTGCTTAAAATGAGGAGCATAGCAAGTCTGCGGACTTGTGCTTTATTTTGAATATGCTCTCCTCGTCCCAGTGGAGGATCCCAAACCTCAGAGGGATTAGGTTTGTTTATTTCTGAGGGAGTTTGCTCTCAGAATGTCAACTGCTGTTGTTCTGCTTTGTGCAGATACAAAGAGAGATGGTGGTGGTGGAGATCTGTGTTACAGCTGCAGGGGGAAACTCTCCCCAGCCCTGCGCTTCCTGTGGGAAAAGGGATGCTGTGGGGAACTGCAGGCAGGGCAGAGTGTGTAGTAACAGGAGAGCACATCAGCCTTTCACAAGGACCTTCTGGAAATCACCTTCCAGGCGCAGCCATGGATGTGGGGCTGCTCCAGCTTGAGCAGGAGGTGGAGACTGGTGGGTTGGATTTCCCTTAAAAGCTGCCAGGATTTCACTAAGTGGAGTTCTGGAGACTGAAAAGATGAAGGGATTAATTTTTCTTCCATTTTGTTGCTTTTCCTACTGAAGAGTTTTTTTGAGCAACCTCCCCAAAGATCATTTGTGTTAATAAAGTGGCCCTTGCTTTTTATCCTGGTTCGGAGAATTTCACTTTTTTGCTCTTAATGATCTGTAAGAGAAACTCCCTGGCTGTGCTCAATCAGGGGATACATGTTACCACCTTCCCTGCCTGCCATTATGAAATCATTAAATGTTCATATTTTATAGGTGACTGGCCGAAAAGGAATCCTAGAATTCTCCATGCTAGACAGTTATAATAGTATGGAATCATCTCAGCTTAATTGAACTAGAAACATTTTTTCTTACTCTGATATAGAGCTGCTGAAGCTTTACCTCACTTCTCCTGCATAATTTATTGTTCATAATCATATGTAGCCTTATGAACAGTAAGGTCTTTTTGTAGGAGAATGGATTTGCTTCTGATTTGATTTCCAAGGAGCTGGTTACACACACAGGTTGTACTATAACAATGTGCAATAAAACAATTCAGCATGAGTGTGAACTCATTATACATCTGCTTTACGTGGATTTATCCTAAAGCTTTATTCAAGTGTGTTTTATTATGGTTACTTCTTGTGCTGATAACTCTTGTGGTTTTTAATGTACTCACAGTGTTGCAAGCTGGTCTGTAGCTGTCTGTACATGTTTTCCAATACTGTTTTCAAAAACATAATTTTTATTACTTTTTGGTAAATAACATGTGTGTGTGTGTGTGTGGTTTGTTTTATCATCTTCCTGGACTATATCTTTGGTTATTATGCCTTTCTTCTTCCAGTTGTAATGAATGAGTCACTTCTGTTTATAAGGATTTGGTTGTTTACTCTGACAAACCCTTGATAGGAGACACTCGACAAGATCTCAGTAAATCAATTTGTTCAGGATCTATAAGCATCTCATTAGCATTTATTTGCAATGTTCATTGTAAGCTCAGCTGCAGCTGTTGAACACCCTGAATCTCCCGAAGACTTCCAGGATTGTAAGCATATGTTTTGAGATTGTGCTTTAAGTGGAGGAATTTTGTGGGCTTTTTTCCCTCTTTTCATTGCTGCTGCTAACAAAGATCTTTTTGAATGGAACTGCAGGCTCTGTGTCTATAATCTTTCCCATTTCTGACTGCTGAAAGCTTCATTGGAAAAAACATTATTGCTGGAGTGGCATGACTGAGAGACCATTCTTCCGCCCGTCTTGCTTTTCATTTCCCCATTGGCGGCAGGACAAGGCTCACATTTTAGCTATAGTTTCTGCAATAATGGTTAAAAGGAATGGCAAGGCTTTTACCTTGCCCAAATGCCGTGTGGAGCCGAGTGATGTCATTGTTTGGGCCGCGCAGCCGGGATTGCCGGGGCACCGGCGGCCGGGACCGCTTTGCTTCAGCCGGGCCGTGTGCTGGCAACACAAAAGGAGGCCAGGGCTACCTGCAGCTCCTCAGCATTGATTTCCTATACAGATCTCATAATGGGCTCTTCTAAAGGAGTGCAGCAGAAAACCAGGCAGATCCCAGCAGCTCAAAGGGAACTAATAGCCCGAGTTATCTCTTGCAAGATTTTTACAAGGGGAAGTTATTCTGGGTTTTGTTTTTCGTTTTGCAAATGAGGCTGCAGGGAATGAGAGAATCAAGTGAAAAAGCTGCTTTTTTGAGAGAGTGAGTGGGTAATTGAAATAGTGCCCAGCTCAGCTTGGAGCCAGTGCTGTGTCTAGGCCACTTAGAGATCACACTGGTGTCTGTTAAAGCTTCCCTGTAATTTCTGGCAGTGCCAGTCCTGGGAAGAAATGTGTGTGTAAAATGGTTCTTTTTTTCTCTTTTGCTATAGCAAATGGCAATGCCTTACTGGCAAAGCAAACGTGGGGATTTCACAAGGATCCATAATATTTAGATTCCCCTGACTCCCTGCCATCCGTACCTCCCTTTAACTGAGATAACCCGAGTTTATTTTCATTTTCAGGCGGGGGAACTGGGGCAGGCTGCCTGCTGCTCAGGGAGCAGGCTTCAAAAATCACCTTTGTTTCTGCAAGTGGGGATCACATTCTTTCGCTGTAATCAGTACCCAATCTGCTGACGCTCTCTTACAAGTAGCCTGCACTCCAGCAAGCTGTTTAAATATTATTTTCTAAGTTCCTTTCCTTGTATGGCATCGGAAATACCATGGCTCATTCCAGCTGCTTGCTTGTAGATTCCTGGTGCTCCGTGTATCTTGCTAGGCTTGACCTCACGTGATCAATAGTTCAGTGAAAATTGATAGTGTGTTTTCAGCTTAGCTCAGTGATGGATCAATGATTTGGGGAGACTCAAAATACCACCTGTACAAAATACTTCTCATAGATCAAAATAGTATTTATTAGCTGTACCATTTATGCTGAAAAAATGATCTAATAAGAAGCTTGAGGTGGAATTGCAGGGCAGGATGCTGAATCCGAATGTACAGCTTTGGAGTAAAGAGGAGAACATTTCTGACTTAGATTGTGTCAGTACTCCTTCTCCTGCGGTGCGACACCGAAGCGAGCAGAGTTTGCAATGGGTGCAGAACTCCGAGGTTGCACTTCAGGAGGTTGAACCAAGGTAGCTGTGAAGACAAAGGGCAGGTGTCCATTTCTTGAACTAATGAAGTCAAAAAGACCTGCCCTGAACCTCCAGGAATGGCCACGTGGGGGATATTCCTGTCCCAGAGTGGTGCTCCCGTTCTCCTGAAGCACCAGAGGAGTTTTCCAAAGCCTTTCCCAAACCCGGAGTGCTGTTCCTTGTTGCTCTTGTCCGCTGGCCCCAGTCCTTTCCCTTTGGATATCTCAGCAGGCAGTGGCCACATCCCCCTGCCAGCCAGGAGCCTGCCTGGATTCCTGCCTGACCTCTCACATCCCTGGGCAGTCCTGCTTGGCTACCTGGAATTAGCTAAGGGCTTTTTCCATCCTGGAGGTTGGAAAAGTTAATTCTGGTTGCAGTCGTGACCTAACGTTATCTTCCAGACTTTGGGAGTAGTAGCACACCTTCCTCGCAGAGATAAACCCTATTGCCTCTTCTGTTTTGCTGTTTTATTCCAGACGTGTCTTTGTGCATTAAATTACAACTTTTTAAAGTCTCATTGTTAATTGTGAAATGCCAGAGAGTAGATTTGTCCCACCACCACCCACAAGTAACAGAAGGGTGGTCAAATCCAGCCCTGGCACTCAGTGGTGGAGGTAAATGTAGGAATTGTTCTGTCCTGACACTGGGATCACAAACAGGTAGTGACAAGCATGTGGCTAAAAATGCAGCTTGAATTTAATTTAAATTTAAGCTTCAAAATAGTGTAGTCTGGTAGGATACTCTACCTATAGCTTGAAATAATCTCCTTTTTTTTAAGCCCCTTTGTCTTTCTTTAGTTGCTCCACCTCTCCTCCTTTCAAGGTTACCGGTGTAAGCTGGGAGGAGGAGCCGGCTAATAGGAAAAATTTGGAGTGAATGAAATAGAGGGGTTTTTGTGTGGTGATTGAAAGTGAGGGTCTAAGGCAGTTCTTAACAATCCTTGGTGAGCTGCAGTTTTAACCTTGAATTCTGTAGTGGGGGAAGAGCTCCCATTTCCCATCTGATCACTTAATGAAGACTCAATTAGATTTTTGGCATAGCATTTAGAGAATGATCTATGAGTTGCATGCAAAATTAATGATACTTAATTTAATCGATGAGATATCAAAGACACCTTAGTGTAATAGTAAGTTTTGACCATGATTTTTTTTCCCTATGAGCTAAAAGCAAGTTCTGCAAACTTAATGAGCTGCTCTTGCAGTGTTCTCAACTTGCTGCTTGGACGTGAGCGTGACTTCTGTTGGCCTTTGGTTTGGTGGGGTGGTTGCAGTCACCAGCCCTTCAGACAGTTGGGTTTGGTGCAGGAAGAACTTGGGACAGCTCGTTGTGCCTTGTGGTTGTGGGATCTTGCTTTTCTCACTCACGTGTTCCAGACAGAGCCCTCATTACAGTGTCCTTCTGTATTCTGTGTTTTTTTCTGTTGTGTGGTCCTGCAGCGCAGCCCCAGATTTTCAGTATCTCTAGATAATTACTGTTCTCAGATCTCTGATTAAATATCCTCCGGTAAAAATAGCTCACCTAGATTACCATTTTAAAGAGGTGGCACTGGTATCCAGAGTTACCTTTGTGTCTGTTAACAGTTAACTGGGAAGATGAACCCCAGGGACTGCAAACATGCCAGAAGTGGGGCTAGGTGCTGAGAAGCCCTTGGCCAGCTCAGCTCCCACCTCCCTGAACGGGCTCATGAGGATCGCTTGGGCTGCTGGAGCAGCAAAATTAATTTGGAATGCCGAGGTGGATCTAATGCTATTATTGGTTGAGTCTCAAATGATCTTGTCTATGCTTTATCAAAGCCCATGGGTTTATCAGCTCCCCTGTTGAAAGGTCTAGCTTAATTTTTGCTTTAGAAATCAGCACGTACATCCATTTGCACAGCTGTGCTGATGTGCGTGCTTTTATATATGAGTATATAAAAATAAGTCAGTATAAAACTCAGTGTAAGATGTTTAAATGCTTGGGTTTGGGCTGTCTGCATTGTGTGCAGCTGGGGAGATGCAGGTGACCCAGCTCTGGGTGCCCAGATTTAATATTGTTATGTAATGTCTCATTTCATAAGATTCCTGACACACTTCAGCCCATGCCTCGCTGAGCTCTAGCCCATCTGCTTGCCCTGGTTGTGGTTCCTTCATTTTTGTTATTGGCCCAAACTCCTGTGATGAATATTTAACAGTCTCCTCATCCTCAGCCAAAGCAGGGATGAAGCCCTGCATGCATTGCTGTGGCTGGGGAGGAGGTGCTGCTAGAACTGAAACTGCTAAGCAGAAAAATGTGAGTAATTTTACCCTCCCTCTCTTACTTCATGTTTACAAAGATAAAAACAACTTCTATATATGCAAGTCATGTATTTGAAAACTTTAGGAGACAAAGTAATTACGTTTTAATATTGGCTGCAAGAAATCTGTGCTGCGGAGAAGCCCTAATGAAATAAAGGCAAAGCATCTTACTTTGCTTAATATTCTATGATTTATATTCCCTCTGATGTGCAAGCAAGGTAATAGTGCAGCAAGGCAAGGAGGACCTCAGTAATGCCTGGTATCGAGACAAAGCCAGAAAATCCAAGAAAAACAATGTTTTACACCAACCTAACAGGTTTTGAATTGAAAAAAAAAAAAGGTGAGCATGCTCAGGTTTTGTTTGTATTTGGAGAATGTGCTGCTCAAGTGCATCACCTCACAGATGCTGCTGCTTGTGACCAGTTCCTGACCTCGGTTTTCTCCCCTCCTCTCATAATCCCATCTGTAGCATGGATGTTCCTGTTACAGTGCTGATACAATGATTTCACATGCTCTTGTCTGGGACTTTTTCATGGTTGATGGTGACATGAATGCTTGGTTCTCCTGGAAAGCTGCATTTCATCCTTCTTACAGCTAAAAGGAGCTGGTTCAATAGCTCTGTTTTCTGCTTGCAGTTCCTAAAGCAAACAAAAATCCCCACTAAGAAAAATTAGACATAAAACCCCACCACACATTATATTACAATTTTTCTCCTGGAATTTTTTGTTTAGAAAGTGTAAATTACTCTGCTAGAAAATAGAGCTTCCCCTTTGTGATAGTCATCATGTGCTGTGAATTATTTGAAATAAAGCTTTTTTATCCCCTTAAATATAGCTTGGAAGTGCTAATAGCAGACTTAGAGGGACCACAATCTAATTATCTGATTATGCTGTGATTTAGGTAGGTGTAGGTTGGGAGAGTTTCTCAGGAGAAGCCTGTGCAGGCTATTTACATAAACCCTCAGAACGGACAGGGAAAACGAGACCAAAGGAATTTTTAGCTCTCTCATGGTGTCTGGTGGTGGTCAGTGGTGGCTCTGTGGAGGCTCTGCCCTGCGGCTCCCAGCGTTTGTGGCTTTCTCTGAAAGGTGGTGCTTGGGGACTGGGACAAATTACAGCAGGAGTTCTGACAGAACCTGGGAAAAGCTGTGCTTGGGGACTGGGACAAATTACAGCAGGAGTTCTGACAGAACCTGGGAAAAGCTGTGCTGTTACATCTTCTGGAACGGTGGAAATGCTTTATATTTTAATGCTGTCCTATAGATGTGCAGTATTTAAAATAGAAAGCTTGTTGTGGCAGGTGCTGACCATGATGCAAATGGGAAGGATGTGCCAAAAACATTACACTGATGCTGCTAGGAACCTAAAGTGGAGGAAAATGGCAGCCCTGGCAGTGTGGGGAAGGTTGGATTTAAAGGGAATGAACCAAAGATGGAAGTGGAAGGGTGCTGAGGTCCTTGTTCTGTGCTGGTGGTGGTGACCGTGCTGACCTGGGACAGAGCAGTCGCATCAGAAGTTGTAGCAACTCTCTCAGATGTGCAGCTGATGAGTGGGATCAGCCTGTGCAGTTTGGAGCTGGCCTGGAGTCGGGAACTGAAGTGGTATTTGGGGACACTGAGGGACACTGTGGCAGTGAGCAGTTCCAAGTCAGGCTTCAGCCGTGGCTCCATCTGTCTCTGGGTCACTGGAGTCGTGTGCTGGGCTCTGCGAGCCAGAACAGCCCTGGTTACGTGGTTGGTGGTACAAACAAACCCATCATTGCAATGTCAGCCAGCTCCACAGTGCAGAGATTGTGTTCAGGTTGGGTGAGGTGTCACAGCCCCTCGGCTCCTCCGAAAGCTGTTGCTTTGTTCAAATCGGAGTTGCAAACCCGCGCCTGGGATGACCAGCCTGGGCAGTTTAGTGAGGATCAGAGCCGTCCTTCCCTCGCCCCTCTGAGCACCTGGAAGGTGTGATTTTCACAGTGTGCGGGGGAGTGTTGTGTCCTCCTCCTTGTTTCTAGGCGTGGTGACAGACCAGGCACTTCGTGTAGCTTTTACTGCTGGATTCCTCAAAACAGATGTTTCCTAATGTTGCCATTATTGTGGCTTTGTGCTGCTTTCTGTGGCTTTGGGACTTCTAATTTGTAGATGCTTAACCAAAGCTCACAGTTACAATATGTCAGGAGGGAAATAATGAACAGGCAGTTTGGGGGTGTATCTCTCGCCATTCTTTGCTGCTTTGGATGCTCACACACTTCTTGCTTGCCCTCCTCTATTGCTGGGAAATTGTTCCTTGGGGAAGTTTGAAGCTTGGGTGGCCAGATCCCTGAGCAACCTGATCTAAATAGACCTGGTTGGGGCAGCTGGCTGGGCTAGATGAGCTCCAGAAGACTCTTCCATGCAAAGAATTGCCTTCAAATGATGTTTTATGAAGTATTATCATCCAAAATTTTTGGTTTGGGCAGTGAGTTGCCAGGTACTTTGCATCTGCTGTCCAAGCAGGTTGAAGAGCTTTTCATTGTATAAAGGTAAATGTTTCTCTTGTAAAAACACTTTGGATTTGATTGCAGTCTTGGAAGAACTGTTGAGTGGTAGATGCTTTGTGTGCTGTCTTTCTCTGAAAGCCCCGTTCAGTAGCTCACACGTAGGCTCTGCCTACCCGGGTGAGCCTCTGCATCTTCCAACCAGAGAGAGCGGAGCCAAGGCTGGGACCAGCACGGTGTGCCCGAGCCTCAGGAGCCATCTGCCACACGTCTGGGACTCGGGCAATTGGCACTGCTGCCAACAGGTACTGCTCTGTTTCTGTGGAGTTGTTACTTCCTTCTGGAGTTCTGTTGCCATAATTAGCCAAATTAATATTTCATCAGGTCTGTCTGTTTGTTTAACAGCTTAGGAATGAAGTGGTGTGAATGGAGTGCTGTTCTCCAACACGATGCACAGAGTGCAGGTCTGGGGCCTGTTTTGATATTATTATTTCAGCTGAAAAATTCTGCTTCATGTTAAGCAGAGCAAAACCTTGCAGAGGAACCTTTCAAATACCCACCCAGGTAGCTGTCAGTGCGTGCCAGTCCATAGCACAGCCAGGATTAGCTGGAGCAGAGGCTGAGGGAAGTGCATATCCAGAGCTGTGCATCCAGTAATACCCATATCTATATGATAATTCAGTTAATACATGCAGTAATTGTATTTCCACTCTTACGTAAGTTCTTTTGAACCGTACTTTCCCACTTTGAAATAATCTGTATTATATAAATGAACAGATAAATCTGTGTTTTTCCCCTCACATCTATAAAACATTTGCCAAGCTAATACTTGCAAATGTTTTTGCTAATATATTTGCAAAGCTACAGTTGAGCTTTTTCTTTCATTCTGACAAAAGCTGCGCCAATCAAAGCTCCAGTGGTGCCTGGGAATCGGGGAGGTGAAGGCAGTAAACAGGGGAGATGAAAGGTGCTGCTTGTCTTCACACACTGCCACAGGAAGTGTTTTCATTAATGCGCTTTGAGGAGAGACAAGAATCTGTGTTAAGCTTTTAAAACTGCTCTTTCACTTCATTTTACTGTACTTTCAACTGAGATCAAATGGGGCAGGGATGGCGGTTCCACACGCTCCAGTTACAGCCCAGGGTTGTGTTACCCGTCCAAGTCAGACGGACAGCTCCAGTGCTTTGGGATGGTGTGGGAATGGCAGTGATGTCCTGGGGCTTCCCCTCGCCCCTTTCCCTGCCAGAGACGGGGAGAAAACTGTGTACCACCCACTCCCCTTGGGGAAAAGGAGACACTGAGAATCGGGAGTTAAATTGAGGCATTTGGCTCTTTTTCTTGTAGCTTTTCTTGGCTTATGAGGCTTATGAGCACTCACAGCTTAGTAGGAATCTGTTACGGAAAAATGTCAGCTGGGTAAAATAACATGGCTGCAAAGTTACAATAAAGGATTAGTGCAATTAGATTTTTTCATAGATCTGTTTAGAATACAAATACGCTGTTAATAGGCTGCAGTTGCCTTCCCAAAGAGTAGCTGCTTGATTTCTTATATAGAAAATAATAAACAAAAATCCAATAATTTGCTCTACTCCACGTACATTCACTGCACTTGAAATAATTAGGTTGCGGTAAATAAGACTTCAGGATATTTTGGGTTTTATTCCAGATCATTTTTGTGCATTTCATGATGAAGGGTCAGGAAGATTTGCAGGTACTCCCTCGGGGAGGGAGTGCTGGGCTAGGCAGAGCCCATGGCATTGGTGAACGGGAGCAGCCAAAGCGTGTAAAAGGCATTAAACGTTTCAGGATCAATATGCAGAGTTCACAGCTGAGAGGATGAAAAAAGCCAAACAAGCCACGGTTTGTTGTGGAGGTAGCACAAATGGAGAGTTTTATCCACTGCTCAGAATAAGAATGAGTAACTTGAAGGAGCTGTTGACTCCACAACATGTTCGAATTCCTTCTTAAACTGCTTTCCTGGTGGGCACAGGTCTGGGATGTTGTTTCTTTGCTTTTTTTCCTAACTTAAAAGTTAAAATGGTGCTCATTTGAATACTGGAGCTGATATGGATATCAAATTTAAGTATTTTATACATTTTTACCGGTTCTGGATTTGCCAAGTCTTCCTGAACTCTGGTGCAGTAACATACTGGTTTTGTGGGCCGTGTGAGCCATATTACTTCTTTTATATGGCTCATTCATTGATGACACAAGTAAGATGTTTGGTTGATATTTTTGATGGGTGTTGTAATTTTTAGATGGTCCTGATGCTGTGCTGTGGTCACTGACCATAGTGGGCATCTCTGAGTGCTTTAGCTTTGCACTCTACAGATTTTAGTTTGGGCTTCTCAAACACAGACACAAACCCTTGTGCTAGGTGGAAATCCAAGAAAACTGGGGATACTGCTGGTTTTCTCTTATTTCCTCAGCTTCCCCAGGGTATTACTTTAGTGCTGGTGTGCCTAAAATCTGCCCCAGTTTTCCATGTCATTGAGGGCACCTGCTGCATCCATCTTTTCCTGCGACTGGTGATGTGCCTGTCATCCCACTCTATCCTTTTCTGCTAACAAAGTCTCATTTTGGGGCTCTTTAGTTGGCCAGCTCACTTTTACAGGAGTGTTACGAGTTAAATTTGTGAGGGGCAGGTTTTATTGCACCTGATTTATCCCCGGGTTAAACCACAACAGCACCTAATGAACTCCACGAATAATGTTAAATTTTATGAGATAGAAAACTGGTGTAAATATGTTCTTAAAATAAGATTTTTTTGTAACATTTTGGCATGTTTATAGTAGTGTGTATGTGCATTGTTTCCACCTTTCTACTGTTCCTTTTTTTTTCACTATTGCTTTGAAAGATCAATAAAACTCTCATTAACACATGGCTAAGGTTATTATATTTTTATATATTGTGGATCAGTGGTGTGATTGGGTAGTGCTTGGTAGGAAACCAGAGAAGAGAAGGGCTGTACAATTAGTTGTGCTGAGTGTACAGAATTTACTGATTATCCTGATGTTTCTGCGCTAGTCCCCTAAATTAGGGACCCTCAAATCAAATGCTGAACTCGTATTTTTTCCCTCTCCTCTTCCTCCTTCCCTCTCTCCCTCAAGGCAACTCTGAGGTGCTGGCAGAGGTTACTGGTTGTGCTTGTCCTCCAGGAGCTGTTGAGCCCAGGAACAAACCCTGGTGTCCCTGGGCTGTGAGAGGGAGGTGCTGGGGCTGACTGGGGGGAGCTTTGCTGCTGTTGGTTCTGCCCTTGGATGCTCCCCAGCATCTGCTCCCAGCTGCTGTCACAGGATGCTGAGTTAAAGGGATTCCTTTTGCTCTGATCCAATGCTGCTGTTCTGTTTCAGGTCGTCTCAGATATTCCTTGCTTGATCTGACATTAAAGGTATTTGTTAAGGATTTTTTTCCTCTTTCATGAAGTGTGACAGAGGTCTCTATCTTTAGAAAGACACTAGAAATGATGTTCAGCAACTTTCCATTTGATTCTTCCTTGCATCTTTTTCTTCATGTTCATCCTTTTTTCACTTTATGCTTCCTATAGAAACCAAGTTTTTTTCTTTTCCTCCCAGTATTGCTTCCTGTGTGGCTTTTCTGGCCATTGCTGTAATTAGAGCCCCCCTGACTTGGTAACAGCATTCCCCCTGCCCTTCACACTTGTGAGCATCCCTTGGCATCTCCATGGTCCCCCTGGAGCCCTGGATTGAAGAGGTGGCCTGGGGGAAGGAGATCATTCACTGAGTGCACAGCTTGCCTCACTTAAAGAGCATCTTAAACTGAATTAGTTCTGTTGGGTGCCCCATAACCTCGTTGGCATCTGAGACGTGGTAAAACTGCTTTCCCCTTGATGCACAGTTCTTGGATGCCACAGCATGTTTACACTTGGGAAATGTTTAAGTAATTGGTTTCAGCAAATAATTCTCTTGTGATGTGTGGGGATTTTTTTCTGTATTTGTATTCTAAACCATTTTTGAAATACCAGTCTGGCAAAAAAACCCACCCTGTCTGAAGCAAGGAATCTGCTCCCTGATTATCTGGGCTTGGTTTGCAAACCAGCAGGGCATCTCCATAGGGAGCTCAACGTCTTGTCTGGCCTTGGGAGGGTATGGAAAACCAGTTCTGTGGGTCTGAGCAGAGTGGTTTGAGTGGAGCCCAGACAGGGGGAGTAGGGCAGGACGAGGAACCTCCTCGCATTGTGTGCAGTGTGTATTTTGAGCCTTACAAGTGGGTTTTCTGTTTGTCCTTAACCCTTGGAAAGCCACTCTCTTTCACATCTCTGAAGAAGTAAATTAGGTGCCTGAGTGCTCAGAAGACTGGAACTCTGGGAGAGGAAATCCATTACTCCAGGAAAAATGGAAATGCCTCTTCACCTGCTGTAACAACTGTGGCATTGTCAGGAGCCAACATCTGGGAGCTATTTCTGGGGAAAAGTCAAAGTACTATTGTTCACTGGGAGGGACAGAAATGCATTTTCTTCCCTTTGTAGCTGTCTTTACAGTGCCCTCTAGTAAACTTGCAGAGAAATGCTGGAGGGATGTTTCTCAGCCCAGGTGGAGAAAATAATGAAAACAGTCCCTGGAAGAATTAAAATTAAATAAATAATGGAGCTCTGGTCCCCTGGGACTGAAGTGCTTTTCGAAGGAAGCACTGCTGATATTAAAAACTGATAGTTGCTTGAAGTGAGAGAAATGGCTTTAGTGATTCCACAAAAAAGGGAAAAAGTGGATAAAATCCTTTAAGCTCTCCTTCTGAAATGGCTACGAGAAGGAATTTTGCAGTTAGGACCTTCAGAGAGGTTCCCTCATTGGCTTAATTCAAATATATGGTGTTAGATGGTCCAGCTTGTGTTTCCTTTGATTTAGAAAAGCAAAATGGCCTTGAAAGAGTGTTCCTTGCGCAAGGTGAGAGGTTTGTGGGGCTCAGCTTCTGCGTGAGAATTCTGTAAAACCCAGTGATATTTTTAAACAACCTGAAAGTAATCCACATTTTTGGGCTTAGTGCTTATAAAGGACTTCTTTTCCTGGCACATCAGGAGGAACAAAAAGTGCACCAGAAGTTGTTTTTGAAGCACGGGTGGTAGGCAGCTTTTTATTTTCCTTTTTCTGAGTGTGGACTTAAGGCAGATGAATAAATCCTTGTAAGTAGGAAACAGCTTAAGGGTGGGAATATGGGCTGGACATGAGGAGCACCTCCTTGGTGGGGATTTTTTTGGGACAAGTTGCACAAGGGTACCATGAGAAGTGATTCCCGTGAGCGCTGCTTTAGGGGAAGAGGAGTTGGTGCCGTCTTTTCTGCTGCAGTTTTCCAAGCTGGACAGAACTGCAGCCCCACAGTAAAGGGACAGAGAGGTTGTGACCTGGCGTGACGATGCTTGGGAGCAGCTGCTGAAGGGAGCCATGGCACAGCACCTGGGACAAGGAACTGTAAATAATAAAATCACTTCCACGTGTTCCAAATCCAGGTAAAAATGTCCGACTCTCTCAAGGGGTTTGAAAGGCCGTGGAACTGAACACCAGATAAATGCATCTCCACAGACATCTGATCTTGGAGATTACAATCTGTGTTTGGATTTGGCTGCTGATCATTATCGTGTTTTTCTTGCCATTATTTAATAATATATGAGGCGATGGTATCACTTACAGAGGGAGTGGTTGGAGTAGATGCAGGGATGCTTCCTTGCAGTGATTTACTGCAGACACAGCACACCATTTGGAGACGACTTCATTTTATTCCTGCACACTTTCTTAATGGGCTAAATTTTTTAAATGTAATTTTGTGCTTGAGGTCCATCAAGAAGGTCAGTTAAGATTAAGCCAACAATAATTTGTTATTTAACAAACAAAAGGTAACTGGAAATACAAACAAAGCTCTAAAGGCATTGTTGCAAAATGTGGTTTACTTTGCTTGACTGGTTCTTTGTTTATTGACTGTGCTGTCTGGATACTCCCAACTTACTAAGGCCAAGCCTTCCTTTCCTGTTACAATAATGCTATAATTATGGTGACTGTCTTGATTTTTGTGTTCTTGTTGGTACCTGATGTGAAAAACCTTTTCAGCTCAGTCACATCATAGAATCTGGGAATGGTTTGGGTTGGAGAGGACCTGAAGGATTATGCATTTCCACCCCTGGCCATGGGCAGTGACACCCTCCACTATCCCAGGTTGCTCCCAGCCCTGTCCAAGCTGGCCTTGGACACTGCCAGGGATGAGGCAGCCACAGCTGCTCTGGGTGACCTGTTCCAGGGCCTCAGCACCCTCACAGGGCAGAATTTCTTCCACGTGTCCTCCTCCACCCTGAAAGGATCTCTCTCCCTTGGGGATTTCAGAACAGTCCCTTCCCTTGTGCACGGGGGGAATTTGGGGCACCACAGCATTCCTCAAGCACCATTCCTAGCCCACCATCTCCAGCCATGCTGGGGTGAAGAGGAGTTACTCTTTGTGATGGATATCTTTGTTATCGTGTATTAAATCATCAGAGGAGGAAATCTGCTCGAGCTGAAGGAGAAAGGAATCTACTAAGTCTGGGAAAGTCTGGATTTATACAAGGCATTACTTATCTTATAATGTTCCGTCACTTGTTCTGCCAGGTTCCACTGTCAGCCCACTGCTGGAGTTATGGAAGTACCGCCAAGATTTATACTGTACTCTGCAGTCAGGGGTAGCTCTTACACTCCCTCCTTTTTTTCTTGATGCTTAAGTGCCATTTAATTTTTGTCAGGTATAATTTGTGGATTGCAGAGTCTTTGTGAAGCAGGAGCTGAAGTGACGTTTGCAGAACAGAGTTTAGAAATGTGACCTCGGTTTTTGAGTGTGGTGGACTTGCCAAGCACTGTGTGTATGGTTGGGCTTTGGAAGTGCTTTATGAAAGTAAAATCAAAAGATATTTGGCTGGTGTATATTGCTGTCATGGATTAATTTGATCAGGTGGTTTATAATCTCTATTGCCTATAAGAGAAAATTGTAATATTAAGCAGAAAATGCATCTTTGTCTAAACATTGGTACATTGTAATATCATAGATAAATTTTGCTTATTGGGAAATGCAGAATGCTTCTGATGTTGTCAAGGAGAATAAATTACCAAGCTGGTAATATTTACATTTATTTAGAGATTACCACATGCAGCAATTTGCCCACATAGATAACGTGCTCCTTAGCCATGAATATGTGAACAAAACCACAGAACAAATTCCCTGTGAGTTCCTGCTGGCAGCCTGCAGGGAATGGTGTGGGGAACATCTTCACTTAAACTACGTCTTGCTGATTCTGGAGGCAGCTTTTTGTAATGATGTGGGTTAGGAAGGGCATGACACTGTTTTTAGGATTACAGAGGCCATTGGGGACGTTAATTAAATTCTGGGGAAAAGCTTTTAAAAGAGCAATCCTGCAGCCGAAGAGCTTGGAGCTTTTATCATTGACTCGCAGTACATGAGAAGGGGCTGTCTAACAGTTCCTGCCAGTCTCATCAGGATTTGTCAGATGCTTCTGTTCTACATGTCAAGCTTGAAGAGTGTCATATCCATACTCCTAAACTGCCTTGGAGTCAGAAGGACAGATATCGCCCCCGGTGCCACGTCGTTCCTCAGCTCCGAACAGTGGGTGATCTTTCTTCATCAAAGCCCGGTTTGACTCCTTCCAAACCAAAGCCTGGTGTACTGCTCGTCTCAAGTCAGCTAATTGTGATGGAAGATGCATTTGGCTGCCTTAATTTATCATCCCGTTTGGAAAAAGAGTTCTGAAATTATACCTGTGCTTCACATTTTCCTTCTGGATGGTTGTTGCATTTGATCCTTGTACAATGGGATATGGTTTCTTTCCAAAGTAAAGAGAAATGTGGTGTTGGAGCCCTGTGCTTGGGCTGCATCCAGTGCTCGTCCTCAGGAGAACATCACGACTGAACAGTTTTGGTGGCAGCACTGAATCCAAGTCAGGTCTGTGGCACTGCTGGTAAAATCTCAAGACCCATTGCTGTGCACCAGTTTGAGGTGATTTATGTGGAGTGAGTAGGACTGAGATCACAGTGGTTTTGTCTGGAGTTATTTTCCTAAGTGCTGTAATTTCTGACGAGCTTGTGGCAGGCGGTTGTTAAAGGACACATTTCAGTGATTTAAGGTGGATATTGGAGTGCTTGTGTCTGCCAGAAATTAAGTGGATAACGAAGGGAATCTTCTTCCCACCTGTGCAGCTGCTTGGCATTTACTGTTCTACACATTGCTCACCTGGGGCCTTATAAAGATGCACCTCTGCCCAGAAGATGATGCAGGACAGGCTGGAAGCACTTCATGGTTAAATACTGCCAGATCACATTGAGGTGATGGGTTTTGTCTTGGCTGAAACAGTGTCAGAACTGATGGTAAAGTGTGAGAATTTGAGGAGAGAGGAGCTACAAGGAGGACTACAACACCTCAGAGTGTTCTTAATAGGAGCAGGTGGGAATGTATAAAAGTAGTGAATTGGGCATCAGTTCCTGGTTAAATTGGGTGAGGTGAACAAGCTTTTATTTCCCTAACTTAGAATCACAGAATCCTGGAGTGGTGTGGGTTGGAGAGGACCTTAAAGCTCATCCAGTCCCACCTCCTGCCATGGACAGGGACACCTTCCANGTTGATGTTTAAGGCTGTTTTGTGGGGATTTTGCACTCATGTGTTCTAGGTAAACTTCTGTTTGCTGTCTTTCACTTCCGGAGTGGTTGATGGAATAAACTATATTTGTTGCATTTTCACACCACTTAGGGAAGACAGAGGACAAGGTTACAGTTCAAATTTGGTGAACTTTTCCTTGGAAGGTGGAAAAATTTGGAGGAGCTAAGTGCAAATTAATACAGTTAGGCCGGAATAATCAGCTAGTCTAACATTAAATTGAAAGTAACAAGCCTTACAGCAGCTTCCAAGAACAGGATCTGGGGATTATGGTATTGATGTAGTCAGCAGTGCTACACTGCTGAGCTAAACCCGACTGGCTGTGTGCTGGGATGGACACAGGCGTGCTAAACCCGACTGCCTCTGTGCTGGGGTGGACACAGGCGTGCTAAACCCGACTGCCTCTGTGCTGGGCTGGACACAGGAGTGCTAAACCCGACTGCCTCTGTGCTGGGGTGGACACAGGAGTGCTGAACCCGACTGGCTGTGTGCTGGCAGTGCTGAGGAAAGGGAATTGTGGAGCTTCTAGGACATGAGAAATGATTCCGTGTCTGTGGCTCATGCAGATCTCGTCTGTGCCAGGGCACTCTGTTGTGTTTTGGCATGTCTGGCTCCCTGCCACCCATCTCCAGAGCAGATCTGGGGAGAAATAAACTCCAGCCTGGTGGGAATGAGTGAGATTTACCTGTTTCTGTTTCCAAGCAGGGAGACAGACTTGTCTGGCTTTAGCATAAGCTCCTTGGGCTAATGTTAGCACAAATGGAGGCAAGTGGTGTGTACACACCTGTGTATGTATGATGTTGTCGAGGTGGACACGACATGAAGGATTTGTTTATAAGTTTAGGTAGAAAAAGTCGTTTATTGTAAAAATTAGTGTAATTTATACGCTTTTGTATATTTATTAATTAGGTTATGTGTTTCTTGGGTTTTTAATTATTATAATATATCTATTGCTTATTATTTAACTACAACATATTACTAGTAGTTATTTGTAGCATAAGTGTTTAGGTATTTAGAAAAACATCAGGTGTAGCTTGTTGTTTTTTCTCCCTCTTGTTTGGATTTCTTTTATTAAGTTTTTCATGGGTAAAAATGAATTGTGTTAAGTTCAATATCAAAATTAAACAAGTTGTTAAACTTGTTGTTAATTCTCATACATGTAAGTGTGTGGAAAGGAGAAGGACTCCCTGCACCAAATACACCCATTCTGCCCAAAATAAGATGCTGTCATTGAGCTGAGTAATCAGTCGGTTGATGGAGAAGAAGAAATGGCTCATTTGTATAAATAGAAGTTTATTAAGCTCAAGTGTGTACAAACCCTTTTGTGCCAAGTTGAGGCTTGAAGGTGGCACGAGCTCAGCTGGCTGCAGTGTGGTTCTCCAGAGTGCCCCAAACCCCAACTGCAGATCCTCTGTAAAAATGATCTCTGTTCTGGTTTAACTTCCTTCAAGCTGGAATGGAGTTATTCAGCAGCCCTTCACATTTTCTCCCCACTGCATTCAGCACAGGAGCACAGTGATGTCCTGGGACAAAGCAGCTTGTGCTGTGTCTTCCCAGGGCTCTTGGCAGGAGTTTGGTACCTCTGAAGCCTGGCTGAGAATCTGCTTCCCGTTCTTCCTCAAGGTTTATAATCCCCATTGAGCTGCTCTTAGGTCTTGGTGTGACCTCTCTTGACATCCTCTGCTCTGCTTTATTTCCTCGGACACCTTGTTGCTTCCAGGGCAAGAACGATTTTACTCTATCAATGGATTAGATCTTCTCCAGTCTTCAGTGGAGACAGGCAGAGCAAACAAAAAGTTGCCATTCCCCTTTTAAAGTTTTCTGAGTTTTATTTGAAAAGCCAGAGCAAAGCAAAACTCAAACCGGTGTATTTTGTTCTCATAGGGGCCTGGATCTATACTGGAAAAACTTAGAGAAGCCTGTAATTGAGGTGGGGGGAAAGGGGATAGCTTGGGGAGAATGCTTCCCTTTGAAAACCGAGGCACTGTGCAGCTCAATCTTTAATTTTAAAAAGAACTTCAGATTTCTGCGGTACTGGAAGAGATTATAGAGGTAAACAGGTGAAAGATTTTCCTGCCACTCATGGCTCTTGTTTCTGCTCTGCCTTTTGCTGCGTGAGAGCTGACACTCAGGATTTCAGAGGCACAGAGAATCGAGATCGTCCACATGTATGTGCCTTTGTAAAAGCCAGAGTAACATAAGCAGCTCCTAGAAATTTTTAAAGTTTTTCTGTATATTTGGTTTGGGGTTTTTTTGGGGGATATCTCTATTATCCTCAAGAAAGACAATCCCAAGGATTTGGATCCCAACCTAACAGGTCCCAGCCTGACATTGTCACTAGGGAAACTTCAGTCTTTCTAGAATGTTTTCCTTTATTTCCTCTTTGAATTCTTGAAGGTAAGAGAGTGTTCAAATGCTATCAGCTGCAAAAGCGTCACTTATCTGTTGTTTCTTTCACACCACTCGTGCCTTATCTCCAAGTTGCTGTGAATTGTGAGTAGCAGAGACAATGTGCTCCTTGCAGGAAAGTTAGAGTCCCTCTAGGGGCAAGCTGGAGGTTCTTTGGAGACCAGGGTCTCTCGGTGTAGTTCAGTGATAGAGGAAATCATATCAGTTTGTTAATTAAGGTCATTTTAGACGGCAAATCCGATTTTAAAAACCCCACAAACAACCAAGCAACGGGAGAAGCTGCAATGTTTCCAGGACAACCTTTGTTTGCAGGTAAAAGTCACCTTCAGAGTTGTGCTTTTTCCTCAAACCCCAGAATTATTCTGTGGCTTAATTAAACAAATCTCATTATTAAATGCATATTTGTCTTTAAAATATGGTGGTCTTAAAATACTTCAGCATTTTTCTATTGACCATGAGGTGAAATGGTCAATGGTGAAAAATGAAATGGTTTTGAGATGAGTGCAGGAGTTTGTTATTGTTATATGAGTGTTATTTCTAAGGTGGGCTTTAAAAACTGAGATGCCCTTTTCCCTGAACCCAGTTCTATGCTGGTTGGAAAACTGTTCTTCCCTGGAGGAATTTGTCTTCTGTTTTCTACGGATGATTAAGTTAAGACAAGTCAAAGTGATATTGACACACAATCGTTCTGCTTGACCAAATACACCAGAAAGACAGTAATTAAAATTCACTTCTTAATGCAAAGTAGATGTTAATTAGAGAACTCTTTGGGGAATACTTAAAATGGAAAAGTAATCATATTTATCCTGGGCTGGAATGGAAGTAAAAAAACATTGTATGACACTTGCAAGATGTGTTAAGCTCAGAATGGGAGACTTTCTCTCGAGGGCTGAATTGTTCTTGATGGTTCCCCATCTTGGTTACACAAACCAAAGGACAGCACTGCTGTGAGGGCACCCACGCCACACAGGCCGAGAGCAGAGCAGGGAAATACATTTTAGGGATGAAAATGTCTCGGAGTCTGAGGGTCTGTGATGTGAACAGTCAAAGCAGAAAACACTGCCATGCAGACCAAGCTGGTTTAATCTGTTCAGGGGGAGAATGTGAGTGGTGGTAGTGCTTGTGCTCATTACAATATCTTGAAGGAGGGTGCGTTTCACATTAAAAACTGTGGAAAACTAACCCAAAAATTCTGTGATGTTTTACAGAATCGCTGGTGAGAACCTTCACTCCTTTCTACTTCCTGGTGGAGCCCCTGGACGTGCTGTCGGTGCGTGGAGCGTCGGTGATCATGAACTGCTCGGCTCATTGCGAGACCCCTCCCAAAATTGAGTGGAAAAAGGATGGCACTTTCCTGAACTTGGTGTCGGACGACCGCCGCCAGCTGCTGCCAGATGGATCTTTATTAATTAACAGTGTGGTGCATTCCAAGCATAATAAACCTGATGAAGGATATTATCAGTGCGTGGCAACAGTGGACAGCCTGGGGACCATCGTGAGCAGGACAGCAAAGCTCACCGTGGCAGGTAAGGCTCTGGTTTGTGAGCGTGGCTGAGAACATGGTGATGGAAAGGAATGCTCTGCCCTTGGAAAAACGAGAAGGTGCTTCCCAAGGAACACGAGCTGGTTCCATCAGCTGTCAGGGAAACTGGGACTGTGGCTCTCGTTTTACTGGCTGGGAGTTGGCATGTGTTCAGTTCCTGTAAGCAGCTTAATGTGGGGGTATTTCTCAGGAAATGCTGGAGATCAGGAGGGCTGCAATGAATGGATTAAGAGAAGTGTCAGGTGTCTGAAATCACAATGGAGATTTACCACAGCTTAGAAGGGGGAAGAAAACAGGATTTTGCTTTCTTTATGTATAAATAACCTTAAAATAACTTTCTGTGCTTATTTGTGGAGAATTACTTGCTCTGTCTGAAACATTTGGGAAGCTCCTAACAGCAGTGTATACAATCCCTGCAGGACTGGAAGATGGATAGAGAATGGGGTGCTGGGGAGTTGTATTTTTCTGTTTCTTGAGTATCAGGTGTGAAGAAGGGAGTTTGAAAAGTAACAACCAACCAAATGCATAAAATTTTCTGTGGAAAAGCCCAAGTCATAACCTCAGCTTTGGTGTTTCGAGTACCCTTTAGACTTGATAGGTGATAGCTTTATTCTGGGAGGTAGGAAGCAGTGAAGGAGTGAACTTCGCAGGTAAAAATAAAGATTATGGCTGGGGAAAGTGATCAGTTCTGTCACTTACTTATTTCTCAGGGCTTGGGACTGTCAGTTTGTATCTTGTAAACAGTAAAGCAGGAAGAGACTTGTAATTACTGAGTAAGGGTGAGACTTCAAAAACCAACCAAAAGGAAAAAAAACAAGGTAAACTAAGGCACTGTAATAAGGAAAAAACCCTATGAAGCAATTTTCCTTTGTTTCTCTAATGATGTTTGCCAGCCTTTTTCAAACAGTTTTTTTTTCCTTCGCTTAATAAATGTCTGGGGGTGAGGAATTCTTCCTGACTGGTGTTCCTGCATCTCCCAGAGCTGCCGCTTCCGTCGTTTGTATTCGGATGTTGTTCCCATTAACTTGGCTTGTAGCATTGTTGTGAAACATCAGCAATGTCAGAAATAGAAAAATTGGGGTTTTATACCTTAAAAGAGTGACTTTGAGAATCTCTTAATGAGGAATAGATTTCCGAGCTTCTTGGCAATGAGGACAATAAAGGCAGTTCTCCCACACTTCTCTCGAGCAATTACCACCTCCTTGCATCGCTGCTGTCGGGATTAATTCTGCTGCTTTCCACATGAGAGCCTTCAGCCTCCTGCCTCTGCTATCAGCCTGCTCTATATGATCATTAGGTGAGGTTAATGGGGTTAAAAATGAAGGTAAGCCGAAATGTCTGCCGAATTTCCACTTCCATTTTCTCCTATCTAGGTAGAAGGTACTATTTCAATTGATATTTTCTAAAATGATGGAATCTTTAAGAGCCTTTTAGTACTTGAAGAATAACCCAAGTACTTGAAAAAAAAAACAACCCAGGAGCCTACTTTTAAAAAACCCACAACAAACAACGGTGCAGTTCTGGTGAGTTTTTTTCCAAACAGTCTTAGCTAGAAAACAGAACAAATACAGTCTAGCCCAAGAAAATAAGGACCTTCCCCACACAACCAGTTGCCCCTTTGGCCCATGTTGGCCTGACAGCCGTGTATTGAGATTATTGATTGATTCCATGCAATAAAAATGGTGCTTTCATTGCCCAGAACTAGAGGAAATGCTGGTGACACATGTTGTGCATTGCCTTTTGCCGTCCTGTGCCTTGGAAACCTGCCCCAGAGCATCTTCTGGCTGCAGTGCTGCAGAGGCTTTGGCAGATGTGGGTGTGTGAAAACCTATTTACCATCCCAGTCAAGTGCCAAGAGCTGGGCAAGACCATGCCACGTTTAATCCTCTTGTAGGGGGAAGGGCGCTTTGGTTGCTGAAGGCTTTGGAATAAGAGGTGGAATATTTATATTCTGCTTTAGCCTATTGGTTTTCTTGTCCTCATTTGAATCCCTTAGTTTTAACAGTGGTTTTTAATATTCCTTCTCACCCTCTGTGTTTTAATTGGCAGCTTTTGGGCTGTGGTGAGCGTGGGCATTGTTAGCATAGTAAGGGCTCCCTTTGGCCTCAAAATTCCAGTGGGAGGGAGCTAATTCCCCTCTTAATTGAGCAGTGGTATGTGGGTTCCTCTGCTGTGTGAGAGTGTGGTGCTGCCATGCACCTGATCTCTAAAAAGGAACATTATGAAGTGTAGGTTGCATGTTTTAACAGCTTCTTACTCATTAAATAACGCTTGAAAATGACAAGTTGTGGTGAGTCATGGAGGCCAGGGCAAGGAAAATCCAGTAAAAACATGTTGTATTCCATCATATGGAACAGGGTTGGAATTTTCAGTCTTGGAACTGCACCGCCGGTGGATGACGCTGAGCAGTCTACCTGCAGGAAGGTGGGAAAATTTGGATAAGTTTCTCAAGTTATTTAAAGAACTTTCCATATATTCTAGTTTGAGGAGTCTAAAATTTTGGGGTGTTGGAATCCGAAGCTCTTTCGTGGCCGTAGCGTGACACGGGTTTGTTTAGTGAACCACTATGGGAAACTCAACCCAAACCATACTCTCCAAGTGCCTGGGCCCGGAGTGCTGGGTCAGGGATTGAAGGAATTCCGTTAGAGACGGACTGGCTGGGGTTTGCATCGATTTATGTGTGTTTGACCCTGCTCTGAACGTGCCGTGGTGGGGGAGTGGATCATGGCAGCTTCACTGTGCACTTGGCAATGTGCCTTTAAAGGACCTTTTCCATGCTTGATGATCCATGAGCAGGCTTTGCTCTTTGGGTTTTTGGAGGTATGAGGATCAAGAGGTTCTGTGGCAACTGAACCTCTTGAAGAAACTGGTCTTTGCTGCCTTTAGATTTAAAAAAGTCAGAGGATATGATAAAATATTCCATTGTGAAGAACACTTGAATTAGTCTGTAACTTGAAATTGTGTGCTGCTACACCTTGGTACTAAAGTGTTTGCTGTTCTACCAGGCTTGTAGTAGTAAATCCTTGATTTTTAGGAGCTGCAAGCAACAATAAATGTTAGTTTTCTAACAGCAGTTTGGGGATATGGGTATCTCTTTCCCATTCAGTGTGAACCTCCACAGTTTGGTTCCTTCAGGCAATTGAAGGTTGGGTTTGTCATCACCAGTTTCTTAGGGCAGTGGAGGGAGAAGGTGTGGTGGTCCTACAGTCCATGTAATGTGTAGGATTTTCCCATTGTTATGATGGATTTGAAGTAGGGAAAGTCAAAGGAACTGCCTAATTTATGTAAAGCCACAACACTTTAATCAGTGCCTTGGTACAGTATGTTTTTTAATTGGCTTTTGAAATGTAAATCTGTCGTTGATACTTAAGTGCCAGTTAGATCTTAAGAAGGGTAGAGGGTATAAAAAAGCTGCTGTAAAACATGAATTAAAAATAGATTTACAAAGTTTTGGAGATCTGTGTCTGTAATTCATCTTGGAAAAATAAATATGTATGTATTTTAATAAAAAGTATAATGACACGAGCTGAAAATATTCCCAGGATGATCTTTCCCCAGTCGCTGGTTACTGTAGCTTGGTTAAAGCTTTTACTGACAGAACAGATACACGAGGATCTGAAAGTTGGGAAGTGTGACAGGGGCACTGAGTTTGATCGTGCAGATTTATTTGCTCTATAAATCCATTTAAAGACTGCTCACTGAATTATGTGTTTCACCTCTTGTCATCTTCTTTCCCCAAGTGAATCCAGCTGTTTTTCTTCCTCTTCTTCCACTTACCCTTGCTTTTGATAGTTCCTAAGCTTTGTGTCATTTGCTTGGCTGTGATGAGGCAGCTGTGGCACTGAAGTGCAAACTTCAGGTGTGTCTGAGTTTCATTAATTCAAAAGCACTTGCTGATAACTTCTGACTTGTTTTTTCTCACCTCAACTAAATAATCTCCTTGAGTTATTATTTCTCATTTAAATACTCACAGAAATTTTATTTCCAAGCCTTCATTTTGTAATTACTTTTAGCAAAAGTACAGACAAATCACTTCTGTTAAGAAGTGCTCCTGCCATGTAACGTTAAACTCTGGAATGGTTCAGGAACCAGGAAGATTTGATATGTACTTCGTAAAAGTGTAGTATCTCCTTTGGAACCATTGAGCACATTGCAGGGGCAGCACAGCCCAGAAGGAGAATGTTCCTGAAAAGTGACTCTGGAAATGCCACGGCGAAGCTTCATGTGTTATTTTGTGTTGAAACCTTGGGAGACTTCCTGCTTTTCCACTTAAAACTGGGGACACTCGAGTGGGCTGAGGCCCATCATCTCCATACTTGGAGGAAGGATTTGGAGTTTGATTCCAGGCGTACTCAAGCACTTTGTTCCTGAGCATGGTGTTCTCTGCTCTGCTGACCTGGGTAAATCCCCTGCTCCCGCTGGTTCATCCAGCTCATCCATGGCTCTGGCTGCTCTGGACTGCTGTGCCGGGGCACAGGGCTTGGGGCAGGGTCGTTGGCAAAACTCTCAGAAGTGCACTTGAAATCCCTGTAGCTGTTCTGTGTGTGGGGTCGCTGTCCCCAGGTCGGTGTGACTGTGCCAGGTGTCACACGGACCCTGCGGGGAGGAGGGACCTGCCCTCAGTTGGGTTTCACTGCTGAGAGTTCCTCCAGACATCAGATATAGGGAGTGGACTTCACTTGGGAAATTGCTCCAGTTTTTAGCTGACCACATTGCCTTTTCAGGATTTATTTGCATCTTGCACGTGTGCAGCTTGGGGCTTCCAAACTGATGGCTGGGAGAGCTGTCCCTGGAATTGCAGGAGGCCTGAATGGGCTGTGGTGGTTCCTGTGGCTTGGAGGAGTTAATTGAGTTCTGAGCCAGGAGATGCCAGGGCCTAATCCTGCTTCTGGTGTGGCTCGTGACACCAGCTCCAGATCTCTACACTTTGCCTTTTCTCCATGGGCTAATAAAGAATTTCTCTCTGATAAATTTAAAGTATTACTTTTTATAATGCATCAAGGTGCTGCAAATGAGGAGGGCAGGTAGAGATAGGAAATTCTGTGTCCATTACAGACTCTGGATGATAGGCAGTGGGTGAAGTTGTGGCCAAGAGATGATTATCCAGGCCATTCCCTGAGCACGGCCTGTGGGAGAGGGAGCAGGACCTGGGGGTGTGTGGGCTTGCAGTTCAAGATAGAGAGCTCTGTGAAGCCCAGCACCAGAGATGTGCTGTGTTTCCATCTGGGGTGTTAGAGTGCTTATTATTAGCTATTTAATATCAGTCACTTATTTCTGTATAAATAATGGTGAATAGATAAGGATTTTTTTCAGACATTAATTTGGGCTGAAATTTTATCTTTGCTTTTTTGCCATAACTACAAGGAACAGCACGGAAGTAGCCAGGTTGTTTGGTTCTGTTTGCTCATGTCCTCTGAGAAGTTTGCCAAGCTTTAAAGATTACAGCTGAACAGTGTTTTATTTCTCACTGGACTATGTCTGTGCCGTCCCAAAGGGTGAGAGCAAAGCTCAGGACAAACTGTCCCAGCTCCTCAGAGATGGGGTTCGGTTAGAAATAACAGCACCTTTTTACCCAGGATTGCACATTTCTGTTAACAGCAAGGAGAAAAGAGTAATCTTGATCGGATCTTTATGAATAAAGAACATTCTGTACCTTGGAATTGGAAAAAACCTCAGAGCAGAGATATTTCAGAGGAGGGTACTTAAGAGCACTTAGCCAGTAAGTGACATGAGTGATAAATTTTCCTTGCAGAAATATATTTTTTCTATGAAAAAAGCATCTGCGTTTTTCATAAATTGGCTTAGATCAAAATGCATTTCTTCATGACAGGTAAATGGGAAAGGTGGTTTTAACACAACTGCAGTTTGTACAGGTTCTGTCAGCTGTTACTGAAAGTGTGAGAGTTTAGACATTTAGGACAATAACTGCTCTACATTATGTGTCATTCTCAATTCTTGCAGTCCACATTTGTCCAGTTAAAGTAGCAGAGAAAATCTATGTGAGCCTTTGAACTGGTCTTCAGTTCTTGGACTGAAGGCAAAGGTCCAGTTTCAAAACTATTATAAATTTTTAGTCTCGGATTGGGATTTAATACCAGAGCTTCTTGCCATGTCCAGGGCAGAGAAGGGCAGGATTTGCCTGCAACTGGATTCCCCACTGGATTCCTGGGGAAAGCCCACAGCAGGGAGTGTGACCTGCTTGTTTTGAAACTCTTCATTCACATCCAATGACCAGGTCAGAGCCCAGGTGAAGAGACTACTTAATTTGCTTGCTTGAAAGTAGCTCCTATTGAAAAATGCAGGGTTTCTTAAGCTTTTGTGTTTCAAGTTTATTTCACCTTGTATCAAACCAAATCCAACAGCTCATTGTGACTAATACTATCCCTGTCCCGAATTCTGTGGGTCAGTGAGCCAGTTAAAGCTTATTTGTGCTTGCTGGAGGGTGACAAATGCTCTGCTGAAGCTGGAGCAGAGAGGGCACAGGGAGATGTGTGGCACCCGTGCCTGAGCTTCCTGCTTTAGTAATGATGTAATAGCACTGCTCAGAAAAAAGCTCATTTGTTTTCTAGAGTGAAATTCAAGTGCGGTGCAATGCAAGTCTTGTAACTGGCGAAGGGAATATTCTTTGTGCATTCTGTTCATGGGCAAAGTTTTGTTCATGTACTTCAGAATACTATAAACCTACTGTAAATCATAAGAAATGGGAGCTCTTTGCAGCACACATTCCATCTTGACCTCTGCCTTTGAAAATATGGCAGGTGATAGAGTTAATCTGTGGAGAAACAGGAATTCTGTGGAAGGGAGCCGGGGGTCAGATCCCTGCAATCCCTTGGGCTGACACTCGGTTGGGGGATCTGGATGGTGAGACCAGGACAGAGTGATACCATACTGATGGTGCATCAACACCCCTAAACAAGAAACTTGGCTGCACTTTGTTTCGATTGGATTCTCATTTGTTAATATTTTTACTCAGATTTTTCCCTCTTTCTGCTCTGCATGTCAGCACCAGCAATCCCTGTGTAATTCTGTTTGACAAGTTTGCGCAGAGCTCACTCGGAATCCCGAGCTGTCAGCAGAGTGATGGTTACATCTGCAGCCTGTGTTCGTCGCTCCCTGCCTGCTCCAGTGTGGGCTCAGCAAGAGATTTCAGCTTTATTAGTGTACAGTGAAGGCTCTGGGTGCTGACATTGTTCAGGTTTCTGATTGACTGAATATTGCTTTTTGAAAACGATAACAACCTGTACTATTTCCCCAAGTGAAAGGTGACACAAAAGCAGCAAGGGTAAGAAGTATCAAGGCACAAGGGCATCTCTGATTAAGGTTTTATTTTTCCGTAACAAAAATTCAAGATGAAGTTTAATGACCCTGAAAAGGAAACAAAATGGAGGAAAATTATTTTGAATAAGGAAAAATTAGGTTGTGACATTCTTAAAAGCATAGGGTATGTCTCACCATTCGCATAAATACACTGGAAATAAAGATGTTAAAAATAGTTTAAAAATTCTCCAAGCCCTATTCATTTGCATGTAGACATCCCTATTTTGGGGGAACATGGGGAAATGTCTCTAGATAATTTATATGTTTCTGTAAAGGTGTTGCTCTTCCTTCTGTAACAGCTTCAGCCCTGGCTTAGATGCATGTCAATCTGCTCTTGAAAAAAAAGAGTAAAAGTTAGGCAAAGAAAGGCTCTGTTGTGGAGAGACCTCTAAAAATCTATTCCTGATACTCCGAGGTTCATGGCCAGCAGCTGCTGGAGGGGTCAGTGGTGTGCTGGTACCACCTGAGCTGTGCTGCCCTGGGCCCTGGCACTGAGCTGGGCTCGTGTTGGATAATTTGCAGTTATACGGCTTTTAGTGTTTGCCTTTATCCTGCCACACACCCATGTTGTCTCCAGACATCTCTTTGAGCTGCATGTTCGTGTCTGTAGAAGTTCTTTGTGCTTCGTGTTTGTCTGCTGTTCTGTCAGCCTTCAAGCACCCTGGTTTTGTGGGCTTCTTTGCTATTCACGCATCCCGAGTTCGCAGTGAAATTGTTGGTTATTTCCTGTCTCTGTATGCCTGTTGTCAGGTACCAGCTGTCTTTGTCACTGTCTATAGAGTTGCCTGCAAAAGTTTTTCAGGTCTTTCCTTTCTTCCAGTT
Source organism: Melanocharis versteri (assembly GCA_013397845.1). Classification (NCBI taxonomy): domain Eukaryota; kingdom Metazoa; phylum Chordata; class Aves; order Passeriformes; family Melanocharitidae; genus Melanocharis; species Melanocharis versteri. Next base: position 311,697 of record VZTG01007664.1, read on the forward strand.
TTGTGATAAATTTATCCTGACAGTCCTCTCTGTGCATTAATCTTCTTTGAATAGCTTGTTCACATGAGCTTCCGTAATTGATAGCCTCGCCTGGAACTAAAATTATTTAACCTGTCAAGCTCTTTTCTTTCACCACAACCTTCGGATCTTATTCTTCTTTTGTTATGGCTCTCGATTTTGTTTTAGAAAGAGTAATTGTGAGCCTGTAGGGTTCTTATTTTTAGGCAGTCTATTGATGAAGACCTGAAGTTCCTTAAATGATGAGGCAATCTGTGTGCCTTATCTTTAGGGCTTTTCTTGAAATCCCACAGGGGTTTCATTGGCCTTGCTATTAGAATGATCTTCAACAGTAGCAAATAAATGACTCCTTGGTTTGCATGCACTCAATTCATTTTTCCTGGCATTAGAATGTTATTTTAGCTGTTTCTTGGTGTCTGTGGAGATCAGATTCATTGTGGCTGCTGGAGCTTTTCCTGCTGCTGCTGCTGGAGCTTTTGTGTTGTTTGGCCCTTGAGCTGCCAGTCCTGTCTCCAATTTTCATGGTACTATTTCACCTCCTCCATCAGCAGATCTATTTTTTCTGTATTTCTGTGCTGTTCCTTGCAGCACTTCTTGAGCCTGACCATGTGCTATGGACTGACATCCCCACCACACCCCCACTGCTTTTCTTGTGGTTGTGGTTGTCAGCAATGACCTCTCTATTTTTGAAGATCTTCTTTCAATCATTTTGTTGCTCCCATTTCATTACTGGAATAATTTATTGATCTCTTCTTGATATCAGCTGACTAGAGTTTGGATTTGCTTGTTTTGCCAGATAGAACATCATATTATGCTGATGTGTTTTCCTTGTCCAAACACCCTGTAAAATATTTGGATGTATAGTAGATATAAGAGAGAAGTTGTTCTCTGTGTGGGTGGTGAGGCCCCACAGGTTGCCCAGAGAAGCTGTGGCTGCCCCTGGATCCCTGGAAGTGTCCAAGGCCAGATCGGACAATATTTTGTGCAATATTCTGCTATTTCTCACTATGTATTTTTGTGTACCTTCCCCATGTCATTGGATAATTGAGCTTGGAAGGGGCCTTGGGAGATCTGGAGTTGAGCTGTTTGTTCAGAACAGCTCTGAGGTGCCACCAGGTCACTCGGTGTGTCATTGTATGTGTACAGTACCTGTGTCTGTGTGTGTTACTGATGTGTCCAGTGACATTTTCCTCTGTCCCTTCATTCCGGCCAGGAGACGCTGTTTTTAGTCAGCACATGCCATGTTGTCCATGCTGTCACAGCTGTGTTTAACAAAGTCAGGATTCTGGTTATGCACTGACATTTCTCATTTGTGTCCTTTATTCCACATACTTCCCACCTCTGTTCAGCCAGCAAGGACATTTGGTAGGTTTTCTTCTCTCCATGTTACAGTCCTCGTAAAAATCCTCTTCCCTTCCCTGAGGAGCTGTGTCCTGCCTGGATTTTTGGTTGCATTCTCCCCTGTCTGGTTTGCCTAAAGCAAGGGGGGAGAATGATGTGCTGCCTGGTGTTTGTAGCAAGGACTGGAAGCATCTGGCCTTATCCTAATTCAGGTGGTGCTGGACTTGTGTTGTCCAGGAGTGTCTGTAATTACCAAGTCTGCTCCATGTGCCAGTGAGATCCATGAAATATGTCTCATTAGCAGGAGTGTATTTTAAGCCGTTTCACACCTCTGCCACTCCAACAAATGATGCTGAATAATGTTGGAGAGAAGGAGCTGTGATAATTTAATGAAGTGTCCACAGATGGCTGGACTTATTAATTTTTTAGCAGGGTTGGGGTGAGGAGCTGGTGCACTAACAAAATAGGCAGCATCTTTGTGATCCGCTGCGTCGCTGAAGGGTAGCAGATGTTGGAGCTGTCCTAACAACAGGGGATCGTGTTCCCATTCTCCAGTACCTCCTTGTGGTGCTGAAATCTCCACACTTCCCAAGAGGCTCTTTGGGGAAAGGAGTCGTAGTTATGGATTTGTCATGAGTTCAAATTCGATCAGGCAGACAGGAATGGGGGAAAATTCAAGTGGCTGAAAATTGTGAGCAGTTTGTGGGATCATTCACAGACCAGTTGGATGAATTTCAGATTGAGAGTGGAAGCCGGAGGATGGAATGTTTGGAGCTGGTGCTGCTGGAGTTAGTTTAGAGTTGGGTAAGTTAGGAGAAACTTGAGTAAAAGTCAACTCTGGGCAGCAAAGGCTTGTCACAGATGGTATCCAGGAGGGAACAGGATGCAAAACCTGCCAGCTGCTCCTGTGCTTTGCTTTTTCCATATTGCAGTAGAAATGGGGGAAAAAACGGAAAACATTTGCTGAGCACATCGAGATGTCACAAGACAGCCTGAAACCAGCTTTGGGAAAATGTTAACTGCACAAACATGTGATGTGTGTGTGTTTAGAGCAGTTTAATGCTTGTACAAAGCGTTATCTTAAATTCCAGTCAGAGCAGTGGCGACAGAGGGGAGACATGTGAGGAAAACACAAAGGCTTGTGACCACTCGTAAAGATACAGCCCTGCCACAGGCAGGAAAAGGGGATTCCTCCACAGCTTTCTCTTCCCTAGAGATGAGAAGATGGTTCTCTTTTCTCACTTTCCTTTTGCAGTGTTGATTTGGTGAGGTGGGTCCCAAAAGGTTGGTAGGGCTCTGTGGGGATTAAACGTGTGTATGGTGATGGCATCCATATTAAATAGAGCAGTGTTTGCAGTGGTGCTGGCAGGCTGCAGAGCAGAGGCAGGTGTGACTCTGGAGTTACTGCACTCAGGTGAGTGAGTTATTTAGTAATGGTTGATAATGAAGGTTTTTTTCCTTTCAGTCTCCTTGGAAATGATTGGCACTGGCTGCAGTCACAGGGAGGCTGCTGAACTAGATGGGCATCTGGCTCAGGGCAGTGAATTCCCTGATTCTGCAGACTCCAGGAGATGAAATACTGGCTCCATTGAGGGCAGGAGACTACAGCCAGAATTTTAACCATCTGTGTTTTCCAGGAGCATGGGAATTACTGCTCTTCTAGGCACATCTTTTTCAGAAATGGAGACAATGGGCCACAAATCTCAGTAACGCTGAGACTGGGAATGCTGATTGAATGCACCACATTTGCATTAATAGATTGTTCATTCACATTCCTACCATTGCTCTGGGCTTGGATGAGGGGAAGGGAGAAACAAAAGGGAAGGAGAAAAGAGGGACAGAGTTGACTTCCCCCCCCTTCTCTGCCATTTGCATTGTCCTAGCAGAAATGAGGGGTTTGGGATGCATCTAATCCCTGTTATATGCACACGAGTGCACTGTTGCTTATGTGTTCTCCTGCCTGTGTTTAGAGAACATTCCAAATGGAAAATCATCCTTCCTAAATTGAGTTTATTAACCTGCATTCTTGCTAGGTCAGTAGTATTTTCCTTTGGTGTCCTAAAATCGATACCTAATGTATGTGCACTGCCACAGAATGATTAATGTGTGTACAAACATGAAAAAACTGTCTTCAATGTCAGAAGCCCAAAGTGTCATTTATCATGATATTTATTTACCAAAAGATGGGCTGATGTGTTCAACTGATTGCCCTTCAACACATGGATGAGGAGTGGGAGCTGCTTCCTCATTAGGAATGTATCTTGCATCCCTGGAAGTGTCCCAGGCCAGGTTGGACGGGGTTTGGGGCACCCTGGGATAGCAGAAGGTCTCCCTGCACGTGACAGGGGGTGGCACTCGATGGGCTTTAAGGTCCCTTCCAACCCAGTCCATCCTGGGATTCTACTCACCATTAGAACTTCTTGCTCAGCCTTCTTAATTGAACTGTTTGGGAAATACAAACTACTGAGAAAAAAGTATCAACTTTTTAAAAAGCTAACTTTGAAAATGTTTTTTAAATTGTTTGTAGTTTAACTAGACTGAATTGGCTTACACGCCTTTAAAAATGATTATAGAAAGTTCAGGAAATGGTGGCTTAGAAGTTGATAATTGATATTTTGAAGAGAGAAGGAGCAGCTCTGTAATGGAAAGGTTCTGGGCTGGGAGATGAAAGGGTATTTTCTAGTGGCTCACTGCTGCAGGAGGTGTGCCAGCACTCCGGGACCTGCTCCTGGATTTATAAACAGGTCTCTGAATTAATAGTAATTAAGGCCTGGATTTGGAGTGCATCATGATTGTTTTGTGGTTGTTTGTTGGCCAAAGCAAAGGGTCCTCCTCCACAATGGAGGCTTTTAAGCAGTGCAAATTGCCAATAATTGTAGAATAAGAGAAAATTACTCTTTAGGACAAAATTACAGTCTAGGTTAAAATGTATATTTTAAAAACACACAGGACTATGACAAAATACAGGTTTTAGTGACATTTGAGATGACTTGGAAAATGAACTGTAATTTCATTTCTAGTGAGTATTGAAACCATCTTGAATAAAGTTTATTTAACCTCAGTGGAGCACCTGCACACAGCAGAAGGCACAAGGTCTGTCTTGTCCAGGAAATGAACAGTACTTCTAAGAGATTTAAATTAAAGCATATTTGAGCTGTATGTGAGAAATTGCAGGGCTTCAGTCATCCAGGAACGTTCTCACTTGGGCTTGAAGTTGCCAGTATGGGGTTGTACCAGTGATAGTTGCTGGGAACAAAGAGATGGCAACAGGTGAGGTGAAAACAGAAGTCACACGGTCACCTGGCTAAAGGAGGAGACTCAGGATTCCCTCCCAGGCTGGGGAAAGAACTGGCTTAATATGGAGGGCTCTTAATAAATGAGACTATTGAGAGAGATAAGAATCAGAGATAATTATGAACATTTAATGGGTTCTGTCAAGAAGGAGATTTTCAGAAAGGACAGATGCCTCAGAGACTGGAGTTCAGAGGCTCAGGGTTAACAGCCTCATCAGCTGTAAGAACAACCTATTTACCCACTGAATTAGTGAGTGTGGCAAACGAGGAGACCTTGTTACCCTTGCTGTGGCCTCCATGGTCTCACAGGAAAAATTAATTAATGCTCCAGACTGACTAATGATGGAATTTCTGAGCACAGTGTGCAAAGTCTGGCAGGTGCAGAGATACCTTGGGATTATGCTGGGACAGAGGGGTGGGTGATTCAGGAGAGGAAAAGGTTGCTTGGGTTCTAGGATTGATTGTGGTGAGCCACTGAGATCATTCCATCTTTTGGGAAGATCTTTTCCATAGAAAGAGAAGCAGTTTTGTAATATTTCTGTGGATGTTTGTGGTCTTCAATTACTCTAGGCACTTGGGTTTGTCTTTCTGCCAGGGGTGCTTGGTGGGAGAGCAGGAGGCATTGGGGGTTGGTTGGAGCAAGGGAGGTTCTGGCTGGGTTTAAGGAGGGAGTTCTGCTCTGTGAGGTAGAACAGCTTGCCCAAGAGTTGTGCAGTCTCCCCCCTTGGGGATTTTTGAGTTCTGACTGGACAAATCCCTGAGTAACCAGCTCTGGCTTTGTAGCTGACTCTGCTCTGGCTCGGTCCCTTCCTTCCCAAATTATCCTGCCATTCTGCATCTTTAAAGGTGGATAGGATGTTAGGGGAATGAGGGACAGAAACTAAAGATCATAGCTTCATTAAGCACAAGGAAAGTTGAAAGAAAGAAGTTGAATATTTTGTTCCTGTGAATACCTTGGAGGGACTGATGGATAAGTATCAAAGATGCAAAATAATACCAAAACAAGGTCAAGATCAAAGGACTGCGAGTTGATTGGAAGTACGCTGGGAGGGGAGACTAGAAACAGAAAGTTTCTCAGAGGAATGAAGTTATGGAAGGAATCCCCAGGTGGGATTCTGAGAGGGGAGAAAATATGTAAGAGTTAGAGATAAACTGTACTGGGTTATGGAAAGAACTTGACAGGATTTATGTTAGGAATCTCTTCTGTTAGGATTCAGTCTGGCTGTCTTGAAGGATTGGTCCTTCTACTAGTACATTCCCAGTGCATTCGTGATAGGTATGAAGTGAGACTTGTGAAAATAGGGGGTTGAACTGTGGCAGATTTGATCATTTCCCTGTGCAAAATACTTGGGATGGGGTGACTATGGCTGGCTGTCCATCCAGCTGTGCCCTCACTGTGCTCCTCAGCAGGATGGAGAGGAAGTAAGATTAAAGTTACTGAGTCAAGATGGGATCACTCCCCGTAACTGTAATGGCAGAACAACCTTGACTTGCAGAAAATTAATTTAATTTCTTGACAACTAAAGTAATTTGAGTGGTAAGAAAACAAAACCAAACTAAAGCACCTCTCCCTGCCCTGTCCCCATTTTCCAGGCTCAACTCCCTGCCTTCATTCCCAATTCTTCAACCTCATGTTCTACCCTGGTCTCCCCAGGGCAACACCCAAAGCTGCCCTTCCTCACCTCCCTCCTCCTCCTCTGACCTGCCCACTCCAGGGCTGTGCCTCACACTTTCCTCACTGCTGTCCCGTGGTTTTCCCTGTCTTGGATGTGCTTCATGGATGTGCCCCCAGCTTCACTGGCTGCCTCAGCTGTGGCTCCATGGAACCAGCTCCAGCTGTGTCCCCAGCCTCTTCCCACAAACTCCCCCAAGAGTGTGGCCTCCCCAGCCCAACTGTGAAGCCATTAAGTGGGATCTTGGGTGTTTCTGGGGAACATTTTTGTGGAAAAGGTGACACAGGTTGCGCAGTGCTGCGGGGTCAGCTCTGTGGTGTGCTGTGGAGAAACTCCGGTCTCGGCCACACTGAGAATATTCATGTGCAAATATTTGTCTCAGTAGTATTTATCTCAATATTTACCGTGTGGCACTGTACAGAGGCTTTTGCAGCTGGAGATGGTAAGTGAAGGTGTTGTGTAGGTTGCATTGTAGAAGCTGTGGCTGTCCCATCCCTGGAAGTGTCCCAGGCCAGGCTGGACAGGGCTTGGAGCAGCCTGGGGTAGTGGAAGGTGTCCCTGCCCATGGCAGGGAATGGAACTGGATGAGCTTTAATGTCTCTTCCAACCCACATCATTTGAGGATTCTGAGATTTTTTGGTTTTTTTGCCTTTACACTATCCATGTTTAGCATCGTCCTGTCAGCTGTTAAGGTTTTTAAAGAGTTGGAGAGCAGCTTAATTTTTTAAAAACTACATTCATGAGTCTCGACTTGGACTTCCAAGCTTTGATGTCATGATCAGAACATCTCAAATTTGCTGTTCTTTTGGTTCTCTTGCAGGTCTGCCCAGGTTCACGAGCCAGCCGGAGCCCACCTCCGTGTCCCGCGGCGGCAGCGCGGTGCTGGGCTGCGAGGTGACGGCGGAGCTGGCGCCGCTGCTGCGCTGGGAGCGCGACCGCCGGGCGCTGGCCCCGGACGGGCGCGTGCTGCAGCTGCCCGGCGGGGCCCTGCTGCTCAGCAACGCTTCCGACGCCGACGCGGGGCTCTACCGCTGCGCCCTGGACAGCGGGGGCACCCCCAAGTACAGCGACGAGGCCGAGCTCAAAGTCCTGCCAGGTACTCGCTGCTGCTCTCTGTACTCAGCTGGTTCTGAGGCTCTGGGGCTCAAAGTCCTGCCAGCTACTCACTGCTGCTCTCTGTACTGAGCTCATTCTGGGGCCTGAGTTCTTCAGGGCTGGAGACAGGCTGGAGACACTTGTGGGCTGCATTCCCATATTTAATGGTTCCGCTTTTAAGGCATTTTGGGGAAAAAATTTTTAAAGCCACCAGTAATACACTTCCATTGTGATGTGGTACAAAGGGGGAACCTACTGTTTCTTTGAGTATAAATGTTTGGGGACTTCTGCATTTTTTCAGGTTCAAGCCCTGTGGAAGTTCCCCAAAAAAATTGGTGCTTACCTCCTCGCTCTTGGGATGCTTAAGCTGAGGTGCTTTTAATTCTTCCCATATTCAGGAAGTTCTGACTGTCTAAACATTGAGACCTTTGGGAAAGTCTCCAACTCAGGGTCTTTGTCTCCAGGGCCTGAGCTCTTCACAGTGGTTGGAGACACTCACAGGCTGCCTTCCCATATTTAATGGTTCAGCTTTTAAGGCATTTTGGGGAAAGACTTCTTTAAAAAAACCCCCAGTAATACACTTCCATTGTGACATGATACAAAGAGGGAATTGACTGCTTCTGTGAGTTTGGGGATTTCTAAGTTTCTCAGGTTAAATCCCATGTTTCAAATCCTGTGGAAGCTTCGCAAAGAAATTGATGCTTAGTCCGTCGCTCTTGGGATGCTTAAGCTGAGGTGCTTTTAATTGTCCCAATATTCTGTAAATTCTGATTGTCTGAGCAATGGGGCCTTTTGGGAAGTCTCCAACCCCCGGAGGGAGTGACATTTTATTTTGGAAGGTTCAGCTTTGTCTGTTGTGCTGAAATGTTGAGATATTTTTGTTAGAACAGAAGTCCAGTGCTGATGTAAACTGTTGGCACATTCAGTGTGTTCTGTTCCCAGTGACACCACCAGCTGTTCTAACACAAAGGTTTGAAAAGTGACCAAATACAGGACAGGAATGTAGGTCGTGCTTTCCCAAACTAGGGAAGTACAGGCTGTGTTTCATATGAGGTTCCTTAATTGTTCCCAGAGCTGTCTCTTCTGGATTAGTCTCCATGTTGGAATTGTCATTCAGTTGTTACTCTTGGAGAGCTGCTGGAGGGAGTTGCTGAGCTTCCATCTCGGGAAGCTCTCAGGGTTAGGCTGGACAATGTTGTGTATGGCCTCACCTGGTGTGGGCAGCAGGTGGACTTGAGGCAGGTGGGGGCACCTTCAGGGGTCCCTTTCAAGGAATAGTTCTGTTTCTTGTGACTATGGCCCTTCTCTACTTAAAATATTAAATTATTCTGTAAAATACCCCAATTTTTACAATTACAGCTGTCTTTTGAAACTGGGGTGTTGGAAATGAATCATGCTTAAAGTAGGACTTTGTTTCATTCAGTTCTTTAGCCTTTCCAAAGGCTTGTCTCTTCTCCAGCTAAGGATACAGGGTTCGAAGAAAAGCACTTTTGGAAAAGATGCGTGATTGAATTCCTGTCGTTTGGATTGCCTTCATGTTTCTGTAGCCCTTCAAATGCTGAGGATTTTGCTGGTTTTTTTTGAAACTGAAGATTGCTTGAAAACTTCCATATTACACTGATCTTTTGAATTCTTTTGGCTCCAGCTGTAGTTTCCTTGCTTTTGTAATGCTTTGCTGAAGGTGATGAAATAGAGCTGTGTTAGGGAATTCAAATGATGCTGTTTCTTTGCTCCATCATGAATCCAAAAGTATCAATAGTGAAGTTTGGTAAAATCCTTCCCAGCAGGCTTTTTTTAAAAAGTGAGATTAAGCTGTTGAAGGGAAAGCTCCCTCAGTCTTGAGCGGCCCTGTAATTGATTGTTTGGCCTGAGATGTATTTGAAAGAAGGATTTGAATTAATCTGTTCTTTATTCAGTTTATTCCCCTTTTAAATGGTTATCTGATGTGTGGCTGACAGTGAACCCACCACTGCTTCCCAGGCTTTGAAACACACCCAGCACACTCCTACATCCCAGGGATTTGCATCCACAGACAGTGTGCTGCTGCTTAAATGTTCTGCTTTGTCTGATACCAGGCTGCCACTGAGCAGGAGGATGCATTTCTGAGCTCTGCCACTTCACAGCAGGTGCTTTCAAACGTAGGAGTGCAAAGGAAAAATGTCACTTAATTTTGGGATCCAGTTTCCATTTACCTGTGAGCTGAATTCCCTTCTGGGAGCTTGGAGCAGTTGGAGTCGTGTCTTCAGGGAGCTTGGAGCAGTCAGAGTCGTGTCTCCAGGGAATCATCTGGGCTCCTCTCAGAGTAAGGATGGCTGCCTGGAGATATTGTATCCCTGCTTTGCAGCCTGGCTGGCTCCACATGCTGCTCCAGGTCCCTGTCACTTCCTTATCCCTGCCGGGAAGGTGGGCAGAGCCACAGGGAGGGGCTGGCTGATCCAGGGCTGCTCAGAGCCTGGCTGCCTTTGCCTGTGCCAACTCCCACACGGGTTTTCCACCTGTTCTGCTTCCCCCAAGTGTCCTGGCACCTCCTCGTGTTGTGCCTTGGAGCTCGTGCGTGCCCTGAGCTCAGTGCTGTGAACACTCGGTATTATTTTTAGTGTTTTGAGCTGAAGAACACCAAAACAACAACTTCCAGAAATCCCTGTGAGTATCACCTCAGGCCCAAGTGAGAGAGCAGCCAAGTATGTGTGTGATGAGACACGCAATGTGCTTCATTCAGGGAGCAGGAGTAGAGTAGGTACAGAATACTCTGTCCCCATTTTAGGTGGCCAGAAATAGTTTGAGGCCTTGTCCAGTTGTGGAATTTTGCTGCCCTAACACCTCCAAACACCCCTCAGAGTGCTGGGAGTGCAGGGTGAGCAGGGATAACTCAGCCCAAGCTGCAGCTGCTCTGTAGAACGCATTTCCGCTGAGTACAGTGCAGGGCACAGACAGAGGGTACACACTGTAGTAGAGGCTGAATAAAGCTGCACTTGGCTTGTGCTTCTTCTTAAGTGAGGGGAAAAAAAGGAGCAAACCCCTCTCCAGCCTAATCCAGTGCAAAACTGCTTCAGAGGATTCGCTGCTTTCATAAGGATAGAAAGCCGTGGCGGGGAATTTTTTGTTTTGTGTTACTTCAGCATGCACGTTCCTTGGTTGTTGTATTTTGCTTGGGGTCAGTCTCTGCTGCAATAATTTAATTTTCCAGCGTGTAAAAGCACTTCCTCAGGCAGCTCCCTGATGAAGCCCAAGGCTTGCCGGACAAACTCAAACCTGTCCCTTTCTTTCCTAAACCTCTCCTACTTGGTGGAAGTTCCAGTTTCAAGGCTGTAGTTTTGAGCTGGAATAGTTTCCCAGGGAGTTGGAAGAGTGAGAATCCCGAAAGTGGGGAATCACTTTGCATGTCTGGAGGAAATGGTAACGAGGCTGGGAGAGGCTCTGACAGAAGCTGTGGGTGAGGTGGGGATGGAATCCTGCGGAGGGGCAGGAAAGGAATTAGAGGTTTCATTTGTGATTTTCTTTGGCTGGTTGGGTTTTGGTTCAGGGGATTTTTTGGTGGTTTTTAACATGACCATCTCCTGGTTTTGCATCTGGTGCCAGCTGTGTCGTGTCCTGTTTGCAGATGCAGAGGAGCCACAGAGCCTGGCGCTGCTGAAGCCGCCCTCATCCCTCACCCGGCTGCCGGGGCAGAGCGCGGTGTTCCCCTGCGTGGCTGCGGGATTCCCACCTCCCCTCATCAGGTGGACAAGGAATGAGGAGGAGCTTCCCACAGATGGGTGAGTAATGGCTGACAGCCCTGTCTTTGTCTAATGGCAGGAATCCAGCTGGAGTCAGGATTTGGGATTAGTGCGCACCTTCCTTTGGGCTTGAAACTTGGAGAGCAGACTGATCCCAGATGCTGGAGGGCTTTGAGGATCAGTGTTGGGACAAGGGAGGTAGTTCAGGAGATGTTGGAACAGTCTCGGGGTATTTTTTTGCAGCCATTTGAAGCTAAGAAATCTTGTCTGAAGCAGGGAGGTTATTAACAACAGATTACTTTTAGATTGGCACTGGAGTAGAAGCAGCAATTAAGGGAATAAGGACACTGCAGGAAAAGGAGGACGACTTGGGGTGTTCTGGGTGTGAAGCCCTGCACTCATTCTTTCTGCAGTGGAAATGTCCACTCCATGTCAGAGTGTCCTACAAGAATTGAAGAATAAGTGTTTAAAGCAAAACGACACATTTTCTCATTAAAGTAGAATATTGAAATGGTAGGCATGATGGCAAAAAATTAGTGAGCTTTCAGAGATGCATCGAGTGAAAACTTGTACATTGTCATTGCTGGCGTAGTCAGTCAGAATAATGTGGTAGAAAATCTATATTAAAAAAGCAAAACAAATCTTATCATTTTTGTCCATGTAATGAATGTACTACCTAGAACCAGGATTGCAAACAGATATTTGAATGTTTTCTATGTCCCTCAAAGTCAGCAGTGGGATTAATGGGGAGCCATGTTAATCATGGAACAAGGAGAGGTAAATTGTGGCGTGGCTGATGCAGAAAGCAGCCAGAGCAATGCTCAAGTCTCTGCAGCACCAGGCATATATCTCTTTTTTGGCAACTGTTAAATTAAAAGAATCCAGGGGCTGGTAATTTGAACTGTCTTTGATGGGAGGCTGCTGTGGGAGATGACAAACAGCTACGTGCCCCCGAGAGATGGTGCTGTGTCAGTGGGAAGGCACATGATTTAAATTCAGGGGTTTTTATAAATGTAAGAAATCACTCCCCTATGAAGGCTGGTACAGACTCATTAGAGCAGCACAATCAGATGGGATTAAATGGCAGAATAAATGTGCCTTGTAAGATCTGAATTTGTTTTTGTTGTACGTAAAGTGATATCATGTCACGTCTTTAGGAAGTTTTGCTGCCCCATCCTTCTCTAGGTTGTGGCACATTCAGGGCACAGGAAGGTTAAAGCTCTGCTTTTATTTTCTTGATTTTTGAGACATAAAGCCCAGATTTTCCCACCCCTGAATACAGTGCTGTTAATTCCCTTAGGAATTTGCTTCCCTCATTCCATGAGGTTGCCATGATAACTTCTTAGGGCTTCACAGGTATTTTCTTTTTCTCAAAATTCAGTGTGAGAAATTTTTCTGGAGGGCTGGGGCATAACATTAGTAAATATACTTGATCTTCAAACGTACACGATTTGAACCAGGTCTAACCTGATTTTTCAGAATATTTAGCATTAGTTTTTAGTGTTTGGGCCCTTTGTTACAAGAACAGGTTCCAGTTGACTTCTTTCTTCTTGCAACACTTAGCTCTTCTTTTCTTACAGTGAAATGTGTGCTCATTGTAGACTTGAGTTTTAAGGTGGGTAAAGGTGGAAATTTGATCTTTTTCCCCTCTGTGGGGGTAAACTTCTTTCATTGTTCCTTCAAGTGATCGAACTGAGCCAAAGCTCCCAAGTCTGCTGCTCGTGACTGCGGCTGAACAGGGCAGAGATTCAAAGAGCAGAGAACAGAAACCTCTTAAACTCCATTTACCCTCCAGCTATTGTGTTATTGGTGTGAATAGAATAACTGGAAAATCTCCAGAAATTAAGATTCTTTGTTGGAGAAAAGCCTGCAGTTACTGTTGCTAAATAGCTACCTTAGCTTGTTATGCATGGTCTGTTAATGTAATTACAAATTAAATCACATTTAATTTTATATCGAAAGAGGATTTTAATACAAAGTACGACTTTCTTAGCGTGGCTTTTCTTTATCCCAAGAAAAAACCGATTCTTTTTATCCGGGCAGGTTTTAATGTCCCTTCTGCCTGGGAAAAGCTCTGAAATCCCAGGTTTGTTTATGCACACCCCCACCCCAAACATTAACCTACATATATGTAGGTATAGCCATGTATATTAGGACATTTGTCTCTGTGTGCCTGGGCTTAGGAAACAAAACTCAGACTGCAGGGGCAGGTTTAATCCTAATTTTGACCCCTTGTTAAAGAGTTTCACACAAAACCTTATTTTTACTTTTGTTGTAACTGTGGTAATTAATTAATACAAAATTGACTGTTTGCCTTTCAAGTTGTGTTCCTAAGGGGAATATAGCTAGGAGCCTGTATTTATAGGAAAATAGATTAATTTTAAGGATAGGGAGTGGTGGGGTTTTGGAATTAAATATTTGTTATAAGATCTGGAGAAAAGGGAAGGTGATTAAATTTGATGGATTATTTGTTGAAGACTGCAATAAGATTTATGTTAATGGATAAATATGAGTAAACTTGAATGATGGCAGCCTTGGCAGTTGTTCAGACAGCCTGTAATGCAATATATTGTGAAATTAGTTGCTGCGATAAAATATTTTCCAAATTAATTAGAATGTGAGAGAAGGAAGCTTTGGGTGTTGGGTGAGAAACGGAAGTTATCTCAGTGCTCCAAGTTTCCACTGGAACAAGGCTGTTAGAACTCCAAGGAATCCTTCAGAACTCAGTAACTTGAAGATTTTTAGAGAAATCTGATGGAGAGACTGCTGACTTCTTGGTTCTCCATAAAGAATGACGCTAAAGACTAAGAAGCTTTCCCTTGAATTGGTTCACTTGTCCAGCTTGTAATCTTCGTATTTTATAGTTTTCCCTAACCTCCACTGTCTGTAAAGAAAGGAAATGACTAAACCCTGCTCAAGGTTGAGATGTAGCTCCAGTTTAGAGCTCCAGAATCCAAAGGAAGGCTCCAGCGTTGTGTGTGATCCATGGTGGAGGGTGGGCACCTGGTTGGTCTTTACCGTTGGCACACGGACAGGCGTGGGCTCAGCCCTGGGGATATCCTCCTGCTTTTCCAGCTGGATTGCCTCCATGGACTCCGAGTCAGTAATATCTCTGCCAGGAATGTGGAGAATGCTGAGGGAAATGGAAGGAAGCAGGGAAGGCACTGAAGTATGAAGTTATTGGAATAAATCTTCGGCTCTTTATGGAAAACTTCCTAAAGTAAAATCTCCTGTAGTGTCAACATTGCTTGGTACGAAAGGTTAGAATGGAGGTGTTATATTCAGGCTGAGTAGCTCTTCAGGTTTGAGCCAACTTGGAGCCTTTCTTACCTAGTGAATATTTTTTATTTCAGTCTCTAATCTGGCTGAGGATCCTGCTGTGTGAGGGTCTGTTCTTCAGCAAGTGCAGGAGTCACTTTGTGCTTTCGACAATTCCTGACTTGGAAAGGGAAGTTCCAGGTGACTGTCCAGGTGGATTTTCTGAGCCTGGGACACAGGTGCAGAGTTGGAAATGTCTTGAAGATGATCTGCTCTGAAAACTTTGCAGTGTGTGGATCAGTATGTGCTCCAACAGCATATATTGTGTATCTTCATTTATATTGGGACATATCTGTGGGAAAAGGAACAAATGCAGGTGCCACAGGTTCTGAACAAACTGCAGTAGATGAGATGGTTCATCTGAAATTAAACCATTGAAAGGACTTAAGCAATAACGTTTTAATAAGTCTGTAAAGTCCAGCAAACTCTGCAGCAGGTTTGGGCTGTTCAGTTTAGCAAAATTTCATGTAATTGAAAAACTGAGGAAACATGGTTGTACATGTAATACTTTCCTACAGTGAGGGGATGACAGCTGAGGGCACTTGTGCCATGTTCATTTCTGCTCTGCTGGCTGTGCTCACATGAAGTCTGTGGTTGTATGATCACATGCACATCCCTAATGCAGGGTTTTCCTTAGTGCTTCCCACACATGTGTGATATTCCCATTATTATACATTTCTGTTTGCAGGGCTCTGAGTGATTGGTGCCAAGTGAATTATACTTGCCCAGCTCGGGAAAGGTTAAGCATAGCAGAGTAATTATGGAGATTTTTCTGGTAGTAGATCCCACAAAATAATCTAATTTACTGTCTAATTTTATCTGCTGTACTTTACTGAGACAGCAAATAGATTATAAGGTGTTTGGGGAATAGTAATTTAAAAGAAGGAAAAAAAGCCCAAACCTCAGGGTATAACTGACAGTTTGACTACAGTAAATTAATAAAGGTTCGCTATATTTTGTGATAATGAAACACAAAGAGCCTGTGAGTGAGGCATCCAGAGTAGCTCAGTAATTGTGTGTTATGGGGGTGCAAGTGAGGGCTGTATGGAATGCATATAAAAGGCTGGAATTTGATTTTCCTCTTCCCTGACATCTGAGTGATCAATCTTTGTTGTTTTTAATGACACTTCAAATTATGTTATCACTTTTATATTAAGCTGATTCTTTGTCTCCAGTGTCTGAAATCCGATTGCTTCGCTCTTTTGTGAAAATGCTTCATTGTCCTTACAAAATTAAGATGTTTTGCTTTATTACAAAAGCAGCTTTCCTTTAAGCCCAAGATTTTTCCACAGCTGATTCATATGGAGGGAATCACCAAGGAGTCTGGCAGATTAATTGTTTTCTTCCATTAAACTTCCACTGGATCACCTATTGGGAAATTGAACTCAACTCTGGGTTTTCTGGAGGAAAATAATCAAAGGGAATATAAACATGGCACATGTTGAGATGGCTGAACAGGAGAATTCCCATAAATATTCCCATGCTACAAGTAGTTTGTGAGATCCCCTAGGACAAACTAAAGTGACAAGGAAGAGTAATTTTTAATAGTTTTAGTAACATCTTAACTGCTGTCAGTAACTTTTCCAGAGGCATATCAGTGGGAAAAGGAGCATGGTAAGGCGCGTGTTGCTTTTAGAGGGTAACAATGGATATCCTGGGAAAGGCATTAATGTCCTCAAAATGCCACGGACATGCTGATGGCCTTTTATCATTCCTTCAGGATGTGACAGTCGCAGTTCTTGGGGCACAGCTCCCTCCCTGCTCCATGTCCCGTTGTCTCTGGCAGATCCAGCTCCCTGCTTTCATCCCAGCCCTCAGCACATTCCCTGCTGCAAGAACAAAAAGTCAAAGCAGCTCTTTTGCATAATAAAAGAAGGTAGAAAACTTCATGGATGGAAGTGTCAAGGTCCAGGCTTGTCTTACTCCGCGGTTTTTCTTTAGGTCTCGTTTTAGAG
This sequence comes from Melanocharis versteri, assembly GCA_013397845.1. Taxonomy (NCBI): domain Eukaryota; kingdom Metazoa; phylum Chordata; class Aves; order Passeriformes; family Melanocharitidae; genus Melanocharis; species Melanocharis versteri. The sequence continues at coordinate 328,106 of VZTG01007664.1, forward strand.
CATGTCTGACATGCCATTCCCACACAAGCCTGGGACATTTTTCCCAGCATTTGGGAAGCTCTTAATATGATTTTTCAAACTCGTATCTTCACTCAAATTCCCTGCACTTCTTCCGAGCCAGTCTTTCTGTAATCCTGGTGTTTCTCATGGGAACAGGATGGTTTTCCTTACGGAGCACCTGGATAAGGGCATCTCTTCGGATGCTTTTAACACTTAATGCCTGTTATTGTTTTGTTTGCTCAGCTTTTAAATGTATTAACCAGAAATTTGATCAGCAGTTACAGTGGGATCATAAATAAATATTTATGTGATAAATAATAGTGAGATGAGGCAGAAGTCTGTGTCCCAACAATTTACCAGTCTGAGCAGGTCAGGATTGGTCTTACTGATGTAATCCTAGGAAAATTTCAGATGGAGAAAGTTGATTTTTGTCCATCGGCCACTCCAAACAGAGACCAAAAAGATCAATTGTTATAATATTCATATATTGGCAGAATTCAGTCCCTTCCTGCCCACAAGCCATGGCTTGAGAGTGCCAGGCAGGAAGCCACCAGGTTCCCTTCCTTTTCCCCCAGACTCTTTTCCAGCTGCAAATAAAAATGGCTCTGCGTCAGCATCCATGCACGACTTGTTGTCCTGGCTTGGGATTTTTGGCTTTTATTGGGAAGTTTATTTGGTATTTTATGTGGAAACTTGGAGTGTTGAAGGACCTTGGAAAAGTCGTGTACAAATTTGTATCAGGTGAAGGGCAGTGATGGCTGCAGTGGGAGGAGGATGTGGCTGGAGGCTGATTGTGCTGCATTGAGCAGGAAGTGCCTCCTTTATCTGCCCCATTTAGCAGCAAAAGCAGAGAGTTTGTAAGGGCTGGGTTAGAAACCCTTCCCCGCCCTTTGCAAGTCAGAGGGGGAGGTTCTGTACAGACCCTTTGTCACTTGATGGATCTGTATTTTGAATTTCTTTAAACCTGTATCTTATTCTGAAATATTTCATCTCTCAGGGATGGCGTACCTTTTCACAAAAATTCAATTCCTGCACATTCTATAACGAGCATTGCTGTTCTTGTGTTGTAACGGCACAGTCTCTGCTGTTGTACTTCCCTCAGCTTTCCAAGCAGTAAGGCATTCCAGCTGGATCTGCAAAATGCCTTTTTTTTAATTATGTGATTACAATACCTCATTTTTCTTCAGGTCCGGCTGCTCTTGACTAAATACCTTGGATCACATTTAATTAAGAACAAGTGAAACTGCTAGTGTAAAAAGATGAGCTGCTCTTGTGGAATTGATAGGGTTGAACTTAATTTTCATCGTGGAGCTGAAGTGTGGGATGTGGTGGTGTAGTTAAAATTCCTCTGTGTCCCACAGTGCTGGGGTGGTGTCCATGGAATGACGGTGTCCCTGTTTGCATAGGTCTGGGTGCTTCCAGCTGCTGGCCAGGGGTATCCCAGAGATCTGGGATGTGGCCAAGGCCGTGTCCGTGGAATGACTGTGTCCGTGGAATGACTGTGTGTGTCCGTGGAATGACTGTGTGTGTCCATGGAATGACTGTGTCCATGGAATGACTGTGTCCATGGAATGACTGTGTGTGTCCATGGAATGACTGTGTCCGTGGAATGACTCTGTGTGTCCGTGGAATGACTGTGTGTGTCCATGGAATGACTGTGTCCATGGAATGACTGTGTCCGTGGAATGACTGTGTGTGTCCATGGAATGACTGTGTGTGTCCATGGAATGACTGTGTCCTTGGAATGACTGTGTCCATGGAATGACCCTGTCCCTGTGTGCACAGGTCTGGCCGGTTCCAGCTGCTGCCTGGGGGAATCCTGGAGATCCGGGATGTGGTCGAGGCTGACGCCGGGACCTTCACCTGCATCGTGGAGAGTGGCAACGACACCCTGGAGGCCCAGGCAGAGCTGACAGTCCAAGGTAGGTCAGAGATTTTAATTTTCACAGAGAGCATTTCTCCAGATGACTAAATACCAAGTTTATTCTGTGATCAGTTCTATTCCCTGTTAAAAACCAATCGCTCTCCAGTACTGTTACAAATATTGTTACTCTGATCTGTTATCCAGACTGCTTATAGCTTCCTAATTAGCCAAATGAGCAATGTGCTTATATAATACAACCTGAGGGTGCTTAAAAGCTGCTCTGTCTGCTCCTATAGTATTAAACGTGGTTGATGTCATATACTTGAAGGAGGGCCAGGGCCACACTGTGGCTGATGCCATCTGAAAGTCAGCCTGTGGTACTGCAACCTGGTTGTCTTTGGAAAGGGCATCTCTAATACATTTTTCATAATCCTAAAATACATTGTTGTTTTCAGTGAGCTTGCGAGAAGATAAAAACAGAGATATTCGGTAATATGCTAGTTTATTGTGTGTGTAACTATTTTGCTTACTCTTGCAAGTTATTTTTACTAGAAAAAGCACTGAAATATTGATAATGTAGTTTTAAAAGCATCTTACTATACATAGAAAAGTAAATAAAGCAGACTGGGTAAGCAAAGAAAGTGGATGTGGTAAGGAGTGGGAAAAAAATCAGGTAGAAGTTTGGCTTCCTTGCCTTTCTTACATTTCATGAGGAAATCTGCCTTTTTATTGATTGGACCCTCGTAGGGGTTTCTAGTTCTTCCTCTGGAGTTTCATGGCATATGCAGGGTCCTTATAAGAGCTTAACTGACTTGTTTTACTGTGGATCATGATGCTATGAAGTTGGCCTAAAAAGTAGTTCTGAGGGGAGGAATTTATTCACTGAACATCCATAAATGAAGGGCTTTTTACAGACAAAAGGAAGGGTTTTCTGACCAAAAGGAAGTGCTCAGACTCAATCTGGTCATGCAGAAAACCCCACATTTTTCTTACCTTGTGTCTTGGCTTTGGAAATACCTCCAAGCTTGAGGCTTCAGAGCACTTTATGATGGCTTCAAACAGCTCACTCCGTGCTGTGTTTAATTCAGTTCCAGCCTCTCTATTTTACAGAATTAGTTTTGTGTTTTATGAACAGTGACAGCCATTAATAACATTAATGATGTGATGCAATTAAGCAGGTCATGGATAAAGCCGAGAGGAGCCTTAGTGCAGGACATCCAGCCAGGTCACCTGGGGATGAAAGTGAACTGGAGACAACTCTTTTGCTCCTTATCTGAATCAGTGTAAAGGATTTCTTCATTTGGTTGTGAAGATTTAGAATGTATTCTGCAAGTCTTTCCATGCTGAAATTTTGTTATACACCTGGCACTGGAAAGAAAATCCTTTAATGCTCGAATATTAAAATATATTCAAGATTCTACAGACTCCATTTTGGATAGTGGTATTTCTGATTTTACTTCTTAGTTCTAATCTTAATTCTACTTTCTTTGAGAGGTCACTGTAGGGAGTAATTGTATTTCTGCATTACTGTAATTTGGTGCAGGGTTGAATAGCTTGAATAACTGCTACCTGATCCCTGGATCATTTTCTTCTAGACCAAAGAAATTGTCATCTTTCCCCGCCTAATAACAGCATGATTTTGCTTAATTTAAGTTCTTTCTGCCATTCTTGGAAATTAGTCTGGCAGCGTTTCAGACAAGAAATCCATTTTTTGGGTATTAACTCCCTTCTGTATTTTTCTGCAGCTCTCCTTGAAGCCCTTGTTTTTTCTAAGAGGTTTCACTCTGTACTGGGGGCTGTGCTCAGGCAGCCAATCTTTTCCCTTCTATTAACATTTCCCCATGGCAGTTCAGACATGGAATTCTGTGCCAAGGGGGGTGATGCCATTGCTTGGCAGAGTTAGAGCAGTGAAACTGGAGAGGTGTTCCTGTGACTGCCTGTTGACTGAGATTTCCTGGCAGTGCCAGGTATGGGCTGACTGAAACTTGCAGGCAGAAACAACCTCCTTTATCCACTTGTAAGTTTGACTCGTGCATGGACTCCAAGGAATGCTCTTAAAGGTCACTTTGCTCCATGACCAGCTTTTCTGTGTCCTCTGACAAGGATACAAAACCCAGCAAGCAAACGAGTGTCTCTGGTGTGGTGCTGGCCACTGGAATACTCCTTCTGTGGCAGTGCAGATGAAATTCCTGACCATCCCTGGAGGGAGGGTGCCCTCAGGTGTGTCACACTGAGGCTGTGCTCAGCTGGCAGGAAAATACCTGAGTGTTACTGTGGGTTTGTGTAAGGTATGAGGGAGGTCGTTGGGGAAAGCTTATTCCAGCTGATATGGGGCTGTAGAGCCACCAATCCTGGGAGTTCCGGGGGTGTTTTCTGTTACTTTTGGCACCATTTTCAATTGGGATAAATGGTACCTTTGGTGCAGCTACTCTGATCCTATTGGTGACAGACATTTAAGGATATCACCAGTTTCACGTACCTGGAAATAGCTGAACCCCTGTGTCATAAATAAAAGATGCTAGAGGAGCCTTCTATTGCCCTCATGTTGGGTTTAAAAAATGATTGGGATTTGTTTCCCTACATACATCACATAAGGACTGAAACAGGAAAATGACCTTTTAACTTGACTAGAAAGGTACTAAAGAGTCCAGAAGAGTTCTGCACAGATTTCTGTCCTCAGTCTCTTTATCTGCATTGTGTATCTGGGAAGTAGACTCAAGAAATTTCCGTAACTTTGGAAGGAAGCTGTGGCTGCCCCATCCCTGGACGTGTCCAAGGCCAGGTTGGACAGGGCTTGGAGCACCCTGAGTTGGTGGAAGGTGTCCCTGCCCATGGCAGAGGGTGAATGTGATGGCCTGTAAGGTCCCTCCCAACCCAAACCATTCAGTGATTCTGTGTATCTGCAAATTGGAGATTTCATGGACCCACTGGTCATGCGCTAAACCTTTGCCTGGTGCATCTGAGAAGTGGTTTAATGTGGAAGAGAACAGGGGATGTCCCAGGGAAAACCTGTGGCTGAGAGAGTCCCAGCCCCTTAAGCTGGACATTGCTGAATCCTGTCCACAATTGAGGCAGGGCCAAACACAGAGTGGATAAAATGTGTGGGCACCTTTGTACCCAGAATATCACAGATAATGGAGAAGGGACCTCCTGGCTTTTCCTTGGGTGCAAAAGCTGGTGTCACCACAGTCCAGACCAAGCAAGGGCAGGATGCTTCCCATGGTGGAGGCAAGAAATTGCTGCCTGAAAAGTCAGCTGCCTCTTGGCTGTAGTGACAGTGCTCTCCCCTCACTGTGAGTGCTGCTACCAGCTTATTTACAACACCTGTAACGAATAGAGAGCGCTGGAAAAATTTGTTTTGCTCTCCCCAGCCATGAAAGAATCTGTAGCATTTCCCTCAGATAAGAGTGGGAAGTGATGACAGCAAAGCTGGGGAAACAGGTAGTCGCTGTATTCAATCTGCTCAGCCTGCAAGAGCCAGAGTGGCAGTTAAATACTGGGAAGGTCGTAAGTTCAGTCTTCATCTGGGCAATATTTCAAATTTATGGCTGTGCCCAGCACCCCGGGGGTTTGTGCAGGGGCTGGGTCTGAGTGAGGTCACCTCGGGGGCTTCCTGTAGCCTGCCATGGTGCTGGGATGGGGACCAGCAGCTTGGGAGGACTTTCCCTGTTGAAATATTTGCTGTGGTTAATAATGAACCAGAAAATCATAAACAAAAATAAAAATTTCCATTTCCATTCTCCTATAAAATTGATATGGCAGGTCGGAAGCCTCTAAAATAAATAAATCCCTGTGTTTGCGAGAGAAGAGTGAGAGTTGCTCTTTGCTGTTGTTTGTTTTTCCCTTTCAGTGAGTTTTTGGAATAGCAGAAAGTCAGCTTCTGAGATGTCTAGGACAGCATTCAGTGTCTGATAGTGTATCTTAAGTATTATCCATTAAATGTCTTGCTGTGTTAATGTAACTAAATTTAAAAATAAAACAAGAGCAGCTTATTTTGGGGTATCTGTAGTGATGAATCAGAGATTGCACGTGACAACTGGCTGATCACGGTCTCGTTCATGCTGCCAGAGCAAATTGTATGGAAAAAAACAAATGCAGAAGTGTTTTGATGGAATTGTCCACTTTGTGCTTTAGAAGGAAGTGCTGTAAATATTTTCAGTAGAGCTGACAAGGCTTACAGCAATGGCAAAGCCTTATTCCAGCAGAAAATAGGTATGTTGCAGTGTTGGCCCTGCAGTGTCAGGGAACAGTGGTTTCTGTGTTCTGGGGGGGTTGGCAGGAATGCCTCACCTTGATTTCCCTGTTCCCTTTGCTCTTGCTGGGATGGGGCCTCTAGTACTCTGATTACTCATGGCAGGTAATTATTTAAATTTTTTTATTTGAAAATTTCGGCTTAAGAACTGCTTGCGATTATACATCTATTAACGTGACCTGTTACTAAAATAAAATGCGAATGTGCCAGGATGTGTGAGGCAAGTCAAGAGTTTCTTTAAAACCAAACCAAGACAGCTGCAGAAGGAAGAGCCTGAATGTAAAGAACCCTGTGCTTGTTTTCCAGGGTTCTGTCAGGCAGCTGCTTTGATAAAAGCTGATGCCATCCTGCCCCAGAAATTGTAGCTGTTTGCAAAGCACATTAAGTCCTGCAGCAGCAGAGTAATATGTCTGGGTAACTCTTATTTTTGCATTAAGCTTTCATTATTATTGGAAACAATTCCAGGGAAGAAATTTGAACCATCACTGAAAATTGCTCAAACCTTTCTCATACCTTCTAGATGATCTTCATCGATTTCCCTCTCTAATTAAGCTCAGTGCTGTATTTGATAATGGACTGCCCCTCAATTAGAGATTCAAGAGATGCTGCATGAACCTGAAGCTGTCAAAGGCTCGCGTGGGGGACGAAATATTGTCCTTTTGGGGAAGTCTCAGAATGTGCTGCTTGGGGAAGCTCTTGGAAGTAAAAACACCACCTTGGCTTCATAGGAGTTACTTCTTGCCTTGAAAATGTACTGAGTAATTAGTGACCCTTTTTTCTGTAGTGATGCAAACAAAGGCAGAGTCCAGGCGTCTGGTGTGGGGAAGATGGATGAGCTGAACTCCCTGGAATTTGGGTCTCTACCACTGCACTTCACTGTTGGTCTGAAAAGGCTTTCTGAAAGTCCTCACTGCTGCTCCTTAGTGTAGTTTAATGTGAATGGAGTTCACAGTTTACTTGCGAATTCAACTCACTAGGAATTTTTGCCTCTCACATTTGTATTCAAGGCAAGTGTTGTTGGTGAAATGTTATAAACAGATATTCGGGTACAGGGGAGAGGAGGGACGGGGAGCATCCTTTTTAAGGCTACATCACTTGTTCAGGTTGTAGCTGGACACCAAAAAGCCCATCTTCAGGAGAGGTGTAATTTTTAATACTAAAGGTAAACTTCCCCAAAAAGAAAGTGTTCTTTGCATCATGCAAAAGTCCCACTCTTGTGTTCAAGACTGAGAGATCTGATTTCTGTTCCACAGGGCTTGGGCTCAGCAGATCTTCTGCTCTTCCTGCTCAGTGTCTAAATCTTATTCTGTAGCTGGACTGGTGTAAGTTTGTGGGTTTTTTTGCCTGCCTTGATGTTTTTCTAAGACCAGGAGGAACATTTGTCCAGGCCTTGACATGTGGAAGAGAGCTTGCCATGGTTCTTGATGGGGGCACCAACATTTGTTTTCTTCAGTTGTGTTTCTGAAAGTCATGAATGAGCTTTGCTGGAGTTTAAAGGAGGATTCTCTGGTAGCAGTGCAGATGTTTAACATTCCGTGGTGGTGTCAGAGAACAGTGAAATGTGTTGTAGGAGGAGCTCAGGGGAGCCCTGCCAGGCCATGATCTCTGCCTTGCTGCCGTGTTCGAGGCAGGCAGGCACTTGGCAGCTCAGGGCTGGGAAGGTTTTCCAACCTTTCCTGGTGTTAGGGCTGAGCAGGGGCAGCTGCTGTGTGTGCCTCGTGCTGTGCATGTGGTCAGTGGGGTCCCTGTGGCCAGGAGAAGGACAGGATGATCCTGGGATGATCCTGATGGTGAGGACAGGGATGGCATGCGGCTCCTCCATACGGACTGTGGGGTGTGCAGGCCCCAGATAATCCTGCTGCAAGGGAGGCTCTTCCTCTTACAAAGTCTCTTTTCCAAAGACCTGACAACCTTTAATCATGAGGTTCTTGTACATGAAATATCTGGAATTCTCTGGACAGTCTGGTTATATCTGGAAAAGTTGTCTCTGTGTTACAAAGGTGCTGCAGAGCTTTCAAACGGATTTTTGTGGCACTGAAAAAACAGTTTCAAAACAGCCCCAAAATGGGCAGAGATTAATGAGGACAGGGATGAGATCCTTTGGGATGGGTGTCCATAATGGAATGGCATGTGGATTTGGGAAGATCCAGAACTGCACGTGCCAGGAAGATGAGGTACACATGGAATTTTAAAAAAACCTCTTGATGAGATATATATTTACAAAGAAGACCATTAAGAAAGACAAAACCAAATGATCAGCAACCCATAGAATTCACACAAATGGTTTTCGTTGTAAATGTTCTTGAGGAATCCTTGGGGATAATGAAAATGTTGCTAAATTAAGCACCAGTGTCTTAAATATCTAAAACGTTGAAACTGATATTGAACTGAGGGAATTGTAAAAGCTGGTTTCTCTTTCGGCCAGAGTTTCTAATAAATGAGGATCATATTAACAGGGGTTTGAATCAGCTGCTGCTTTAGGGACAGAAATCCTTTTCCCCCAAAATGGCTTTTAAAACAATAAACTGAGGCTGTGCCTTTGGCCTAGATAGGCAGTTACAGAAAATGCAGGGTTTTGCCCAAGGTTCATATTTAGGGGTGTTTTTTTTTTTGTTTGGTCTCCAAAGTAAAAATCTGCTTTTTAGTTTGGAACAGGCTTTACCCAACACTGGATTTACTATTTTTGCAGCATTTTTCATACAACACTGTAGGAAAAGTAAGCCCAGCTGGCTCATGGTCCCAAGTGCTCTTGGATGCCTGTAAGGATTCAAGGATACAGGAGATGTATGTACTAGAGATAAGCTATAGGGGTTTTAATACTGCTTTTATTCCCCATCAAAAAGAGATGACAGAATTTCAATTGCAAACTAAAAGCTGAAAAATTCAGTAGTAATTTTTAAGTTGCACATGCCAGAGACTTCCAAGAAATGTGAATGTGTGAACTAAGCAGCTCATTAAAATGCCTTTTGCCTCTAAGTGAGACTCTTTTTATAGGAGTTGTGCCCTAAATGGTGAGTACTTTTCTCTGTGCATCAGGGTCATCCTTCAATTTTAATTGGTTGAATCAAGCTCCAAGTTTAATTTTTGATTTTATGGGATTTAATTTTTTTTTCTATTTCAGCAGAAACTTTTGCACTGTTTTCACACCGCCAAATTTCGTGATGAAAACTGAGGGCGATGTTAAAGTGGAAATGCTGAGGAACACCACACATCAATCAGTTTTGAGAGAGAGCCCATACCATAAAGTGAACATAGACTTTCTTTCAAGTTAAATTTTTATGATGGTTAAGCTGACTCTCATCCAGCAGATAATTGATTTCTCTAATGGGAGCCAGATTATTGCCATTACTGGATGTCTCATTATCCAAACTCTAGTCCTTGGCAGAGAAGTTTCTCCCAAAGTTGCAGAGATGAAACAATCCAGTAATTTGTGGGAAGGAGGAGAGCTCTTATCTGTGGTGGCTGATTCCCTACGCAGTCTTGCAGTTAATTAGTTTGTCTTCGTGAGGAGAATAATTTAAAGGAAAACCACGGTGGAGTTTGGGTTCCTGTAGTAAACAGGGTTTGGTTATGATGCCAGTGGAAGTTAAACACTTTCAGTGTTCTGGAGGAGATGGGAAGCCTTGGAGGCAGGTGTGAGCTGCCTAATAAAGGTGTTTTGTGCTCCTCGAGGTGCCCTCTCCAGAGGGGTGCTGGGCGTAAGCCTCTCCAGGCTGTGGGAACAGGATCCAAGATACTCATGGAAGGAAACCAGGCTCAAAGCAGGTTGGTTAATGGTTAATGAAGGGCAGAACATTATTTTTATATTGAATATTTTTCTAACCAGTCCGGAACTCTGGCAGCTCTGCTGATCTTGTTTGTTTTCAAGTGCTGACTCAAAGGTTGCATCTGTGATCTCTCTTTTTCACATCCTTAGGAGCTTAAATGTAGTCTCAGTGTAACATGAACCAAAGCACTTTGCAGGTGAGGATATAAATTGCTGTATTGTGGTACCTCAAAGCACCCTGTTCTCTGGAAGTGCCACTCCCCAGGTTGTATGTCTCTCACATCAGATGGATTTAGCTTCAGTAAAGCACTTGGTTCTGTGAACACAATTTGAATAAAAGGGGGATCGTGCTCATCCTGAGTTATAACACTTGGAAGGCCCCCTGGAGCCTCTCCATCACTGATAGGTTAATGCACAGAATGTAGGATTGCTCAGGATTTCTCTTAGTGTATTGCCTGCAGTGGGTGTAGTCATGCAAGTTGCAGAACAGTCCCGAAAAGTGCTGCTTGCCAGTCAAGAGCTGGATCTGTAAGCACAAGGAGCAGTTCCCCTTAGGCAGGACAATGTATTTGGTCCATAGCAATGTGGCAGAGTGGAATGAGACTTGAAGGAGATGCAACAGTTTTGGCAGCCTTTGAAAAGGATTATGCTCCATGTTCCATAACTCGATGAGCTCTGTAGTGTTTTGGAGCTCCAGCCTCAAATTATTGCTCTTTGTTTATTGTGATGGAATAACATTCATGAAAGACCCTGAGAGCTACAGCGCAGTCAGTGCTGCCTCTGTGCCCAGCAGGGTCACGGAGCAGATCCTCCTGGAAATTGCACTGAGGCACAAGGGAAATGAGGAGGTGGGTGAGGGAAGAGCAACGGAATCATCTGCCTGGGCTTGTGCGAAGCATCAGACCCTGTCCTGGGTGATCCCAGTCTCTGGAGAGTCATGGATTTAATGTGTGGGCCGCTGGGTGAGTGAGGAATTGTGGCCAACAGCTTCCCTGTGAGGGTGGGGAGGCCCTGGCACGGGGTGCCCAGGGAAGCTGTGGCTGCCCTGTCGCTGGCAGTGTCCAAGGCCAGGCTGGACGGGGCTCTTGGATTGGAACTGGCCCCTTCCCCACCACCCGTGGCTCTGTGACAGGGATGGGGTTGGTCTTGGCTGGGAAGCTCAGGGAGGTTTTTGTGCCCAGGGAAGGGCACAGGAGGCTGAAGCAGAACTGAAAATACGTCACTTTTCTGTACTGAAAGTCTCTTTTGAGGTGAGTTTATAGCAGCTCACAGCTCTGAGGGCTGAGTCAGGGCTGTAGAACAAACATTTCACTAAATTCTAATGATTTACTATAAGCTGTGTGCCACACTTTGGGGAGAATCTTTAAAATATCATTTTGCCATTCCTTTCCCCTTTGGGCAAATAATTTTTCTTCAGCTTTCCCAGTACATGTATAATTAATAACTTTATTTACTGACAATGTCAGCACTAACATAGCTCTGATTTATAGTGTTTATCTTTTGCCTCTTTTCTGTAGCACACTGTAAGATGCCACATAGAGAAGAAACTGTATTTTAGGAAGGTGCTTTCAGTGGGAAGATAGTAGAAAAATAAGAGTTCGTGACCACCATCCTGTTGTGTTCTGTTGGCTGGAGAAAAAAGCATAAGGCTCAAAACATTGTGCTTCGAATAATTAGCTGAAACTTTGCATTCCTCTCTGGGAATTTGCGTGGAGTGGGAAGGGAGAAGAACCACTGGAGGCTTTGTGGGGTTGGGGAGGAGGTTCAGTTCCATAAGCTCAGGTTTCTGGGGCTGGAGCAGCTGTGGGCTCTGTCCTTGGCACTGGCTGTGCTTTTGCTCCCAGTCACACGCTTCATCTGCACGGTGCATGCTTCTTGCTCTGCTAATTTGCTTAAACGATCATTAGTGTGATTAACCATTAGAGGAGTGATTTCAGTGCTGCTGATCTCTGTGCTGCTGCTTTGGATTGCAGCTGGAATGGTCCAGGCAGACACGTGGAGGATTGTGAGCAGAAGTGAGGGTTTCCACTATTAACTGTTAGCTCGTGTAAAATTCCCCTGGGTGTGAGCCAGTGCTGGAGCACAAGGAATAAAGCTTTTATGGAGCCTCCAAAGGGTTTCCATGGACTGCTGGTGCTGTTACCAGAGCTCTGCATCATCACATCAACCACAGTAATGTTAAATCAGGACTTTGAGTACTTGGGTAAAGGATTGTGGGTTCAAATGTTAAGCTGGTTCTCTTGGAAAACTGGAACGTGGCTTCTTTAGTTTCACATGGGATTGTAATTGTTGATTGTTGTTTTCCAAGGAAAAGAGAAAATTCTTTGAAGTGCAGGAAAATGTTACGGATTAAAGGGAATATTTGAATTCTGGATGTGGCACTTGGGGCTGTGGTTTAGTGGCAGAACTGGCAGTGCTGAGTTAATGGTGGGACTCAATGGTCTTGGAGGTCGTTTCCAACCTAAAGGATTCTTTGGTTTGCCTGGCACAGCTCTGATGGGTAAAACGTCATTTGGAAGAGCATCTTTCCCTTGCAGGGATCCATTGTTATGCCACCTTGCCAAAAATACTGTTCTAAGGTAGTCTTTTAGAATTATTGGCCAGTGTTTTTGTAGGGAGGCTCCATAGCTTTGCCTCTGTTAAAGTGGACACTGTTTAATTTACCAATTTGAAATCCGAGTACTGGAGACTCTTAGAGCTTCCTAATCAATTAACTGTTACGAATTTGTAGTTTAAATGTGTGAATGCTCTGCAGTCTGTTTCTCTTAGAGAGAAAAGTTCTTTTCTAGAATATCATAAACTTTAAATATTAAAAACTTCCTTGTATTTGAGGTGTGCACCTGATCCATAATACTTGTCTCAATTTCTTTACCTTAACGAACCCAAATTACTGGATTTTATTTAAGAAAAAAGACTGCTACTGGGGTGTGTTCTTTCCTGAATTCCCCTTCTGAATTCCTGCTGCTATCACTGGCATCATGTGCTGGGCCAGGTTTCAGCATAAGAGATTGTAGAGGCAGATTTGTACCTGTGCAGTGTGGGAAGAAACAGCCCCAGCTTCCACCTTCAGTAATTCTGGAAAGTTGAAAGATTAATTAGAAGATTTTTGTGCAATTAATGGCATGGTTTACAAAGATTGCTTCAAGTTTATATCTTTCTGTACTTCAGTGTTTGGAATCCATTTAAAGCTAAAAAAATGCGAGAGGGAAATGAGAATCTCTTTTGGTAGAGCACCCCAAGAGCTCCTGGTGGATGTCACTCCCAGGCAGGGCGTGGCAGCTCCGGTCCCGCAGCAGCTCAGGGACAGGGAATGCTGCAGGATCCCGTGTTCTGACAGTGTCCAGGGGCAGATGGCTGAGGGCATTGAAGTAAAGGGCGAGAGCAGTTGTTAGTTCCCTTGAGTAATGTCTCCTTCTCCAGGCAGATCGGGGTTTCCTCAGTGGTTTCTCCATTATTTATCAGTTCCCCATAGATTTCTTTTCTATTATTCCATTTTCCTCTCCCCCTCCCCCATGTAAACATCTTGTGTGCCCCTCATCCCATGGCTTTGAGAAGAACAGCACCTTTTTTCTTTATTTTGTGCCAGTCTGTTAAATTTATTTGGTTTTTCTTTTCCCGGCTTTCATGGGAAAGGCTGAGCCAGTCTGCCCTTATTCCCCCACTACGCCAGGCATGTTTTTCTAGGCCTTTATTGAGTCCTTTGAGTTGTTTCTTTTCAGGCTGCAGAGTCTTGTTTGCTTGCTCCTTACACGGGAGCTATTATTGAAGTGGGTTGTAATTAAGGTTATTTTTGGGATTTGTAAATTAGAAGGGACTTTGATGTGAAGATGGGCCTGCGTTCGCTGAGCTGGAAGGGAATTGGAATTGATGTGTAAAGCCAGCCTGCAGAATTTGTGTCATTACAAGACAAAAACATGGAAAAGCAGTAACTCTCTATATTTTCTTTTGAGCTTGATCAGCAAAAAAGGTATTTTTCCTAGTGCCAGGATGTGCCTGGATCTGGCAGCAGCTATTGGTGAACGTGAGAGGGGCTTAGTTGATCCCATAAATTATTTTTACTGTTCCCAGCCCTAGTTTGTCTTTTCCCCGAGTGATCTGAGGCAATCTGTATTCAGTGAACAAACAGCTTAATATTTGAAATGATCTTAAAATGTGTGTCCTTCCTGGCCTTTGGAGCTCCACAGTCTGCAGCACACAAATGAACCCCCCCCCACTGCGAGGGTTGCACTGAGAAATATTCAAAGATATGGGATGTCAAGGCTTGCTGTCTTTAATTTGTTGCGTCCTCTTTCCCCTTTTTATGGGATGGAGTTAGGAAATTCTTAAATATGTGTTCTCCTGCTGTTTCTCCCCAGGATCTCACTGCCTCGTGCACTGCACAAACTTCACAGTGCTACTTTATTGAGAAAATACTCAATATTTGATATTTTTCCTTATTCAGGGGATAGTCCCATGATTTATTTATAATGCTCGGTTCAAATCCATATTTATTCCTGTTTTGGTATTCAGCTCCATGGCACCTGAATCATTCATAACCACTAATGAATGTATTTTTGCACTCTGCTGAAATGAAGTGGCATTGAATCCATTTAAAAAATTGACTGGGACACAGAAAAATTAAGAGGAAATGTATCCAGCTGTTTTAGTGCCCAGTGTGAGACACTTCAGCATTGATTTTTCAGAATATGCATCTCATAATCTGTCCCTTCAGAGCTGTGTCTGCCCTGGAGAAGGGGCTGACAAACCACAGTCACCTCTCAAAAACGGGATTTGCTCCATAAACATCCACCCAATCCCACCAGAGAGGTGGGGTTGGGGCAGGTACCTGGGGCTCCAGGGCTCTGTCACATCCAGGAGCATTCATTCCCTCTTCATGGTGCCTTTGCCAGCCTCCAGTCCCTCTCTGCTCTCCAGGCATCTCCCTGTCATCTTTGACAAAATCAACAATGTTATTATTATTATATTTTAATCTTCACCTATCAAAATTATTTGAACAATTGTAAACTTAGGATTTAAGTTTTTGAAAGACTCGAGGAAGAAAAAACCAGTGGAAAATGTGCCATATTCCCAATTTGTCCAGTTCTATGGCACTTCTTACCAAGGTGTTTTGGTGTCATTCCCTGTGGAGGGAGGACTCAGCCCTATATCCACTATATATATCCAGAATAAACATCCCTAAATGCTGGAGTAACACTTTATTGTTCACAGTGGTTGCAGCAGTGCTGCAGATCCTTCCACTAAATAGTCCCAGAGTAGATGGAGGATCCCTGTTGGAGTTTTGTGAAGGGGGCAGGAGAGGTCTAAACAGACACAAGAGGCAGGGTGGTGGGAACTGGGATTGAGGGTTTTGCCTGGAAATAGCTGGAAATAGGAAACAAGGCCCCGGAGGCTCTGGGCCTCATCGTGCTCAGGGCTGTCCGAGGCCTCTTCTCCAGCTTGCCTTTGTGTGGAAAATGAGGGCTCTGGAATTCAATAAAAATTTCATTGCCTTTGGTGCTGCTGCAAGAAGTTTAAATTTTGATGAGCGTTCTTGTTATTCAGATGTTTCCATGGTACTTGGAGTAGATTCAGGGTCAAACAGGCGAGATTTCTCTGAGAAGGGCTGGGGAAGGAGAGCTTAGTAAAACAGAGAAATAATGAATGTAACAGTTTTACATTATTGATGCCTAGATTAAGGTTTTTACTTCTAAAAATCACCCAAGAAGTTGCTTGGAAGGCTCGCCTTGAATGATAATCAGTAATGCCCTCTGATAAGCATTGCGTGAGCTCTGCTTTAGTTTATTACAACTGATAAGCTTTTCCATGGGATCTGGTTATCTCATTTCCATATAGAAATCTCTTTTGTCATCTGTTCTTTGTCTGAGGTCTTCCTTAACTGGGGAGTTCACCCCAGAGCAGCAGGTTAATCCCAGCCCGTGCCTCTGCAGGTTTTCAGAGATGTCCTCCCACAGAGGGTGGGCTCAGTCTGAACAAGACGGAAATAAATCTTTGGTGTCTTTGGTCATGGAGGGCTTTTACTGGGAGCACTGGAGGGGAGGTGACAAGTGCAGAAGGTATTGAGGCCAAAACTCTCCCACAGAAGGAAACAGGAATCTGGAAGTTTGTACATCTTCAGTCCACAGGTGGATTGAGTTTTCACTTGTGTGTTCCCCTGTTGTGGGCAAAACATCACAATTTAGGTTAGTGCGGGACAGACACTGGTGGGGCCAAATACTCTTGGGACAGACTCACAGAACAGTTGGGATTGGAAGGGACCTCTGGAGACCATGCAGTCTATCCAGGGTTATCCAGGTGAATTTGGAACGTCTCCAAATGGGGAGACTTCACACCCTCCTGTGCAGCTGTTCCAGGGTTCTGCCACCCTCATGGAAAGCAATTCTGCCTCACAGTGAGGTGGAACTTGTGATTTGATTTTTGTGCCCGTTGCTTCTTGTCCTGTTGCTGAATACCACTGAAAAGTGTTAAGGAAGCAGCTGTTTACTGATCTTGGACAAAGGGCAGTGTTTCATGCTGGGAATAGCTGAGGGAGCTCTGGCACATCTTCCCCCGAGCTCAGAGTGGGAGGGGATTCCATCATACAGCCCCAATCCATGAGGATGCTGTGGGTCAGAGCAGCACCCTCCTGGTGTCCATCATCCTGAGGCACACAGGAATTCCTTCTGCTGTTCCTGCGACTGCTCCTGCACCTCTGTGGGGCCCCAGGTTGTGCTTGTCCCCCAGGAACAGCCCTTCCATGGCAATACAGGCAGAGGGGATGGTTTGTATGGGCACAGAGGTTCTCCAGCCCCAGCTTCCCTCACTCCTCAGTTCTGATGGAGCTCAGCATCATCGTGTCACTGCGGGTCCATCCCTGCCCAGGCCTCATCAGCCTCTGCCCAAACATCAACACTCCCAACCCCACACCAAAGGTAATGCCTTGTAGTCGTGGAAAACGTGGAGAATCCAGGCTCAAACCCAAAATTTATCAGGGTATTAGGGCTGTAAACTGATGGCCATTCCAGGGTGGTGACATCCATCATCACCATCAGCATTTAGGTTTGTAGAGGGGGATCTGTGTAATAGAAGTTAACTATAAATAAAATAGTTTGAGGAAGGTTACTAAAAACACAAAGCAAAGGCACAGGCAAAGAGGTTAAATAAATACTGGGCACGTGGCATTTGTGTTCACAGTGTGCCCAACATCAGTGAAAAGTTACCCTGGAAAGAGAAAAACCCACCTCCAAACCTCCCCAGAGATCTCCTAAGGACAAGGGAAGGGAATTATTATTCTCCTGTTTATTTGCAAGTAAATTAATACAAAACTTTCAGTCATTTGCTAATAGCATACAAATCTTGTGATAGTTTTTTCCAAGCCTGTCAGAGCTGGGACATCTGCCAGGGACAGCACAGGGTCGGCACATGATGGAGTGTGAGGAGAAAGGGGTGAGAAGATGGCCTGAAGCAGAAAAGTGAATTCCTGCTGTCTGTGTTCTCTGCAAAACTGGTGACTTTTGTCTTAAATTGTATTTTATCTTTTCAAATAGAAGGAGCTGGAGGGAGGCCATACCTGAACTTGCAGTGTTAGTAAAATCTGTTTCAGAGCAAACCCCTGAAGGGAACAGTGAGGAATCATCAGGACCAGATGGTCTTCACTCCACATTTCTCGAGGAGCTGAAGTGTGAAATCCTGAGTTCCCAAGTGTGCTGTGTAACCTAGCACCTAAATCAGCAGACTGAAAAAAAATCAGACTAAGGAGATTTGGTCAGTGCAACATGAGGGTTTTAGAAGCCTTTTGGGGGAGATCTAGGAAACTGTGGGTGAGTTAATCTGATGTCTGGACCCATTAAAATGACAAAAATTAAAATAAAATACAGTGTTGATAGATGATTGAATCCATCCACGTGTATTTTGTGTGGAAAAAGCCACACTTTGCTATGGAGAACCTTTTGCAGGATGTTGTTGCCCTTCCTTCCCCAGAACCCTTCTGACAGTGTCACTCACTAAGAGCCTCAAACGCTGGTGCTGGGAGTCAGAATGAGTTCCCTCCTATAGGAAAAAGGGAATTAATTCACTGTTTAATAGGAAATTAGAGGGGGAATAAGGTGTTGTTTTTATCGGTGGAGCTGAGTCTGCACTGCTCAGTGTGGAAAAGGGGATTTGATGTGTTCTGAGTTCATTTGGGTTGTGGAAACAAATGGTGCTGGTGAAGAACCTTGGGAACACCTTGTGGTGTAAGGAACATCCAGGTGATTAAATGACAGTGGAGTTCAGTGCACATGGATTACACAGGGGAATGCAGCTCTGTCAGTTTCTGTAATATAGCCCTGGTCTCTGACCTGGGGCTTGGCATGGCTCTGAAATATTGAAGTTGGTAGATCTTTGCAAAATGCAAGATCTTAAAAACCAAATGAAATGGTCGGAATTGCTAGGAAAGGAATGGGCACCTGAGCAGAAAAATCATTATGGGACTGTCTAAATCTGTGCTGGTCCTGGGATGTCAAATGGGGCAAGCAGTTCTTGTTCCCTCCTCTCTTAAACACAGCAAAACTCTTGGGTGTAGTAGAGCCAGAGCATGTGTAGGATGTAGCAGAGATCATGGAGTAGGTGTAGGATGTAGCAGGGATCATGGAGTAGTTTGGGTGGGAAGGGACCTTAAAGCTTATCCAGTTCTACCCCCTGCCCTGGACAGGGACACCTTCCCCTGTGCCAGACTTCTCAGGGCTGTGTCCAAACCAGTTCTGTTCTGTAAATCAGGAGTGCTTTGTGGGGAGAAGGATGGAAAGGAATGCTTGTTTCTCTTCACCAGCAAGAACCAAGAGATATCCTGTGGTGGACTGACTCCAAAACACACAAAAGTTGGTAAATTTTCTCTGGAGGTGTCTTCTGGAGCTCATCCCTGTGAGATTTAGGGCTGCTGAAAGCTCACCTGGAGCCAGAAAGCAGCTTTTTAAAGGCAAAATCTAACCAGGAACAGAAAATGCAAAGGTATCTCCGTTTTCTCAGGAGAACCTTTAGCCAGGGATCGCTCAATGCTGGGAGACTATCCGGAGATAATTTGCTTTTCTGCTGTTCCCTCCTGGACACCTGGCCTTGGCTGCCAAGTGTCACTGTACCCCCTTTGTGTGTTGGTGTCCCTGGACGTGTCCTGCTCGTGAGGAGCCTCTGAGGATGGATTTGGGGGCTGAGGCAGGGCGGGCACTACACCTGCAGCAGGTGCCTGTTGGCTCCATGGCTGAGCAGGGCAGTCAGGAGGGACGTTATTCACA
The DNA here is from genome assembly GCA_013397845.1 of Melanocharis versteri. Lineage (NCBI taxonomy): Eukaryota > Metazoa > Chordata > Aves > Passeriformes > Melanocharitidae > Melanocharis > Melanocharis versteri. The sequence goes on from VZTG01007664.1 coordinate 347,233, forward strand.
CTGGATTTTGCATACAGGGTTAAAGGGAGTGGGGGATGCTGGGCCAGCCTTGCCAGAGGTTTCCTGCCAACGTGCGATTGGTGTCTGGATGGGGCTGCAGCTGCTAAGGCAAATAAAAAGCCCAGAAAGAAAATCCTGCTCACGTACAGGATGCTCCGAGAGCTCGCTGTATGTTTGTGCACCCAGAGAACTTCCCAGGCAATTCCATCTGTGGATCCGTGTCCATGAGCTCTGCCTACCTGCAATCCAAATGCCTGTGCCAGGCTGGAGCCCACAGCTTTTCCCAGGAGCCTTGCTGGAGACGGGGCTGCTGCACACTGAGAGCTCCTTCATGGCTGTGTCCAGGGGCTGTCTGATTTTACTGCAGCTCGTGCTGGGAAAGAATCCCATTTCCATCCCAACGTGCAAGTGTGAGCAATTAATTGTTCACAGGATTATCCTAGGACAGAGCAGGGATGGAGATGTTAGTCCTGTGTCGTTCCTCCTGCACAGGAATTATACATAAATATAGATATACACACTAATTTCCTTTCTGCAGCACTGAGCATTTCTTTGTTAAGCTCCTTTTTGGAGTGTCCAGTTCCATGGATGCATAATCTTGCCTTTGCTCAAATAACCGATTCCAGCTCTTCCATTTTTCTTTTGGAGACAATTTTCTAAGTCATTGATCATTTTCATTGCTCTCTTGTAAATCAGAGTTCATGTTTTCCTTCAGATGTGGGGCTCCAGTGTCACAGTTGGTGGGGGTTGGGGTGTGTTGGGGGGAGGGGAGGAGAGAGAGCTGCTGCCATGGCAGTTCTTCCAGAACATGGGCAGTTCTTCCCTCCCAATGTGATACTAGGACTCATGTCCAGTTCGTGAGAAAATCCATGTTTCTCAGGCCTTTTTCTGTGAACTTTACTGCTATTACTTCCTATTCCATAAATCTACAATTTATTATTTCTCCCTAAAACACCCCCACATATGTTGAATTACAGCATGAGTTTTTTACTCTCTCTAATTGATCAATATAGTTTTACTTTATTTTTGTTCTGTCCTATGCATGCTTACCTGGTTTCTTGGTCGTTGTCCTAACATTGAATATTGGGTTTTAGTTTCTGCCTCTGGAATGTTTATTTGGGGGCTGGTCTCTTAAGTGTGGATCATATTTAGCAATTTCTGAATGAAAGCTTTTCACTGTAAGTGTAAATTAGTTCTTTAATTCAGTCTTGCCCTTCTACCACCACTGGAACCAGATCTCCGTGGAGCTGGGGTTTGGCATTTGCCAAGGAAACCGTAAAACTCTGAACAGTCCAAAGGAGCAAAACATGGGCCATCAAATGCTCATTTGGGGCTGTTCCAGCTGCTGAGCAGAGGTTAACGAGGTCATTGGAGAAGACAAACCAGGCCCCTCTCTCTGCTTTGGCTGTTGAAGAAGTGGGAAAGATTCCCAGCAGTCAGGATGCCACAGGCACCACTTCTCCCTAGGGACATTGGTGTTAATTTTCTAAAATAGATATAAAAAATAACCATTTGCTGAATTAGAGGATTTCACTGGCACCGAAACGATTCATAAGCTGCAACTCTGGTTTTGCAGCAAAAAAAATTGCTGTAGTAGTTTACATTTTTATAACCTTTTTGTGTCTTGGTATGCTGATTTTTGTACATTAATTTGACACATTTCTGTATTTCTCTAGAGGAACCCTTTTTGTCAGCTTGTGTTTGCTTTGCAAATTTTGTAGCTGCATATTTAGTGTGTTTTAAGGACATCACAGCCATGCTCAGGGGTTGGGAAGAATTTGTCTTGCCTACAACATAGTTTTGGGGTTTAAATCTCTTTTTTTTCCCAAGTATTATCCATATATTTCTGCTGTTTTTTAAGGAAGAATGTTATGACTCCCCATTTTCATTTTAAGTGTAAATTCCTTTTTTTTTCAGGATACATTTGAAGAAAACCAACTAATTTGTACAGCTAACTCACAGAATTAAAAGATAATAATCAAGAAGTTCTGCTGTCAAACATCAGTTCAAGCATTTTTTCTGTGTTTTGAGGGAGGGACAGAAGGGGATGGATTAACAGGGTGATGGTCATGTTGCGATTTGATGCTTCTTAGAAACAAAATTGCAGTTGTGAAAATTGCATTTAACTTTATAACGATTCTAATAGGATTTGGAGCATATCCTAATGGAATAGGTTGTTATCCCTGGAGGAGGAAATAAAATCCCTGTGGACCATTTCAGGCTGATAGGAAATGGGCTTTATGGTAAAATGTCCATTTTAAATACTGCTGGTAATCCAGATTTGTAGTTGAAATACAAGATAGGGATTGTGCCCCCAGCATCCCTTGGAAATGGGTTATAAATGGAACTGGCCAGGAATGCTGGAGTCAGGATTATTTGAGATACACGGTGAAAATGTGACCACTCTGCTTGGTTTGTATTTGTGCTCTTTGGGCTGTGGGGAAGCTTCTGGAGAGAGCAAATGCTTTTGTAAGGGGTGGCTGCAGATACACTCCATGCCCACTTGGTCATGGACAGAAGTGTGGGAGGAAAGGGATGAAGAGGAGTGGCAGGAGCTGTGATTTCATTGGCTGACCTTGGAAAACACACTCCTAATTTCTAGGGATCAAGGGCACTTGGAGGTGGCTGAGGAAGCAGAAATGGTACTTCAGTGTTGTCCTGGCCATTTCCAGTTTGGAAATTCAGCCCTTTGGCTGCCTTAGGCTGTTACTGAAGTTCCAACGCTGCTTCAGGAATAGTGCTGGAAGTGTTCCTGCCCCTGGAAGTATTCATGGCCGGGTTGGATGGGGCTTGGAGCACCGTGGTCTATTGAAAGGTGTCCCTGCCCGTGGCAGGGGTGGCACTGGTGGGCTTTGAGGTCCCTTCCAGCCCAAACCAGTCATGGATTCTGTGACTTGAGAGTATTTGGAGCCACTGATTGGTCCCATTCATTCGGATGCTGTGCTTGGACCAACAGCTGATTTATTAATGCTTTTTAGCGAGAGAATGAGTCTTTTTAAATGATTTTTGCAACCTGCGTGTCTTTATGTCCAAAGGAGACCCTTCCTGTGCTCTTTCTGTACAGCAGAGATACAGACCACTGGAATTCATTTCCATTTCCTTCTGATCACCTGTACACGTGGAATGGGATCCGTGTCCAGCATCCGTTCCTGTTTCCACATCACCTTGGGTGTAATTCCTGCTGCATGTGTGGAGTTCCTCAGCTCTTCCCATCCTTTTAGAGCTATTGGCTTAAAAAAGCATCTTATTTTTCAAATATTTCACCTTTATTGGGATGTAACTTAGAAGTTTGAATCAACTGCTGATGTAGGTTGGATTGGGTTTTTTTCTTAATCTTTTGATCACTGTTGTGATCAAAATATTTTCTCCAATCTCCAAAAGGGTGGCAGGGCTCCCTGGGGGTGTGAAATTCTGTTCAAGCATTTTGCCTTTTCAGGAGTTGTTCTGTGCTGACACGAAGTGGGGGCTGAGCTGCCAAGTCGTCTTTGAAGTTTAATTGTGTGTTTGGGAACAGAGCACAAGATCTTCCCTTACAAATCTGGTTTTCTGTAGTAATTGGCTCATTTGCTCACTGGTTATCAATTGAACTTCTCTACCACAAACATCTGTACTTGCATTGTGTTAATGCTAAACACTGACATAGTTAAACCAGAAGAGTGTGTTTGAAAAGCATTTATTAATTCATTAACTGGGAAGTAATTGATAAAGTGAGCACTCCTCATGTTATTATCCCTTTGTGAGCAGCTTGGCATTTGCTCCATGAGCCAGAAAAGCAAAGTCACTTTGAAAAAATAGCGTGTTTCAAGTTCTTAATCTCCTAAATCAAAAATAATTGAGAGCAGGTAGGAGAATATCTACTTCAACTTCCATTTTTGTGTCAAAAAAATCCTGACTCTTACAATTCAAAATTAATGCCTCTTTCTGGATGATGTCCCAAATTGGAGCAATATCAGTTGCCAAAGATATTTGAGTTCTTTCCAAATGTCTTCATTACGAGTTAAACATTAGTGGAGAAGGCAGAATCACAACCTTCCTGTGGTACAGTTTGGAGATTCAGTTCTTCCCTGTGAGGGTGGGGAGGCCCTGGCACAGGCTGCCCAGAGAAGCTGTGGTTGCCCCTGGATCCCTGGAAGTGTCCAGGGCCAGGTTGGATGGGGCTTGGAGCATCCTGGGACAGTGGAAGGTGTCGCTGCCCATGGCAGGGGTGGGATGAAATGATCTTCAAGGAACTGTCCAGCCCAAACCTGGCTGGGATTCCATTATGAATTATTCACAGAAGTTTTTGTGCTTTTGACGGTGAATGTTACTGGCTTGTGTCTCTTTGGATTCCTCTGACAAGATTAATATGTGGCTAAGGAATTAAAACTCACCTGTAATGAATGTTTTGGAAATGGAAGTATTGTACATTCATGGAAAAACAACTTTTCCAATTCTTGTATTCCCTTTTTTCAACTCTGCAAGCACTGCAGGAATCGATCCGTGCGTGTGAATACAGCCGGAGACAGAGATGGAAGGGAAATGAGAACATAAACTATTGATCAGGCAGGCTGAACAAAATGAGTCATTAGTTAAAAAGGGCTAACGATGAGCAGGCAATGATTGTCCCAGGCTGGCAGGGGATGATGCATGTGGGAAGGGCAGAGGCAGAGCGATGGATTGGGCGAGGGATTTGCTGCAGTGCTGCCATGGTATTTATGCCATTTTTCAAGGCACTGCTGAGACACAGCTGAAATTGCATGTAAATGATTGAAACTCCACAGGCTCCTGAGATGGATTCAGGCTGGAGCACATCCAGGGAGTTGTGAGGAATTGTCACAGCAGAGCAAAGCAAACACAACTTGTTGAGCCGCCCAAAATAAGGCTGGGATACGGGAAGGGAGGGAGCAGTAGCACAGCTTGTAATAAATAACAGTGCTGAGGATAAATACGAGGGAGGAATAAAAATCATTTTCATAGAGAATAAATTACAGCAATTTGGTGACAAATAAATTCAGAAGAGAGTTTTCAAATGTCAGAGTTGTGTATGGTGGTAGCAGCCATCAGAGAGTAAGCACAGAAATAGCTGAACCTTTTTAAGGTGGAATTTATGGTGCGTTTGGTAAATTTTTGGGAAGTTGGTATGAAAGGGATGTCTGAATTCACAGGCAGCTGGGCTTGGCCCCATCCAGCTTTTTGCTCTGTGTGAGAGTTTGAGCACTGAATGTACAGCTTTGTGTAGGTTTGCACCCTTACCTGAGAGTTAAACCACCTTCTTACTCTAAAGTATTTCCATTTATTAATGTTCTCTTTATTCATTTATAACCCAAAACATGAGGGGGCTTGGGGGAGCTGCTCACCTACAGCTGTTTTTAAAAGTATTAAATCCACCTACAAACCTTTGGGATCATTTCAGAGGAAGGAGTAAAACATGACCTAGGATTCCTTATCCGCAGCGCCGAATAAACCCCATTGAGAGGCCAAGTGTGTAAACTGTTTGTCTAAACCCCGTGGCCCTTCCATATTGACTTTCTTTGCTAAATATTAAAGGGCAAAAGGCTGCTTTGGGCTTTCCTGGAACTCCAACAATCCGAGCTGCCAACACAAGTAAGAGAATTGCCCTGTGTCTGGGAGTGTACTAAACACAAATAAATGGGTGGGTGTTCTCTAAAGAGAATACTCAAGGAGTAAGTGCCTGCAGGGCTTGGTGCTGCTGAGCCAGAAGAGTGCAGAGGCTCTGGATGCAGCTGGAGGCTTTGTGGAGGCTCCTGTGGGAGAAAATGTAGTGTGTCTGTGCACCAGTCACTTGGGGCTGGTGTCCCCAAAAAATCTGTATCTCCAAGTTTGTGTGATTTTAAATATATATGATTTAATTAGTCTCACTGTGAGGACTTAAGGACATTTAAAAGGCAGCCAAGACTCAGAGTAACACCTTTGGTGCATGTTGTAAGTGATGAACTTCTGTTCTTCTTAGAATTTATGTTCAGAGCTTCTGTTCTGCTGTGTTATAAATACACAGCTTCCCTCCTGTGTATCCATGAAATGTTATCACTGTGGTACAAAGGCACATGGCTGCTCCTGGACATCCTGTTTCCTTGGCTTCCACAGGCCAGAGAAGAAACTCCTGGGCACAGTGCAGCACTCTGTTCGATAACCTCAGTTCCTTCACAGGAACATGAGGCCATGGTGCCTTGGGAAAGTTTCATCTCAGTTTTGTGTCCATACTTTTTAAAAGTGCTTCTTGCTGTAATTGTAGCTTTTGTTTTCCTATTGACTTGAACCCCTGAGGTTTAACTTTGCAGTTTATACACCTCAGTTCCATTTCTTCTTTCATGCAGTCTCAAGAGGTCATTCCCAATTGGCTGGATCCCAGGATGGTTTGAGTTGGAGGGGACCTTAGAGGTCGTGTCATTCCCAACCCTCTGCCGTGGGCGGGGACACCTTCCACTGGAGCAGGCTGCTCCAAGGCCCATCCAGCCTGGCCCAAATGTAATTCTGGAAGAACGCCCAGCTTGTGTCGGTGTCTATCAAATCTGAGCTGCAAATTCCTGCCACCTTTGCTGCCACTCGTGCCCAAGTCCCCCATCCATCTCTTGGTGTCGAACTGCCTGTGTGTGAGACTGTCAGGTCTCTTTCTCTGAGTGTAACGTCATCTTCTTGTCTTTCTTCCTTTCACCCTGAAGTTCCCCCCACGTTCCTGAAGCGCCCTGCGAACATCTACGCCCACGAGTCCATGGACATCGTGTTTGAGTGCGAGGTGACTGGGAAACCAACACCGACCGTCAAATGGGTCAAGAACGGGGACATGGTGATCCCCAGTGACTACTTCAAAATCGTGGTAAGTGCCTTGTCCACCGTGCAGGGTTTTAGGCTGTTGGCCTGTCAGTTCTCCTACACATAGTCATGGAAATTGGGGTCTTTTATGGGACCTGCTTCCTGCTTTTGTCCTGTTGATGTTTGGGGCCCGGAAGAGAAATGGTTCCTTGAATCTCTTTAATGTACATTGCTTATATTGTAAAAGCTGATGTCTTTATAGCTTGGACTTTCCAGGAGAGTCAGGCACACAGGGTGGCAAGATGCACTGTCAAAGTACGAGCTCACGAGCTCACAACCACTGGCTGTGTGTGCTGCAGTCCGTGCTCCATAAAAATTCCGATTTCAAGCAGGAGCTGAAATAGGAACATAACGGAGCTGTGGGTGGTGAGTTTGGCACAGGGGTGCTTCTACAGGGAGGTTTTAGATGCAGTGAAAGACATTATTGAGACATAGTTGGGAAATGAATGGCTGTGTAGCTGGATGTACCTGGGTTGTGGGGCTGTGAAGTTCAGTCAGTGCCCAAAATTCCTCCAGAAAGGCTGGGGAAACATTAGGATTAGCCAGTGCTATGGGGTGCTAGAAAATGATAGCCGTTAATGAGAGCTTCTGCTGCTTTTTGATCCCCTAGAACATGGGGATTCAGTGCAAGGGAGGTGAGATCTGGGAGCACCAAACACACTTTTCCCAGTTGCTGTCAGAAGTTTCTCCTGCCACGATAACATGCCGTGCTGACACCGTTGTTTTGGCAATTGCAGCCCATTTCTAAGTGTTGTTTTCTCCCTTTGCTCCTCAGAAAGAACATAACCTGCAAGTTTTGGGGCTGGTGAAGTCTGATGAAGGATTCTATCAGTGCATTGCAGAAAATGATGTTGGAAATGCACAGGCTGGAGCCCAGCTGATAATACTTGACCTTGGTAAGATAAACTGTGACAGCAGAGAGCCAAAAATGGGAAGGGACCGTTCCAAGGGACTTGTCCCACATAGTGGGTTCTGTCGGTAACTCAGCTAGAGCAGGGTGATTTTTTAAAAATTGTGTGAGTGATCCAGTGTTATTTTCTGTGCTCTTAGTGAGGAGAATTGAAGGAATTCTACAGGATTCACTCTGTATTTTTAATAATATTTGGCGCAATAATAAACCATGGTCAGAAATGTTGCATGCTGAGGTTTACAAGCAATAGCAGAATAGCCAAAATGAAAATAGTCACTAAAATCACAAACCTGGAAAGAAGCACTTATGGAGCACACCTCAAATCACGTATTTTATATCAAAGTAATTCCAGTGTCAGAAGCTTTTTTCTGCTATTAGTGTAAAAAATAGTGAACCTTGTCATTCCTGCAAGCTGCAGCTGCACATCTGGGTGTTACAGCTGCAGTTTAAGGTAAATATTTGTCCCTGTGCTCCAGTCAGTGGAACTCCTGCCAGTGCTCCCCATGCAGTGTCCTGCATTGCATGGCTGGGGTGGCAAAGCAGAACAATTGGTGTTGCGATTAAAGACCCCAAAAAAGAGGTACTGCAAATGTCATCACTAAGGCATCAGCTTGTTTTGCTGTTTCAGGTCACACAGTTCTGAAAAATAATTTCTAGGAGCCCAAGGAAGAAAACCACTAGTACAGAGGATGAGGGGAGACAAATCAGACAAGAAAATACTAAAATTATACTGAGGGGGGCTTTGTGTGTCTTTTTGGAGGGGGATTGTTTTAAATTCTAATTTCTTTCTTACTTGGATGGAGAGGATTTAGGAGAAACAGTCTTACCCGTGGCTGGAGGTTTGATGGAACTTCACACCTTGGTGTGAACAGGTGTGAATCTGCTGTCCCTGGGTTTGGTGTCCAATGTGCAGAGAGTAAACTTAGGAGTGAGCCATAGAGAGAAATTTCCCATTTATTTTCCAGTTGTTTTGTAGAGTAACTGTGCACTTACTACTTCCTCTGAATTCTTCTTTGGATCTGGGTGTGTTTCACTGCTGGCTGAAGAGCCACAGGTACTCCCCACAATTATTTGGAGAATGCAGGGTGCCCTCTCCTGGGGTCAGGATCTTTAATGCCACAGAGCCGTGGGATTCCAGCCTTGGAGCAGTGTCAGGAGTCTGCATCCAGCACTGCTCTGCTGTCATCAGATTGCCAGAAAAATTATTAAAAGTAATTTAATTTCTGCTCTGTGCATTAATCACCTGAGTGGTTTCCAGCCCTTTCCAGCGGAAGCATTATTCTGTATTCTCCACATTTGAAAACACTGAATAATGAATGGCCTTGGCTTTGGGAGCCCTGCCCAAGCCTGTGCTTGCACCCAGTTCCCAGTAGTGGTTTATAAATGACTCTCACTGTTGTTATTGGAGTTCCTGTGGTCTCACTCCTCTTCCTTTCCCTCCGCTGCTGTTTGTCCAGTGGTTTCTCCTTCCTGCTCCGCTCCGGCACCTCGTCCTGCCATCCTGAAGGGCTTTGCCTCATGATGTCCTTTCTCTTTTGCATGCTGCCAGAGGATTTGGGCTGCCGTGGTGGAGTCTCACTGTGGCTGTAGAGACACGGGCAAGGCCGTGTCCCTGGAACTCTGAGGCCATTGAGATGCTGCTGTCCAGCAGTGGGACACCCCCATGGAACACCTCTGAGGGGACATGGAACTTGTGCTGTGCAGGGGGGGTGTGACAAGGAGTGCCATGAGGAATGAGTGTGATACGTGAAAACTGGCAATTCACAGGTGGAGGAAATATGGATATTTGAGTTTAAAATACCTTCTCTCAATCCAGGAGCAGTGGAGAAGGAAACTGTTCTGGGAAAGAAGGAGAAGGTATCACATGCAGTAGTGGCAGCTGGCTTGGTATGAAAATTCAAACCCCTAATCTGAGCAAAAACTATTCTGAACATTTCAATCATTAATTCAGAAAGCTTTTTTTTAAAAATTATTTCATGGCTGCTGGTGAGAAATGCCAACTTTGCCAATTCGAAAAGTAACTTCAGTGAGAAAAATGTTGATTAAGTGTTCATCAAAGTTCTTCCCAGTTAGCAGTGCTTTCCATCCTGTGCTGTTCTGTTTTCTCCTTCCTGCTGGAATTGGCAAACATCTGGCTATTTACAAACCATTTCTCATTAGCCCTTTTGCTTATCAAATTGATCTTGCATGAACTAAATGCAAATGAGAAAGTGGAAGCCCTGGGGAGTTTCTCGGGGAGGCCACGTGAGTTCTCTCATCCAAATGAAGTCCCACATCTGTGTTTTGTGCTCCTGGAAGGCAGTGTAAGTTTGAAATGCAGTGAGGGGAAAACATTTATCTGCTGCAAAGGGAGGTTGTCTGTGTTTGGACAGATTTCTGACTTGGAGTGAGCAGGAATTTGGTGATTCACCTTGTACACAGCGTGGGCACAGCCACACAGAAATCTATATAAAGTGTATCTGAGACTCTCATCACCTACAATGAGCTTATTAGAGTCATTGATCAGACATAACCTTTTAGGCTGGGCTTTTTTGTGTTTGGAGTGAGTTCTGGATAGCTTTTAGTACATGGGAAAGTTATTTGTGGAAAATGTTAAAGTGCAGAATTGACTAGCAGAATTGAAAGGCTTCTTGAGTGGCTTTTCTTCTTAACTTTGGTAATTCTGTTAATAAATTTAGAAGAGTTTGCACCTGGAAAGGGATTGGCCATACAGAATCCACAACCCTTGCTTTTTCAGGAATATATGAAAGAATCATGGCATTGAGAGCAGAGATTTTTAGGGCAAGTGTTTGTAACTGAGAAGCTTGGGAGGATAGAAGAGGGAGGTAGATTTGGGTCAATGGTCTGAGTTAAATCCTCTTTATCCCCTGTACTGAATATCAGGTGTAGAATTCTGCAAGGGACTTGAAAAGCCTCTCATGTGTTTTCCAACCGCTTTGGGGTTTGAAGCTGTGTCCCTGTTTGTCAGATACTGGCCCTGGACATTCAGTGCCTTCAGAATTTCACTGGAGCTGTGGCTCTGCTGCCTGCTCTGCCTTTCAGGGAGGGTTTGGGAACTCCCTAGAAGAAGGAAGTTCCTCAGTGACGTTGTTGCCCTGCACTCAGTCTTGATGCTCCTCTCTTTGCCTCCTTGATGAAGAGATGAGTGGTTTGGTGTCCTGCAGGTGCCCCTGTGGAGGACTCCTGCCTATCCCAGAACCTCCATCGTGCCTTGGGAATGCCTTTCTCAGGAGCCTCAAATCTCTCCTCCCCCTTTTTTGCACAAACCCAGCTTGCTTTACTTCCAATCCTCATTGCACAGCCCCTGAGTGTCCCAATTACAGAGCAGATACACTTAATTACAGCAGAGCCATTCCTTGTCATCACTGTGTGCATTTTTGTGTGTGGTGAGTGAGACCCTCAGGGTAACAGAGGCATTTGGGGTTTCTTCATGCTGTAACCCAGCCTTGTCCAGGGAATCTGGCCCTGCTCTCTCTGCCATGTGGGGACTGGGAAAAGAACAGGTGGCAACAAGTAGGAGGAGGGAGGCAGATGGTTCCCTGTCACCCTGTGTGAAAGGCATTGACGAGTACTCAGGCACCGGGGAAAAACAGGAGCGATGCCTGAGCGCTGTGGAAAGCACAGCCCTGGACTGTAAACAAATATGCCGTGTTATGAGAGAACAATTTCAAACCATCCTTTCAGATGCACTGTGTCACCTTCACAGCTGAAGGGGGCTGCTTTGTGGGGCTCTTGTACTTTTATACCACAAAATTGGGCTTTTCAGTATATTGCGAATTGTACAAGGAGTGAGATCTGGGAGTGACTGAGTTGGATACAGTGCTGTAGGAGCCATGTCAGTGTTGTTTGTAGTGGAGCTATCCATTTCTTTAAACTCAGTTTTTTCATGGAAAAAGGTGTGTCTCCAAGCAAGGGTATCCTGCATGTGATTAATTATTCCCAGCATGGGAAGCAGGGAGGAGGAATTAGAAATCTGTGTGTAGTTGTAGAGTTATGAGGCTTTGGGATGGCGGAGGCATCTGGGGATGGCTCCAAGGGATGGGTGCAGGTTCTTCAGGAAGGAGGGGGCAGAGAATTGGGTCACACTGAAGGGCTGACTCCCATGTTCCATTGCTTTGGAGAGGGTGATGAGCCAGCCGGGAGCTCTGGTGCAGGGATCAGTGGATGGAAGGACAGCAGGGTCCTGTGTGTGTCTACTGGAGACCAGGTCCTGCAGAGCAGGGAGGAGATGGAGCTTTTTAACACAGCCCTGGTGCTCGTGTGGGGTTTGAGCCGTGTGGGGGTCCCAAGGTGGCAGCTCCATGTGTGGCAGGCGGGACATGGAGTTTCCAGAATAGGCTTTCGTTTGTTGCCTGTGTCGGGCTGGCAAGTGGAGCTGAGAATTCCAGCCTTGAGCTTCCAGACAGGAGGCTTTGGCTTGTTTGGGGTATTTTTGGTAGGTTTCCATGGGAGACTGTGTTAATGAACAAGATGCAAACCATTTGATCCTGAAGGGCCAAAGCACAGGAGCCCTCTGCTCCACAGGGCAGGGGTTGAGTGCGTGTGTCCAGGAGACCAGGAGGGATAAAGAAGGAGCTGCCAACTGGGCTCCAACCCAAAGTGAAAGCACAGAGAATCTGGAATCAAAGGCAGAAAATTGCCTGGAAGTGTAGGGATGTAGGAAAGAGAAAGCTCAGCTGGAACTGGAACCTTTTCAGAGAAGGTTATGGAGCAAATCCCACTGGAGGCCATGTTATGGGTACATGAGAAGGATGATGATTGGGAAAATCCAGCATTGATTTGCTAAGGGCAGACTGTTCCCAACTGTTCCCGTGGCCTTCTGAGATGAAATAGTTGGGCCTGTGGTTGAGAGGAGAGAAGTGGATTTTGTTTCCTTTGCCTTTAGGCAGGCCTTTGGTGCTGTCTGCAGGGGTATCCCTGAAGCTAAACTGGGGAAATCCAGGCTGGATGACGGGATGTGTGGAGAGCCATGGAAATCAGGAGTATGTAATGTACTGGATGTGGTGAGTTTGATTCATCCTGGACCCCCTGTTACTGCTCAGGCAGGGATGGAGACACAGGGCAGGTGCTGGTGACAGGGAAAAGCTGCAAGCAAGGGAATTTCTGATCAGAGAAAGCGGTTTCAAAGGGAGGGAGCTGCAATCCAGCAGGCTGCCCAGGGACGTCTGGAAATCTCTGCTCTTGGAGATACTCATGGCACACCTGGACAAGGCCCTGAGCAGCCTGTTTGAAGGTGACTCTGCTCAAGGGGGGGTTCAGGTGAGCTCCCAGACCCCCAGACCTGTTCTGTGCTCCTGACACACTGTGAGGCAGGGGTGGGGATGGACCCTCTTGGTGTTGCTGCTCTGCATGGAATGGCCAGATTCCATAGGATGGGTTTCCTGCTGATCTCCTTGGGAGAAACACAACTGCCTGGTGTTGATGGCAGTCTGACATCACAAACAATGTTTGATTGAAGTCTGACACCACTGGATGATCTCAGTTCCTCCACTGAGTCCCATTCTGTGGATCCTAATTCAGAGAGAGTTTTAAAGACATCGTTTATTGCCCTAAATTGGTGCTTTTTTGAAGCAATTGAATTCTGTCCAGGCCTGTTGCTGCATAAACAATTCCATTTTATGTTGGTACCTCTCTGCCAGGGTTTGGCTGTGAGCTGTGTCCGGTCTTGGAGCACTGAAAGGAGCTGAGTGGACTGGGGGCTTCTCTGACCCTCAGGAAGGTGGAGAACATCGGGAATCTGATCCAAGTTTCCCAAAGCCAGCACCTTTCAGTTAAGATTATGCTGAAAATCTGTCGTTTCTGCACTGCAGATGGTACTGGACTGTTTGAGATCACTTCAGGATGACTTGGAGATTCCCATTCCTCACACAGAGGCCATTTCAGCTCCCCTGAACTGACTGAAAAGATTCCCAGCTATATCTGGATTTCAAAGGCAATGTCAAGAGCCTTATTTCAGTCAGGATAGATGAAATACTCCGTGTTTTCCATAGCTATAAGCTTCATTATGCTGTTGTAGGAGCCAAATAGAAGTTCTTGTTGACAATTTTTGGCTCCTGCTGAAAGAAATGCAAAAGTTGGCACGAACAGGCCAACTGGGCTCTGCTTTGAAAAACTCAGTTACGCATTTGGGTATTTGCCATGTGTAAAAAATCCCATAAATAGGGCCTTGCCCGGTTCAAGCCCCGAGGCAGACTCCTCTCATGTCACCTCAGGACCTATTTTGGATGATTTCACAGATATCAAATGTACCTTCTCAGGCTCTCTCACTCATGGTGAGGTGATGAAGTGATGCTTTAGAATATTTTTTAGTCACATATTGTGAATGAGAGCATTCTCAGACCCTGGAATTCTGTGGAGTTCTTGGAGACTACAGAAGTACTTGAAAAATCTGCAGGGTGTTGTGAATGAAATGCCAGAGCAAGATAAAAAGAGTTCTTTGAATAATAAAGGAGGACTCTGGGTGTTCCTCTGCAGGGTCTTGTGTTTCTTCTCTCAGACAGAAATGTTCTCATGTTCTTTCTGCCTCGTCCAATTTTGCATATCTTAATGAAGGAAAATGGGAGGAGGTCCCTGTGGTTTCCAGGAGTGGCTTTCAGGAGTCTCAGCATCCACAGGGAAGAAACTATTCGTCGATGAAAATTGAGGAGGGAGGCTGCAAAGCCTTGCAGACAAAAATTCACGTTTTCTGGCAAGAGGAAAAAGTACTCAAAGGAGTGAACTGTGGATTTCGGGGGGGTGGGAGATGGTGAGGGACCTGGGGTGGAACTGGATGTTCAAGGTGCCTTCCAGCCCAAAGCAGCCTGTGGTTCTGGGAGAGCAGGTCTGTGCTGAGTGCACCAGGCTCTGCTGGACTGGAGACCTGGGGAGATGGGGGAGAACCTCTGGTCTGGTGGAGTGGGAAGATCTGCAAGTAGGAGAATGGAAAATCCAGTGGGATGAGCATCATCAGAGCCAGGAGTAGCAGGGGAGCTTCCTCCCTGCTTTTGTCTATTTTATATCCACATATCTCTGTCGGTTTCCACTCACCAGGATTAAAGTTTGTCCCCAAAAAGCTTTTAAAGCAGTAAACGTCAAATGCCAAGCTGCCCATGGTGAACATTTCAGACCTCCTGGCGGTGCTGGGGCTCCACGGAGCCGAGAGCATTCCTGAAGCCACTGCCTCCATCCCGGCCCTCCGGCATCCACCCGGCATCAGATGGATGCTGCAGGAACAGCTTGGAAGCCTCATTTGGAGAGTTGTGCTTCAGGAACATAAACAGCATCTGAAATCACAAACTGACTTCAAACAGTCACAGCCAAAGCCAAACTCAGAGAATGTTTTGTACCGGTTGTGTACACTCCAGTGCTAATTTTCTGTAAACACAGCAGTGTGTGCTCCTCTTTAGTGCTGAAAGAGTGGGGTTTTTGGGTTTAATTTTGATTTTAATTTACATTACTTAGCTATTATTCCTCAGGGAAAGGCAGCATTTGTGTTTCTCATGGCTGCATGTCTGTTCAAAATGGCCTGGGAGCTGTTTGAATTCAGTCAGTTCCATTTCTCGACTCAATTCCTGTTTAATAAATGATCTTTATTTATTCCCTCTTTATGGGCCCTGCTTATATATAGTCTTATTGAGAAGCAGAACTGATTAAACCACCCTGGATCCCAAACTTCTTGAACGTTTCACTTGATGAAACGGGAGCTAAGCAGCTCTCAGTAGCCTATTCATGTTTAAAGCTGGCACAGGCTTTGAATAAATTGCTCTAATTTAGATTAAATTAGGAATAGATTAATGTTTGCCAGCGCGCCGTGAATCGCAGGGAGGCAGAACAGCATTTATATTGTGCTTATTAGTTTTCATTTCTTGTTTTATGACTGTATTTACAGTTGGCTTGGCAAAGAAATGGGAACCTCCTGATGGAATTCGTACGAGGTCAGGCACCGTGACTTCAGTCTGGGCCCACAAATAAAGGGTTGTGGGGATGCTGCTCGTGCAGCTGTGCTTGGAAACACCATCACTGGCACCCTGAATTTTGGTTTTCACCAGGGAGTTAATGGCTAGAAGGTACTTGAAGAAATTCCATGTCATGTTGGGAAAGGAGTGATAAATCAGGAATGTTCAATAGAGGCAGAGCAAGGGCCTATAGGAGCAAAAAGCTTTGGTGTTTCATGAGAAATACACAACACACATTATTACAAGTTTGCTGTCCTCCACATGTCTTATTCCATATTTATTGTCCCACTGCAGAAGTGCAGTGAGGTAGGTTGTGTATGGAAGGCTGTGAGTCCATTTTATCTCATCTCTTCTGGCTAATCCTGAATTCCCGAGAGAGATTCTCAGTCCCATAAAAGTCTCTTGGCCACCAGAAAGGCTGATTAATAGCAAATACACCTCCCTCAACAGCACTGAAATCCACCCATTGCAGTTATGTTTGTCCTCATATTTTATATATTCCTGGCAGCTTGGCTGGATGATGTCATGTGAGGAGTGCTTTTTCCTGGGAACAAAGCTGTGCCGCTCCGGACACGAGCCCAGCTCCAGCTGTGGAGTGATGGCTGATGGCTCCTCTGCCTGGCTCTGGCTCCTGGTTCGAAGGGAAAATACAAATAATCAGGGGCAAGAGCAGCCACTGCAGTGGATCACGAGGGCTGTTGTTTTTAGTGGCTTTGCTTTTTCCATCCCTGGATGAGTGGAAGGGCAGGATTAGCTGTAGCTTGATATCTGTCACGACTACCAGAGGCATTTCCTCTGCCTTTATTCCTCATATCCAGGGCTGTGAAGATTGACAGGAACACCCTTAATTTGTAATTGATCCCAGGCTTGTGTTGGAAAGGAAAATATCAGATTTTGTCAGTCTCGCATCAGTGGGGAGAACAAACGTGTGGGGTTGGTCTTAATTGGTTGCTTATATTTCAGAGTTGCTAAATTATACAGCAATAGCAGAGACAGCTGAATGCCATTTGGAGAGAAGGGAGAGGATTGGTTTTCACTTGGGCTGAGTGGGTAACAGGACTCAGGTTGATGGGGATCTGGAACTGGGAGAAGCCCCTGGTACTTAGTGATGGGATAACCTGCATGGGCTCATGGGGTTTATTCCCTAAGGAAATGCCGTAAGTCTTACAAAGAAATGTAATTTTTAATAATGTGTGTTCAGTGTTGAAACCAGCTGTAAAATGTCACTGTTCTCACTGGGATAGAATAGCCTGGAGTGGGGGTTTCTTGTTTTCCTGGTTGTTTCCCCTCTCCTATCATCTCTCTTCTCCCCAAAAAGAAACTCATAATTGTGGCTCCAGAGTCTTTAAAGGACAGATGGATTCTGTGTGGTTTTCCTGGTGACACATCAGCACTGGAGGTGTTGAAGGAAAAGAAAGAAGGACGAAAGTCATGCCTGGATCCAGGTCACAGCTGATTGGGGATGGACATTCCATGTTGGCCCTTCTTCAGCACCAATTTACATTTATAAACTGCTTTAAAAACTTGGGTTTTAGGTGTTTTTAGCAGTGGTCAGTGACCACAGCAAATCCACATTTAAACGTTGCATCTCTTGCTGTAAACCCCATCATATACTTCTGGGGAATAACCTTCAATTCTTGTGTGCTGGGAAATGCACACCAAATTCCCAAGCCTCTGTGCTGGGAAAAGAAGTTGTATTTTGAAAATACTCATGGGGTTCACTTTTCCTGTTAGAATTAGAAATATGAGGGAGTGAACATGACAGCTTTAAAAATAGAAAAGAAAAAAGTAATAATTAAAAGTTTATAAGATTCCCAAATACCTTGATACTCCTCTAGTTCCTATAAAAACGGGTGGGTGTGAGGGAGCAGGTACATGTGGCCTTTAGCAGAGAAATCCAGTGAAAATTAATAAAATATCCAGTACCACATCTAACAGTGCTGCTCTGTAGGTGGTTATAGACTAAAAGAGGAAAGGGGGGTTTGAGGGGTACCTTCTCTCTCTTAAAAAATATTAATTGTGTGGATGTAAGCCTAAATGGAAGGAAAATAGAGTGTGGTAGATATGTATATGAAACAAGTAGTTAAATAAGCCATTAATAATTAGCTTAAATAAGTTTTTAAAGAGCTTGGAGAAATAAGGACAATTTTGACTACAAGCAGCTTGTTCAGCCTCATCTGCTGCAGCTCCAGTTTGGCAGAGTTGGTGCTGCCGAGTTGTTCCAAGTGTCAGCAGCTCTCAAACAGAAGGAAAAGATCTCCCACTTCCAAGATATTTCTTGGAGAAAAGCAGCCATGTAGGGTAACACTGAGCCACAGCCCTCGTACCCCTGCAGGTGTCCCAGACAGGGACAGGGGTGTCTTGTCCAAAGGCACTTGGAAGAGGACAGCAGTCACTTAAAGGAAATAATTGCAGATTAAAGTCAGGGGTGATCAGTGCTCTGTGAGCAGCAGCCTTGAACAGCAGCAGGATTTGTGTTCGGTGGGTTCCTTTATTTCAGTTCAGGCTGTTACTGTGATGTTCCTTTGAAAATACATCCTGAAATGGTCAAGGCATGGTCATGGAATCCCAGGGTGGTTTGGGCTGGAGGGACCTTAAAGCCCAGCCTGGCCCTGGGCACTGCCAGGGATGGTCTGGTCCTGCTCTGCCAGCAGAGCAGTGATTCCTGCACTGCCTGCCTGCAGGATTATTGGGGATTATTGCAGCATTCCCAGAGCTCCCAG